>KN042421.1:2121822-2268412 GCA_000739165.1 Podila verticillata NRRL 6337
GTGGCAGATGACATACGAACGCAGTGCTCGCCCAAACCGTGGACAAAGACTACAGAGGCAACGGGGTTTCCGGCAGGGTACCAGGTCTTTGTGAAGATGTCATGGCCATCGGCAGCCTTGATCCATTCTACTTTTGAGGTGGACATGATTTGTGTAGCGTATTGAGGCGTGGTTGCGAAGTGAGAGTTGAAAAGGAGTGTTGGGAGGAGAAGCTGCTGGTTGAATTTTATATTTCTACTTTGCGGTTGTCATGTGCAAAAGGGAGAGCGAATCAGCACAAACAAAAAGATCCGTGGAGAATAAAAGATTCGCCGGTAGCCCGGCGTGTGCTCACCAAGTGTTCTCTTTCTCCACACACCTTGGAGTCATGTTTCTGTGCCTGGTCATGCCCATGGTCTTATCATTATCAAAACAAAAAAAAAAAAGTCGTCGTTGAAAGCAGACAGGGGTTTTTTTATTTAATCATTTCGGTCTTTCGCACTATTCGCTTGCAGCCAAAAACGCCTCAACAGAGCATGCATCCATAAGTCAATGGTCCATATTATCCACCACATGGTTGTTTCTTTTTTTTTTTTTTTTTTTTTTTTTTGCGTTTGAAATAAAAAGTAAAAGAGTCCCACGAAGGAACTCTTCTCAAAAATTGAAAAGAAAGGAGAAAAACCAAGAGGAATAATGCCATGGTTACAATAAACCAGACATGGAAAACCGTCTTAGAGAACTCACTCTCTGCTTTATGTTTCTTTTTTCTCGTGGAAGGGGAAAAAGGAAAAAAGCATGAAAAGGACCCGAAGACTCGAAATTTTTTTTCGCTTGCGTTGTTTATATTTGAGATGAATCAGCACGTGATATGAAAGAGTGACGTAGTTCTAGATTTCATTGTAGTGAGTGCAACCTGCCCTTGAGAGGGAGGCTCGGGCGGGTGTTGAATCCAGTCGCTGCAGTGGGCCAGTGGGTATTTGGGAAGAGCGCAGACTGGGCTGATTGGATTCCTTCCTTCAATTTCGCATTAAAATGGCTGCTTTGTACTCGGTCACCGTTCAGGACATCAACGCCCACGACTTCAACCGCGCTTACGCCGCCTACCTCAAGCGGTGAGTGCTCATGGAATTTCTCCACAACTTGGGAGGGAGCATCATCATCTTCACTGGATCCCAATCCATGCAGGAGGAATGAATCATCAAATAACTAAATCTGTATATTTTTTGGTCTTGATCGATCATAGTTCCGGCAAGCTCGAGATCCCCAAGTGGGTCGACATTGTCAAGACTGGCACCTACAAGGAGTTGGCTCCCTATGATCCCGACTGGTTCTACGTTCGTGCTGGTAATGCAACAACCAAGCATCAACCTTCTGCAGGATTTCCAGGAAAACGGCAACTTCAAATCTGAAAAGTGGCAGGATTCGGCACCATTTATTGTGAATCAGAGAGAATGTCGCTGTCAGAAATCATCGCGGGGGCTCAAGGATGATTGAATCGGTCATGGAATTGCCTGGCATCGATCATCGACATCATCATTAATTTCTGAAATTCACATGTGGAGACCATCATCAAACCATGTCCATGCCATGGCAGCACCAACATCAAACAGCAACTTTTCGAACCCAAGTCTACCAACTCGGACATCTGCGATTATACAGGCTCTCGAACACACACGGCAAACATCTCGGTCTGCTCTATCAACACAGCAAAAAACCATGACTGGACCTTCTACTTGGTAGTCTGCAAAGCAGCGCCCCCACACGACATATTCGTTATCATACAGCGCAGGACAACATATTGGACGAAATGAACCCGTTCATTTTACTTGGGAAAACAGGGCACTCTGTCAGGGGCAACTCATTTTCAACCATGAAGGCAGGACCTTTATGGAATATCGAACGTCGACATTAACCACCGACTACTCTCTGTTGATTTTTTTAACAGCCTCCGTTGCCCGTCACATCTACCTCCGCCGCGGCGTTGGTGTCGGTGCCTTGAAGAAGATGCACGGTGGCACCGTCAACCGCGGTTCCCGCCCCTCCCACCACGTCAAGTCTTCCGGCTCCATTGCCCGCAAGGTCCTCCAGGCCTTGGAGAAGATCAACGTCTTGGAGGCCGATGAGAACGGGTAAGAAACAAGCAACTCCAGATTATTGCAACCACATGGAAAGCAAGGAGCACAACGTGAATAGTGTTTTTTTGTTGATCAGACTCTAACTTTTTTTTTTTTTTTTTTTTGGAAATTTAATAGTGGACGCAAGATCACCGTCGACGGCCAGCGTGATTTGGATCGTATCGCTGCCTCCGTTGCCCAGGCTCGCGCCTAAACTTGCTGATTTGATTCTTTTTTCTCTGAAATAAATCGCAGCAAAAAAATAACCAACAATATTCACGATTTTGAACCCGAAAGCGTTTCGCCTCTTCAACATTACTCGAGCAACAGTCTATTTTGGCAGTTTCACAGGATAATCCCATGGAAAGAGTCAGATGGAGAAAGAGAAACGCTTGCAGGCAAGCGTGGGAAGCTACCAACCACCTATTGCGTCTGTAACAGACGTGTGTTTTTGAATCTCTATAAGTGACCCTACAAATTGGATCTTTCAGCTGAGTACTTTGGAGACTGTTGGCATGGAATCTTTATCTTGCCTGTAAAACGTAAATCATTCACCACGCACGACGGAAGTGCGCTGACGTCGGAACACTAGGGGGTATGTGGGAACGAACCCGTTGGTGACTGTTGAATAGGGCTGCCTTGAGTGCTCGCAAAGTTTGCGCGACGAAAGATGCTCTGCCCATGAGATTAAGGGGCGTAATTTTGTTCGATACCAGAGGTATCGGCTCTGTCGTGCGACCCAGATCGCACCCTAACCAATGCACACTCCCTCAGAGAGGTGTAAGTGTGTTGACTGTGTGTCCAGCCCGAGGGTCGAACCAATCAACCATTTCTCCTCACCGCCTCCTCAAGTAGTTTAAGCCACTTGAAGGTTGCAAACGTTCAGCCATCACCGAGTTTACATATTGTGACGGATCACGTGCACCGCTACACATGCCCTGGATGGGAGGGAAAGGACACCGAGCGAAAACAGCTTTTCTCCGAATGCCGTCACCACCTCTTCAAACACACCACGTCACAAAGCAAACGACCACTTCCACAACCATACTCACAACCTGCGACAACCACAGCTACCTAATCAAAAGGCCGTTAATGGCTACGATCAAAGCTGCAGACCAAACATGCAGACAGAAACCAAGCAAAAAAAAACAAAAGCAAAAAAAAGCGAAGCTACAATAGTCTGCGATCGTATTCCTCTCCATAGCAACAACCAACAAAAAAGCGATGGATACACCCTGTACATTCTTTATGACAGTGGGACATGGTCTTCCTTCGCTTCACTTCAATCGAGTTGGTCGCCTTTCTTATTCCTTTTTCCTTTTTTTTTTTTTTTTTTTTTTTTTTTTTTAGCAGACTATAGAGATGCTCAATTATCAGTGCACAATTTGGTGGCGGGGATGCTTTTCGTGTTTATTTGTATTTTTGGAAGGGTTATCTTGGGCATAACTCCAGTAGTGTGTCCTTTGAGAATTAGAAAAAGTGTATGCTGATTAAAATGAGTGGGTAGATGCTAGATAGAAAAAATAATAAATGCTGGAGTCGTCGAAGAAAAGAGAAAGAAAGGCGGCGTGTGTGTGAATCTTGAAACTGGGACAATGATGCCTTTTTACATCGTGCAGAACCCGCTGCGGCCACTGATGGCCTTATGCATGAGCTCGTGCAGGACCTGCTGCTGGGCAGTGTTGGCAGCGTGGGTATTCGAGGGACGAGACTCACTCAGGGAGGTACGGGGGGTCTGAGCAGGAGTAGGAGCGGCAGAGGTGGTCTGGTTCTTCTTGGACATGGAGGTGGTTCCGTTAAGCTTGAAGAAGGTCATGTTGGAGGAGTGTGTGTTGTTAATTATTGGGGAGATATGGTTGTTTGAATTGATTGTGTATGTGTTTGATGTGGAAAAAAAAAAAGAAGAAAGAAGGGAGAGCGTTCAATGGCTTATATACCCAAACGTCAAAGCACACTTTGCTCCGGATCGCTATTTACTGGATGCTCGCTTTGCGTTTCTTGTCGTTCAATGACTTCAGCTTTGACCCTCGTTACCAAAAGAGGTCCACATCTGCAGTGTTTTTCTAATTTTAATGCCGGTCGTCATGGTGCAGCACTGTTTAGACAATCCCCACAGAAACAATGTGCGAATCTCGAAGTCGGCCCAAGAGACAAACAGACCAACAAAGGACATGGGACATGGGTGAGGGAATTTAAGCTGTGGAATAGAGAGAACGATCTGTGATCTGTCTTTGAAAAATGGCCCAAACGCTCCTCTTCTTCATTTTCCACACATTCCACTCGATTTTATTTTCTCATGCCGCTCGATGTTAATGCCATATTGACACTTTGACACTTTGTCATTTCCATATTCGATGGCAGAGTCGGGGGTTGAAGAGAGTGAGTTTCTATGGTGGAACTCTTTTTTCTTTTCTTTTTTCTGAGGAATAGAACGGATAGTTCAACTTCAACCTCAACACCTCATCTCATCTTTGATGGAGACGAGACAGTCGACGGCACGTTCATCTAGCCTGATCCTTGGTTTGGTGAAAGAGCAAGCGAAGAGTGGTTGGAACGGGTATGCCGACAAGTAGATGTAGCTCCTCTGGTTGTCATGGGTAGCTGCTTGGCAAATGGCTCAACCTCATGATTCCAATCCATGAACAGTAGTCGATACTTGATAGGGCTGCGGTGGTTATGTGTACCGGGCAGCAATATAGGATGACAGTCAACACATTATGTTCAGGACGTCATTGCGAATGCACTTCTAAGCCGCAAAACAAGGCGGGCGGTCTCGTCTTAATTGCAGGCCTAACATATTCTCCAAGTCTGCCAAAGGTACTCATAGGCACACTTGTCGAGGCGAATATGCGACACGACCCAATCTAGCCAAAGTCCTGTCTTGATGTCCTTCATGGAATTCCCCTTTCATTTTGCTCTGCTCATGAGAATGTCCATCTCCGCCATCCCACTCAAACCATCCACTTTCTCTGCAAACCTTTCTCGATGAGATTAGAAACAAGAAGGAAAAGAAAGCTTATGGCTATTTACTGTCTTGACTCAGAGTTGGCACCCGGTCTGTGGTCTGCTTAGTCCGTTTGTTTACGTTGAGCTGTGATCAGACCTGTGAAAAATTCGGATGTAAAAGTCGAGACAACCACAGAGTAAAATAAGCACCCAGCGCAGACGTCGTTCCCAAAAGAGGATGCGTGCCCGACTAAGGAATGCTTCTGCCGTTTCTCTAACTTTCTCTCATCCTTCCACATAGAAAATCTTTCTGCCGTCCCTTGGTTTGGTCTCCCCTCGCCAAAATAGAATGAGTAGTAGGATTGACTATGTAAGCCAAGCAGACAAGACGTGTCGTTTTATTTTTTATCTTCCCATGAACGACAGACATAGCATCTAAACTAACGAGCCAAAGATCTCCTCGGTCCTAAGGAAAGTGACCCAGAAGGTGTGTGGTCCTGAAAAGGACGTTCATTGGAAGGGGGCTTATCTCATTTCCCAGCAGCATGTTATTCCCATGTTTTCTCCTCCAAAAAGAGTCGTGCAGTCCATACCCTTCACTGATTTGCCGATGAGATTAAAAAAATGCCAGATCTTTCCCGCTACAACGCTTCATGAACAAATGACCATAACAAATGCGAGGTGTTCGCTCATCCCAGGGCAGGCCCTTGGATGCCCCCCTACTCAGGAGTGGCAGTATCCTCCATGTTCTATTTTTCTCCAGAAGGGTAAATGCTGCTCTGCCCCACCTCTGTGCCAATAAACCCATTAAGCTTACTGTTCGGACCCCGCACGGTTGCCTATCGGAGAATAAACAAAACAGCGCGAATTGAGGGAAATAATGGCGAACCAATCGTCCATGGGCGATCGAGCACCGGGCAACTCTTCCACAGTTTCGCAGTGGGGTTCTGGCAATAGCAGGCATGGCGAGGAAATGGCGTTTTGTAAAGCGGAGGTTATCTTATTTTCATCTTGTATGTTATGTGACCCAGTAGGACTCGCCCAGCAAAGAACGTTCATGCCTGTAATGGTCAATGCTCCGCTCCCCACCAAGCCCCGCAGGTCTCATTTGTCTCTAAAGCCTTTGCAGGTTCAGCCGATGAGGATCGACTATAAGTAGTCTCTCAGACCTTTCGAATCGCACCTTTTCTCATCAACCCAACAACCAACAAGCAACACAACACAGGCTACACAGTCTTCCCACAGCCACAACAAACCACAAAATACCAACACTCAAAAAAATCACACATACACGGCCATGTCCTTCTTCAAGATCTCCGGTACCTCGTCCTCCTCCTCCTCCAAGAACAAGACCACCTCGACCGCCACCACGCCCTTGAACACGCCCCGTACATCGATCCATCTCGCGTCCAGCGAAGCCCCCGTGATCAAGCGCAACAACAACAGCACCATGGACGGCGCCGCCCTCGAGAAGCTGCTCCAAAGGTCCACTATGGGCCACGTCCAGGCCATGGCCATCTCCAGGGTCTAAACGATAATCGAGCCCGAACACAAGCAACAACAAACAATACCCCCAGCATATCCATCATTAATCTAGCATTCTAATAAACCCCCGCCTATCGAAAACAATGTTCTTTCCCACTTAATTTATTATTCTTGCTATCCACCACTGCCAACAAAAGAACAATGAGCCCCCCCCCCCCCTTCACTGTGTCTCCAGGCTAGTCATCTGGAACGTCCGGTTGCGCTTGCTGCGCGAGTTGCGCCCCGATCCCGAGGTCTGCGTCGTGGCCTGCGGACCCGACGAGGACGTGGACGCCGTTGTCGTCGTCGACACAACCGTTGAAGACGAGGATCCTCCTCCTCCTCCTCCTCCTCCTCCTCCACCAGAACCCTTCTTCTTGTTCCCCTTCTTCTGGACCACCACCGGCACAGGCGACTGTGCCGAGAACGAACCCAATTCACTCACAGGCGATTGGAAGGTGGCCACCGGGGAGCTCGACAAGGTGGCAGAGCTGGTGGACGTGGATGAAGACGATCGGGTCGATGTGGACACCTCATGGACCTCCGTTCCATTGGTCGAGAAGGTCGGGTGGCGGCTACCCGTTCGAGAGCTGGACGGCGAACTCAGCGTCGACGTCGACAACGCGTGGGCCACGGCCGTGCTGGACAAAGAGGACACGGAGGATCGTCGCTCGTGCTCATCGCTGGTGCGTGGAGTAGGGTGATTAGGGCGACCCGAGGTATTGGTGTGTCCAGAGGTCAGAGACGAGGGCGGCCCCAGCATCGAGCTCACCAAGGACATGCTCTTGGAGTGGTGGCCTTTGAGATCAGGCCTCTCAGATCCATGGCTCTGCATATGGAGGGGTGGACTCTGGCAGGCAGACGTGGAAGGCGAGCTCGCACTCATCTGTAAATTCTGTTTGACGGTCGGGGATGATGGCGACGAGTTGGAACGGCCAATGGCACCAAAACAGACAGAGGAAGAGCTCCGCATGGGTGACGTGATCGACGACGTATGCGCGACGGATGGTTGTTCAACACTGGTGACTTTAGAGAGTGGAGCACCGGCATGGGGGTAAGCGCGGAAGGCCTCCAGGCGTCGTAAGCGGAGGCGGTAAAGAATGTCGTCAAGGCAGTGCTCGATACTGCAATGGTTCCTGATGATGGATATCTCTACAGGTGTTTCAAATGATCATCCTCGTAAGCACACGGATGGATACAGATTTGGTTTCAAGCAAACATCCAATGATACAAAGGTCTTACGTGGCCATGTTGCCTTTTCGCCCTTGAGAGTGGACGCCATCAGGCTGTCCGGGGTGGGGTTGGAGACAATATTCAGATAGTCTTCCACTCCCATGTCTGGCACGATGGTAATGTCGCCATAGTACCGCTGTGACATGATCGCCTGCACTTTGTGAATCAGACCCGGCATAACTCCTAGCAACGAGAGCTGTTTTAAAGTATTGAGAAGTTAGTAAGCGTATGGCGAATACAATACAAAATAATAAAAATAAAATAGATATAGATAAAGATATTGTCTTACCTGGTTCATGCGGTGCTGAAGCTCGGATCTTGACTGGTGCAGCACCCACTTCAGGACTTTGTTGGCTGGAGAGCGGCCCATGGAGTACTGCAGGAAGGGAACAATGTATGGGTTCACTTGGCAAACAATGAAGTGGTTCACGTTGAAGAGTTCCGAGAGCTTGTTCATTGGAAGGTCGCTAATATTGTAGGGATATAAGAGACTATCGATTAGTACACCTGCCGTTACTCGGCGAACACATTATGCAAAAAGCAAACGTACTTGTCGACCGAGCCATCAATCCAGTGATATCCTATAGTTTGTCAGGAACCTTGTATTGTTAGCAATATTGAGTGGGTACCATCGTAACACACAGTATAGATGACCTACTCGAAGGATTCCACTGCACTTCTTCACCATTCTTGTCTTTAGCCATGAGTGGTGCAGAGTTGTAGATGAATGGAGCCGCACAAGACGTCGCACTAAATAACGCATCATGAAAACGTAAGAAAACAGACTGCAAAAGCTGAAAGTGCAAGGGATAAAGTCGAACTACTTACACTGCAGACCAGATCAACACATTGGGGGCTGTAAGGTAGTTCAAAAGTCGAGGCATTTCGAATGTTGCCGATGTACTAACAGTGATGTTGAGGATTCGTCTGGTCCTGTTGTACGCCTCCTGGAAAGTAACATCGCCAATGTTGTCCTTCAACGCTTCCTTGAGAACTTGCGCATCGAACAAGGCTCCTAAAAGTTGAGAGGCAGTAGGACACCCAGTGTGAGTAGATCATGTGTAAAATGGCGTCCATAGCGATCAAACACAATTGCATTACCGTTCTTCAAAAAGTGGACAAGTCTAGCCAAGACATCGCCTTGCTCTTCTTGGGTATGGAAAACAGTCTATTGCATCAAAATGATTACATGAAGTCAGCATTTTAGATGTCCTATATCTCATGTCGACATGCCATTTGCTAACTTGTTAGGCTGTGGGATCTCTTACAAAATTGAATTTATCGAATTGAAACATCAGCGGGATTTCTTCGTCTGTTCGGGTGCAGAGTATAGCCGCAATGATGGAGCCACAGGAGGATCCAGAAATAATCCGAGGAAGAAGCAGGGTTTCAAAGAGTGTCTTGATCACACCAAGATGCATCAGCCCTAATGGTTTCGTGCAAAGAGTATGAGTAAATAGATTGCTGATATTTCGAATAGCTCCGGTGGAGAAAAAGTCTTGGCATTGAGAGTGGGTCATACCCATAGTGGCTCCACCACTCAGAAGCAACGCTGTTCGACCGAATGCTTGGCGAGTGTGAGTAAAGAACTCGAGTTTTGCCGCCATTGAAAAGTCGTCGCTTTCTGTGTCGCAGATAATGTTGAGCTGGCGAATGACCTCTGAGTTGTAGTCTTCGATGAGCCGCTTAGTGCCAACAATCGTGTGCTCATACAACTAGGAGTACAGTAGTCACTCAGTTAGTTAGCTGCGGTACCCGAGTCAGTTTCTCCACTTACGTGAAAGAGGATATGTTGTCCCTGTCTTCCTTACCTGTGCTCGGCCCACATTACCAAGGTTACGAGACAAAGATGTGCGGAGCAAAAAGATCATTAATCCCAGGTCTCCAGATTCTCTTGCGGACGCCAACTGGGACAGTCGCTCTTGAAGCAGTTCATAGTCGTAGTGCGGTGAGCGTGGGTCGTTCTTCCACTTGTCCTTGCCCTGGAGGCGGTCGAGGATGGTGGCTGCCTCAAACCATTGCTCGTGGTTGGTGGCGGCAGCAAGCAGATGGGTGTAATAAGCCTGTGGGTCCCGTGATCGCAACAGTGAATCGTAAATTTTCTATTCATTTTGCGCAGGTGAGAGCGAGTTTAGCATGTGGGCAAATTTAACGGACAGTGAGCACCTGTACGAGGGAAGGGCCGCATATGGCACATGAGCATGGAAATACACAAAAGCAGGGACAGTCATCTCTCTATCTCAAGTAATGCAAGTGGTTTACCTTTGACCAGTGGCGCCCAACAGCATACGTCACCGATGTCATTGTCGAGATAACAGTTTGAGCAAGGCCCTGGTCCGGATCCTTGGCCGGCTGTTCTGTGGGCACTTCACAGGGTTCCTCTTGAACGTCTTCGTGCCATCCTCCATTCGAGTCGAATGACGACGCTTGTCTGGAGAACCGTGGCCTGGCCTTGGAGGTCGATGTGATGCCGTCCTCCTGAATCCGCTCCAGGCGACGGTGCAGGCGATCCGAGAGGTCGGTGGTGACAGAGTGGTCCCTGGATCTAGGAGATGGCTTGGGTGAGAGGAGTGCTCTGTTGCGATCAAGATTTGCCATGGTCAACGGATCGTCATCGCTGTCGTCTACCAGAGCCTCTGTTCGGACCGTGCCCTCGTCCTCGTCCTCGTCTTCGCCCACCCCGTCGTCTTCCTCTTCTTCTTCTTCTTCTTCCTCACTTTCGTCGTTTTCAAACTCATAGAGACTTGGTGGTCCAGTGCTGCAGTGGTCAGAATATGGGAATGGCAGATTTGTCTCTGAAATGCAGAGGTCGAAATCCTCGTCCATGACGGGAGCATCCATGGTTGACTGACTCATGAATTGCATGAATGTATGTGCGTGTTCTGTTCGTGGTTGACTTGTGCTAGTATTCAATTGAGGCTACACTGACGAGCGAGTAGTGGGAGTTGGGTTGTAGGATGGATGTTGTGTCGCTATGCTGGGATGATGAATGTAATGTGAATTGCAAGAGTGTTTTTTTAGTTGAATTGGGGAATAAGTCAGAAAGAGAGTAGAGAGAGTGAACAAAAGCACTTGCACGCGTTCCCAGATCGTATCAAATGCATGTGAAATTCAGAAATATCCGTTGTTGAGGGGGAGCATGATGTGACCTTTTGGGAAACAAAGAGCTGCAAACTTTTGAAAGGACTGAGGATACGCGCGAGTATGATGGTCGTGGTTGAACTTGTGTCTAGACGACAGGCATGGCCTTAGTTGCTAGTAAGGAAGGCGAGGTCTAGATAGTTCGCACGTCCGCACGTCTGCACATTCACACGTTCACACGCCAAAAACATTCTTTTCGACCTTCCAATGGTGAACAAACTCAGCCTCCGCCGGCTTTGATGGATGGCTGAGCCTTTTCTTTTTTTGTAGTCCACATCCACACCCATCAACGTGGCACAACCCACACAACACAACACATCACAGGGCGAGCGGCCCTTGTCCACACAGTCTTTGCCCAACAAAAGAGACACAAGAGGAGGCACAAGAGACACCACGTCATTCATTGCGCAAACTGCCTCAAGGCTCCAAGTCTCCCAACTCCTTTACAAAGACTATCGATTCGATTTAAAAAAAAAAAAAAAAAAAACTCTTGGCATTTTTTTGTTAAAGGCAATTATGAAATAACTGACAACAGCCAAAGGCGCACAGCGAGTGAGTGAGAGTGACACTCCCCATTCGTCGATAATGCGGGAAAGGAGAGAGTGGCTCGTCGACTTTTGTCTGTTTGCTTTACTTTGTTCGCCGCTTTGCGTTTCTCTTCCTTCCGTTCACTCCACACTCAACACATTCCACATTGACTTACACATTCACTGGACACACCGCTCTCTTCTTCTCCTTGTTCCTCTTCTTTTCATTTCTCGTCATTCTCTCACGACTAGGACTCTCACTCTGCGTTTCTAATCCGTCATTCGCCCAAACCTTACCTCTTCATTCATTGCCAACCCCGACAACTAGACAGGTCGACCACCACCACCGACTCTAACAACAACTCTCCAACACCAGACAGAGCACATGGAAAGCATCCCTTCTCCACACTCGTTCATCTTCTCGGACGACTATATCTGTCAATGGGACTCTTGCCTCAAGAACTTTGACGACGCAGAGACCCTCTACGAGCATCTCCGGGACGAGCATGTCGGCCGGAAGGCTCAGCACAACCTGTGCTTGACCTGCAAGTGGGACAAGTGCACCGTCGGCACTTTTGGCAAGCGTGATCATATCACCTCCCATCTTCGAGTCCATGTTCCATCTAAGCCATATTCGTGCGAGGTAGGCTACTGATAATCCTGTTCGAGTAGAGTCCTCACCTCGCTCAACTTCACCTTGTTTACCTATTTTGCCTTTTTTTTGTTCTCTTTGTGTAGGTCTGCAATAAAGGATTCAAGCGACCACAGGACTTGAAGAAACACGAAAAGACTCATCAGGACTATAAGGACAACGGAGCACTAGAGGCTTCTACTTTAGCACCTCCAAACAACTTATACCTGCAGCCCAAGCCGGACGCACTCTACCAGCCACTGACCCCACCCACCATCGACCGCTCACCGTCGGTCTCCTCCTCTGCTCTTGGATCCTCACTTTCGCCATACACAGACCCGCTGTCGCCTGCCAGCATACCTGATACTCTCGATTCTTCATGGAATCCAGGCCTGTGTAAGAAATCTAGCTCGATCACTGCGACAAGATGCGATCAAAGTGGTGATTCTAACGTTGATTTTCTATCTACAGCAGCATCGCCGTATTCGACTGGATCTGACTTGTACAGTTCACCCAATGCGCCAGATCTGGAGCTGGATATGATGAGCGCGCCTTTTGGACGCCCTGGAGGCATCGACGTATCGGGTGCGTACTATGGAGCTTTTCCTCCAAGCAATTACGAGGACTCGTCGCCGATGAGTGCTAAACGGTCCCGTGACGGATTCGACGAGATCTTGACTGATACCCTGGGCGCTTTTGCTCTCGAGTCCAAAAAGAAGCGCCTTGACTCGACGTACAACGAAGGTATGAGCTCTTGATTAACGCGGAAATCCTATTTATTTGCTTCGTTGACACCAACCTAACACGCTTGTATTTTTGATCATTTTTAGATATGATGGGCCGCTTGAATGCACTCTCTGCCATCTTGGAGGTCAGCCCCTTGACATCAGATCATTTACTTTCAGCACTACCAGAAGCCAATGACTGGAACCAGTTCAACCAATTCAATCAGTTTTGCTCTACCCTGTTCGAGGACGTCAGTGGCGAGTCGTTCGAACCACAAACGTTTGATACACCGCTTTTCCAGGACTTTGACCAAAAGCAACTGCCACTGGATGGCAGCTTCCCTTTGACCAGTAGCGACGGGCTCGCTTACAACGACAACCTTGACAACGCTATCTACAAGACATTCATCCCAGGCGACTCACTTGCTTTGGCCTCATCGCTCGATGGTTATGGACAGGCGAACATGTTACTTGACGGCACGAACACAGACATCAGCCCAAGCCAGGGCGTGAGGCGAGTGGGACTTGCCAAGCAGTCTGTACAACAACTGAACAACCCATTCAACCCGCAGTACGTGTCTCTGCCCTTCCTGCGCAACAGCCCGGATCCCGTCAAGATTGAGCCCAAGGAGGAAGTGTTTGAGCCGACGATAGGTGCCAAAACTGTGAGGACTTATACCGACATGAGCACCCAGACCAGAAAGAACGAAGCCAGAGAAGCATCTGAAGGCGGCACTATGATGATGGCACGGCCCAAAGAAGAAAAGAAGCTGGCCAAACGAAGCGAGCCAATAGACCCTACTATTCTCCTGATGGCCATCCCGCGGGTGCCCACCACACCAATGCCCGACATTGTGGTGAAAACGCCCCAGGAGCAAAGTGAAGAAGAAGAGGAGGACGTCAACGATACTCCCGCAGCTTCTGTGGAGCCACAAACTACTCCATCCAGCTTGGCTTCTAAATACAGCAGCCTTGTCCAAAAAGCCCGCAGTCGACAACAGGTTGTGAAGCCTGCTCAAAGCACGCTGGATCCAGTAGAAGCCATCACGCTTCAGCTGGCCCAGTCGAGTCTGGAGGCCCACAAGCTCCCGATCAAGGCCAGCACGACCAAGCCCATCACGGAGGGCGACATGGAACGCCAGATGCGGGCTGCCCAAGCGCGGTCCATGTGCTCCCAGGACCCTGTCCGTAAGCAGCACGCGGAAGTTGTGTTGAACTTGCTCAAGAGTATCGACACCTTGATGATTGAGCACCGACAGAAAGTGGCGCAATGGAAACAAGCTCAGACCAACGGTGCATCGGGCTCGAGCAATGGTGCTTCTGGTGGACAACATGTCATGTACCCGCACACCCTTGTGAACAGCCGTCAGCAAGGGCCGATCCGCACCGTGTCGTCATACCTGCCTCGCCGCTCGATGCCTCATCATCCGTCACCACTACAGCAGGAGGCCTGGGAGCCAAGCTACAAGCCACAGGACACGTTAGCGTCGGACAAGGCGTCCTCGGGGGCAAGCTCGCCCGTGCTCTATCCAACCTCGGACCTGCACCGGTCGGTCGTGGTCCCGTTCGAGCTGTCGGAAGAGGAGCGGCGGTTTATTGAAGAAGACAACGCGAAAACTGCCGCGGCTCAAGCCCAAGCTCAAGGTCACCAGATGGCTGTATAGTTTGATAGCGTCCCTTTTGTTTTCTTTTTTTTTCTGTATTATTTCTTCCCTTTTGTTACAAACACCAGCATGTATAAACACCTCTCTCATACCAATATATTGTTCCGAACAAACCTCTTGTATGTCTCCAACAACCAAGTGCCTCATGAACAAGCTCTTGCGCCCTTCATGATGAAGACTGACTGGGTACCTCTTTACCCAAGTTTTTTTTTTTCCAATTAACCTCTCCCACCAAGACACATCTTACATCTGTACAACATTTGTTTTTTATATTTCTATCCATATAAATGATCTTCAAGCTAAATTGTCGTGCAGGTAATACGTCTATTGCAACTCTGAAAGACATCAAGAAAAAAAAAGAAAAAGAGGTCCTTCCTGGAAGGAAGAGAGAGAGAAAGCGAGAAAGAAAGAGGCGCTATTAATAGGTATCGACGGCATCGAACTGAAGGATGGTGCTGTACACCTTGTCGCCCACAACAGCCTCGGCCTTGATTTCGTTCAGTCCAAAGTTCATGTTGACCTTGACCTTGACCTATATTTGAAGAAAACAAAAGGATGAAGTTTTGAGGTTAACGCATCTGTACGTGATCATATTTCCACTTGACAAATAAAAACACATTGACATGTACCATAGAGCCAAGGCGCGAAGAGGGAGAGTGAGGGCAAGGGATGGGGATATCAGCCAGCTTGGAGACGCCAGCATCGGTGGTATATCTTGGGGGCTCGTTGTCTGTGTCGGCCGCATACAGGGCAATGTTGTAGTCCTCGGGCGCCTCCGAGTACTTTGTGAACGAGAACTCGCGTGAAATGCACTCGTCCACATTGAGCTTTTGGCCCTTCTTGACATAGGGCGAGAAACGGTCGATGCACCAGACACCATTGACCTCGAACTTGCGCTTGGCCAGAGGGTCTTTGCCCTTCTCGAAGGGCTGGTCAGAAGAGATACCGTAGCAGCGACGGGCAATGCGCGAGGTCACGACTCTGGGGTTCAGGCCTACACAGACAGCGCCACGGACGACAGCCAACTCGGGACGGGGAGGGATAGAGATAAGTCCGACCTGGTTGCTGAACTGGGCCTTGACACGGCTGTAGAGGTAGTTGGAGGAACCGAAACCTCCGACCAAGAAGATGGCAGCACAGTCCTTGGCCTGAGTAAGCTGTTCCTGGATCAGGGAAAGCACATCCTTGACGACAGGCTCGAACACGTTCTCCTTGAGCTCGGCAGCGGTGAGGACAAGGTAGCCATCATCGATACCCACAGCCTCGGGATCCTCCAGGTCATCGAAGCATCTGTTGGCGGGGAGCTGAAGGAACTGATCCTCGAGACCGTCGAACTGGGGCTTGATGACGTCGGCAAAAGTGTCGACCAAGTTGGGGATAATGTTGGCGGGAAAGTTGGCGGCGTGGCGGCCAAACTTTTCCTCGAGGAGTCTGCGCATGTGTCGGTCGAGGAAGACAGATCCACAGGAGGCACCATGACCTTTGGTCACCTCGGACAGACGGCGTCCCGCACTGGTGACGGCAATCTCAAAGACGATCAGATCGACCGTTCCACCACCGGCATCGCAAATCATGAAGCGGTCGCCGTTGCCGAGGTCGAACTGGTCGCATTTGCGCTCGCAGTACAGAGCGGCAGCTTCGGGCTCGGAGATGAGCATGAGACGGTCGGGGTGGTCAGTGTCCTTGATGAGCTGGGCCTTGACGGCAGCCTGACGCATGACGTTCTTTGCACGATCCGACCACATAGCGGGGACCGTGAGGCAGTATCTGAAGTGGTCCTTTTGAAAGTTCTTTGCGAATCCGCGCATAATCTCGCCGACGACGTACTCGTGGAAGGCCTCGAGGTAGTGGGAGATGGCTTCGAGGACGGTGATGTCGACATCCAGCGGGGCGCTCTGCTGGTTCTCGTCGAGGTGCAGTTTGTATTGGTAGAGAAGGGTGTGGTGTCTGGCGGTGGGCTTGAGTGTCTCCATCTTTGCACGCCAGCCCCAAGCGACGAGTTTGTTCTCGGGGTCGTCCTTTCTGTAGAGGTTGAGTGTTGGTGTCTTTGGGTACTGAATGTTCTGCTTGGGCCTATTTGTTTCAATTTATGATTAGGATGAAGTGTTAAAAAATTGGCATCTCTTTTGTGTGGTTTTGAAAGCATGGGGCATGGTTTTCCCGTTTGAACAGTGGTTGCGAGTATTCCTCCAATTACCAGCTTGTGATGTCAATGACCTCCTTGTCGTCCTGGGCGTAGGCATAGGCACATCCCCTAAGAGATTGTTGAACACAAGGGCACAACACAAATGGTTAGTAAGTCACAAGAGTGAAATGAAGTGTGGGTGTAGAATATGCTAGAAGTGACAAATGCGAACACTGGGCGAGGGTGGAGAGTAATAAGGTTCCTGTGGCTACGTACGAGAAGGTGGTGCCAAAGTCGATGGCTACGACGATGGGGTAGTCCTTGGGGTTGAATGCCTGTTGTTGCATGGCGTGAGAATGCGAGTGGGAAGTAGGGATGGATGGATGACTGGGATTCGATTGAGGTGGGTGGTGGTGCGAAAAAGAATGAAAGAAAGAAGAGAGAAAATAAAGAGAGGGGCGGGATGGATGGAATGGATGGATGGATGATCAAGACACGAGGGAGTGGAGTGACTAATTTGATCGAGAAGGATGGAGCGAGGGATGGATGGATTGGATGGATTGGATGGGACAAAGGAAAGAAGAATGGAGCTCACGAAATAGAAATATAAACCACTTTCACACACACAGGCTGTAGTCTGTGTGTGTGTGACGAAATGTTTGAATATTGGCCACAGCTGAACTGGACTTGCCCGTAAATATCCAGGCAATGGCAAGGCAGTGGCAAGGCCTGGGCAAGGCAGTGCCGCCCTGCAAACTTGTGAAGCGAATCAACGGCAGGCATGGTCACAGTAAGGATACAGCAGAGTGAGAGCGACAGACAGCGAGAGTGTCTTTGTGCTCTCCCTCCCGTCCTGTTCCCTCTTGGGCACATCACTTCATGCCTGTGTGTGCGAGCTGAGTTTCTACCCCAAAGGACCATTGCGATCTGGCGCTGGGATATCATAAGCATGCATCCACATCCCTTCCAGGTGGAAGCCACAAACACCCAGCACGACATTGCCTAAACATGCCTAAACATGCCAAAACATGCAAGAACCATCCATTGGTGTTGTGGACCACACTCTCCTGGCTTGGCTGGTCGCACAACGAGCGTGTGCCTGGGGTTTCTTGTTCGCAGTGCACGGTTGCAACAAAAAAACAAAGCAAAGGGTTGTTTGACCTTTCTCCTCTCTCATCGTCTATTTTTCCTCTTCCTTCTTTTTTTTTTTTCTTTTCTTTTGTCCCTTCTTTCTAACCTCATTCATTCCCACACTGCTCTTCATCCTCATCATCACCGCCTGCTCTTGTCCACAAATCCCACACCTAATCCACCCCACAAACATAGGCTCATTCACAAGCACCTCATGTCTTCAAAGCCACATCCAGGCCGCATCTCGACCTCCTCGCCATCCTCGCCCTTGGTCTCTGTCAATCTCTCCAGGGACAACTCTGCCTTCTACAGCGAGCCAAAGTTCGAGGATCCACCAAAGAAAAAACCCTCAGGCCTGTCCCAGGGACTGTTCCCCTCGCCGACACTGCAAACAGCCATGCTCGATATCAAGTCACTGCCGCAGGTACCCGCCGAAGATACTCTCCAACCAACCGTTGCCCTCACGGCAGCTACTCCCGTCCACCCACAGCCCAGGATAAGTCTCGAAGGTATTTTACCATTTGATCGACAAGGATTAGTTGTGGTGTTTCCTAGAACGCATGACTGAGACACGTTGGTTCTTTTCTTGGCTTGTGTGTGTATATTTTTATCCAGGTCAGCCCTTCAAGGTGAACACTTCTGAGATTTTATGCAAGCCGGCATCTTCGGCGTTAACCGAGAGTGAACTCCGTGGACTGAAGCGCCTGTCGTCAGAGGGATATAATCACGTACACCCACTCAGTCGCGAAGGATCACCTGTCAATGGTGTCTCGGGAGACGAGCGGCAGAGCGCGAAGATCAAGGCCTACCGCAACCAGATTGACGAGCTCAACACTCTCGTTACTCAGCTCAGAATCGATCTCAACGGCGCCCTCGAGGAAAAGTACCAGACATCAAAAGCCTACCAGGACCTCCACAGAAAGTACAACGACGTGACCGCCAAGCTTGTTAAGCGCGACCAGGAATACGACGTCATGTCCAAAAACTACCTCGAACATGTGCGGCTCATCCGCGCCACAGACGATGATCACTCAACCATCATGGAGCGTCTGACACAGCTCAAAGTCGGCATTGAACATCTCGTCCGCACAGCCCAGGGCCCTCGCTCCGTGAACCTCAACCGAAAGGAGGCCATCGATCACTTTAAGGGCACAGGCAAGCTGGCAACATTCCCCATCTCCGAGGACAAACTGGAGCCCTACCACCTTAATTTGTACATGGAGTCAGTCGTCATGTCCACTCTGGTCACATGCTTCTTTGACCGTCCACTCAGCTGTATTTTTGACTTTAACGAGGGTTTCCAGGATATCTACGACTGGATGTCACAACGCAATGACAAATCAGCAGTACGATGGCGTCAGCAGCTCTGCCAGATGCTCGCACAGGATCCGGCAACAAAGATTCGACAGGCAGAGGAGGTCGACAAGGCTGCGGCTGCCCTCTCTGAGCTGATCTCCAAGGTGTACACGGGCTCGAATGTAACGGCCAAGATTCGTGACCTCTGCAACAGGGCGTTCGAGCTGGCCGTGGCCATGACGGGAATGGAATCGGCCATCTCAGCTGTATATATTCCGCTGGGGGCGTCGTTCGACGAGGAGAACATGGGGTCGTCACTCAAGAGCAACTGTGAGGGCAAGGTGGCGCTCGTGATCTTTCCAGCCTTCAGGGACAGGATCCAAGCGTTCAATATCCCGCCCAAAGTCTGGTGTTACTGAAGGGTTGTACATAGCAGGAACAACATATACCAAAACAATTCATTTTCTCCAACTTACTAAAGCTTATCAATTACCCGTACGTTGGTGTGGGTATATTGAACTGTCGAGTGAAGGGCAATATACAACTTTTACGAGCAGGAAAACACATCAAAAGATGTCTAGATCCCCTCATTGCGACAAAAAGTTGTGAAGGACATCTTGAACACGATTGTGCTTGGCACCACCCCAAACACTTTCTGCGTCATTACACGACCTTTTGGCCGGATTACTTTTGTCTTTTTCTCGAAACCAAAAGTCCAGAAAGAAGTAATCCTGGGCAACCATGAAGAGAACAAATAGCAGGACACACAGACGCAAAGAACAAATATATCCCGATGCGATTGAAGATCGAGTCTAGATCCTGCGTGTTCCCCCTCGGAGAAATCACATATAAAAGGGTGCTCTCTTCTTTTCTGAAGGCTTGTGCCTGCGCTTGTCTCCATCTCTTGTCTCCATCTCTTTTCTTCATCTCTCTTCATCTCCTTTGCTCCTTCCTCCTTTGTAAAGGTTGTCTCCAATGCCTATGCTGCTGAACTCGGTGTATTGGGTGGACATGCAAGGTCTTCGGAGGATCCGCAATGACGAACGAGGACGGCGCTTTCTGAATTTTAGGGTTCGCACAGCCCTTTTTTTCCTTTTTTAACTTTTTCGACTCTTTCAGAAGAGATGTTTTCCTCCGCGTATGGTCCACCCATCTCATCCTCCCCAACAGCGGACTGCGGTCAGGGCCAGCTTTTGCAAAAAGCAAGGCTGGCCATCCCTGTTAGATTCCTCGACATCACACAAAGAGGAGATGTTGAGCTGGTTTCTTTGGGGGCGGGGATGAAAGACCATGCCATGCCATGCCATGCCATGCCACGCCTGGCTGCATAAGATGGCCGATATCGAGGTGTCCCTTCATAATGGTCTCATGTCCTGCCCAGAGCGCATAATCGGATGGACGCTCTAAATGCGTGTGTGTGGTGTTTGTGGCAGGGCTACCCTCCAGTGAAGAGAAACAGTGAAGTAGATGTTGGTCAGCGCGTCGCAAACAAAGAAAGACATTAAAAAAAATAGGGAGAGAGAGAACGTTAGTAGACATGGTGAGTGGTTTTGTTCTCAACATCCAACGCCTGTCTTTTTGCTGCTATGATGTCTATGGGAAGGTGGCTATGAACAAACAACGTCGACAAAGATGAAGAGAAAGACAGATCCTTACATAAAATGACCCCCCTTTCCCCCCACTTTGCTACATCTTGCTCGCCCCACTTTTCTGTATCCTTTACCTCGCTCTAGCACGATCCTTTCGGGCAGTTGCATCCCATCGACTCTCGCTTCACACCCTTTGTATTTCTGCGACTGTGGTTGCCTGCATGTTTGTTTGTGCCAAAGCTGCACCATTGTCCAAGGACCAACGTAGGCTGTGAACCATGTGTATTTTACTGCTCTCTTTCTGTAATCAAGGTTTTCTCTTTTCTTTTGGTCTGTCTGCTTGTGTCCACAAGAAAGTAAAAGACCAACCAAACTGCCATCCCAAGGATCGCTTTGTGTTCAGTTCTCCACGACCTGCTTTCCATGTTGTTGATGTTGTTTCTGAGTTTGCCACTGAAAGCATAACAACTGCAACGACAACAACAACGACAGCAACACCAGCAACAAAGAAATGCTCTCTGCCTGTCTGTCCATGACTCCATCTCGTACCCTCTCGCTACTTATTAATGCCTCGTCCTCATCTTTCCGTTCTTTTTACCTTTTAGCCTTCTTTCTTGCCTACTCTCAATCTTGAACTCTTTATCTTCCGCTCCACGCTCATCTCCCTCTCGCCCTCTCGCCCTCTGTCCCGTCCTCTCATTTGTCGGCGAAAAGTGAGCTCTGACCCCATTTTTCATTTTCACTCATCTTTGCTTTTGTGTTCGTCATACTTCCCTCCTCTTGCCTCCTGCTGTTCTCTTTTTCTTTTTCTTTTCTTTTTGTTTCTCGTCCATCTTTCTACCCAAACTAATGCATTTCCTTTTTCTTCTCTCTCTGCCTTCCTGACCTGTCCACAACCCCACCTTGTACATACTCGCCCCATCTCAGGACCATCCCCCTCCCACACCCCATATCTCGCCTCCACCTCCCCTTCCTTCTCCTCTCGATTGATTGAGGAGTGTATGATTTTGGGGGTTGGACTCTTTCTCATACATCACCCCACAGCAAATCTTTGCACACACGTACCACGTTATTCCATCTCTGTTTTCCAGCCATGTCCAACATCCTCACTCCCATTGTGGCTCGCTACAGTGTGTTCTTCACCCTGACCATGTTCAGCTCCTCTCCGATCTCCCTGGCCAAGCAGCCCACACATCTTGTGCAGGATCTGATGCTCGTCGCAGAACAGCGTTTCAAGGACAGAACCACCAAGGTAAACACATTGTTCTGTGTATGCAAAATATTCGGTGTATTCACGGCATGCGTTCCGCGGAAACGTGTTCAAAGAACTAACCATCTCTGTCCCTGCCTTCTTCCCCCTTTTTGCCCCTGGCCAATGGCTTCGCCATTCCATTGCATCTGATTCGCCTGCCGTTGTTGCTGTTGTTGTCCTTGCCACCATTCCACCCCTTCCCCTCGCCTCCCCTCCTACCTACAACCTATCCCTTCCTTCGTTCGCCCATTGCGCCCCCCTTTCGTTCCATTGTCTCGTTCTCTCTCTTTCTTTTGATGCACCTCCCAATCCTCCCCTTCCACCCTTTCCTGCGCCAATTGAACCCTCCAAAAACGACAAACGGATCGCCAAACAAATATCATCATCTTACATGAATATGCCCTGCACACATCCATCCCTCTCCTGCACTTGCATCTTGGCTTGGTTTAAACACCTCCCGTCTCTTTGGGCTGTACTTTAATGCTCACTCACTCTGTCCTCCCTCGCTTTTCCTTTTTCCTTTGGTCCATCTTTCATACTACTGCGATGGGATGTTCGACTTTGTCTCGTTTGCGTAATCGCTCTTTTCCTACAACTCGGTTTCCTCTATTTCTCCCTCTCTCTCTCTCTTCAGATGAGAGCGCTCAACAGGAACGTTTCAACTTCAACCTCTACCTCCTCGTCATCATCCAATACCCGCGCCAGTACCAGCATCACCACAGCAACTGATAGTGAACCTCCTTCCTCTCCTCCTTCTTTCAAATGCATGTCGTCATTCCCAGCTGGTGCAGAAGCGGGCTCAAGCTCGACTCCTTCTCTTCTTCTTCCACTCCCGACAACATCAGATGCCCGTCTTGATGCACACGGTGGTTCTTTGTCACACGTTCTCACCACACAAACACACACACCTTCCTCACCACTCACCCTCGCACATTCGAGCTTGGGCCTCGACATTGAACCACGATCGACTGATTACCAGAAGGACACATTTGCCACTGTCACTGCCACACCAGCCCATACTCATGCGGCGAACATCGAAGCCGATGTGCCTGCCTTGTCCGCAGTCAGCGATACGCTCCCCAAAAACCACATCAAAAATATGCGTGCTGCCTCCGTAGTGTCCAAGACGTCGATCGCTACTCTTTTATCAGTCACTCTGACCATGATCCTACTCAGCCTGCTTCAGGGAAAGAAGCGACACGCTCGGAGGCAGCGCCGCAGCCTCAAACGAAACCACTCTCGGCATCATTCTAAACACCACCATCTCCCACACTCTTCTTCTTCGTCACTCCATCAACAAAACTACACTATTCACATGGATGGCAAGAACTGCACCCCGCTTACTCAATCGCTCCAAGACGAGGAAATGAGGACCTATACAATTGCTGCTGAAAGCCACGCTGATCAAGAGCCCACTCCATTGAACTCTACCTTTGGTCCTACGCGTTCAAGTCCATCTCCTGTCGACACTAACACCCTCGAGATCCAAAGTGGTCCCTACGGAGGAGCCAAAGGTACATGGAGCCTGAGCGACGGCCACCTTCCTGGAAAAAGATCTAAGCAAGACTTTGTCGATGCGTGGCTCGAGGAACTGCGTCACGGGATGGAAGAACACCAAAGTCCGTACTCTGGCCCTATTTCGCCTTCTTGGACTGGCTCCGAGGAGAGTTTGCACGTTGAGGAGGAAGAGCAGCGATCGCTCTCTCCAGTCCACAACATCCCCGACCACCACCAGGACACCCAGTCCCAGCTTGGCGATATTAATAGGAGAGAGCAAGAGCAATATGAGCCATCTCGCCCAAATAATGAAATTTACCAAGGCTCACTCCTCCCAATCCCCTACCCTCACCGTCATCAACACCTTCATCCACACCATCACCCTCGACCACCACCACCACCACCACAGCACCACCACCTCCATAATCACCCTAATCATCACCATCTTAATTATCGGACTATGGTTCCCAAGAACGACCAATTGGGCTATTATTATCAACCACAGCCTCATGGAGGTCGCCCTCACGCCTTCCCACGTCCACATGGAAACATTGCCTCACAAGATAATCTTCGGCGATCTCTCTCGTTGACACACGCGCCTCGTCCGAGACAGAGCCCGCCCATGCCGCCTGTTTCGACTACCTCCGTCCGCTTTGAGAATCTGACACCTGCTGAAAAGGCCAGACACGAGTATCAGATGCGACGGGAGCACCAGCAGATCCAGCATCAGCAACACCGCCAGCATCAAATCCAACAGCAGTACCAGGGCTATCCTGCTCCCCGACACCTTTCGCTGTCCAACGACGCGTACCCGCCCAAACAGTACTCTTCGCGCGGACGCTCAGCCAACGACCTTGCTTGGGAGCGGCACTCGTTTTACCAACAGCAGCAATATCAGGATGAGATTATTGCAGAGCGGAAGCGAAGGGAGGAGCAGCCTCGTCATCAGCTTTGGCAATTGAGACCCACTGTGCAGGAACAGGATCTCGTGGCCAGGACCAGTTCTCTCAATCGGATCACTTCTTCTTCGTTGTCGCCCAAGACGGCTCAGGCATTAGGACTCTCGCGCTCCAAAACGGTGTCGGGTCTCGGCGAGCGGAAGCGAGTGAACGTGGTCAAGCGAGCAGAGAGCTCGGCGACAAGCAAGCCAAGTAAAGGACGCACATTTGTTCCTGCGGACCTGAGCTCATCGCCCAAACGACCATTATCACCACCACCACGTCCGCCTACGCCAAAGGAAGCGGTCAAGTCGATCTTGGCCGATTGTCCCGTCTTCTCCGCTGGCATGCGATTGATGCGTAGGAGCGACTCGAAGGCAAATCCAGATAAGAGCGACAAGGACCAACCCTCCTCCAATGGTACCACGCCCACCCTGACAAGGAAGAAGACGCTGAAGGACTTGGGGCCTTCATTAAAATCGTTGGCAAGACGGTACTCTGCTCGACTGAGCCGACCCAACTCCTTTGCCGGATCCAGCAGCGACCCTATTGTTGTTCCCGAGGGCCAGGCGGTCAAGACCCACAGCTTGATGACACGGACCAGCTACAGCCGTCTTTCTTCGAACCCAGCAACACTGTCTGACGGAGTTGTTGATCTTCAGCAGCTTCAGCAATCGGGCTACTTGTCCACTGAGCGAGTGCCCATCCACCGCCGAGTGACCCTGTTCAGACCCGAGATGATGACCCCTTCCCCGCCAACAAGCGACTCTAATGATCAAGTTCACGACAACCAAACCTCCTCACATCCCTTGGCACGGACACGGTCTCTGTGCTCGTCCATCAAGAAGCGCGACTCGTTGACGCTCCGCTTCGCCAATGGCCGCGGCCTGGATCTGACTAAGTTTGAGCCCCCAAAAGCTTTGACGACGACCAAAAGCGCAAAGCTTCAGCGGTCAGCGACAGCGTTGCAGGGTGCTCTTCCTTCGATTACGAACATCTCACCAACGGAGGCTACCACAACAACTACCCCGGGTGATGAGCAAGAGTGGACTCGCCGACAAGTGGTGGCGATCTTGGCCATGGGGCGCAAGGAACGCGTGTCAGCCAAGACGGGCCAGTTGATGTCGTCCAGTGCCAAAGCGCCCTTGTCGCCACTTGCCCTGGAGGCGCAGGAGGACCTTGAGGTCGCGCCTGTTCAGCAAGATCCGTGTGAGCAGATCTCGTTCATGCTCGTGCCCAAGTCGCGGTACGAGTTCCAACCCTTGGTGGCAATTTAGGCCTGTCCATGTAATGGGTTAATTGTACATAGCATACTAGCATTTTCTTAATTCCTAATAACCATACGCCCAGTTTTGACATCTCTACTTTTTCATTTTGTAATGACACCTTTTGTCCACGACGTGATGGAAAAGTGGGCGAATTGTTCCTGACCAAGTTTGGCAAGCTTGGATGGGTAGATCGGAATACTCCCGTCGCCCCTCCTTGATTGATATGCTCCCACTTCCTTTTTTTTTTTTTTTTTTTTTTTTTTTTTGCCAAGTCTTGAGGTCTCAAACGCGGAGGAAGCTAAAAATTTGACTTTGCCCAAATACAGTTCGAAAGGTTTTTTTGCCAAGAGGCGAAAAAAATGAGTGGTGGCGTTCTCTTTGAAAGTCGACGAAACCTAGAATGTCACTTGCATGAGTAGGTAATTGAGCAAGTATGTTTTGATCCCGTTCAACCCGTGCCATCCGTGCGCTCAATTATCATTTCGTTGAGAGAAGACTAATTGCAAAAGAGGAGAAGAGGTACCCCCATCTTATAACTTCGATACCCGTTATGGGTAGGACTAGGACCTTGAGTGTGCCCCGGTCCTAGGCGAGAAGATCGACAAGGTCAAAGCCAAGACATATGTTCATAGCACCCAAATTGCATATAAAGGAGACCCCGCCAAGGACCACAAACCACACCACACCACCAAAAAACCTTCGAGTTCATTTCTCTGTTCCAGCCCCTCTTCCTCTCTTTCCATCCACTCCATATCTCGCCCACACTCGATCAATCCCAACAATGCTCGCCTGCTGCAACGCTCGTCCCAAGAACCCCTCCGCCTCGTACACCGAGGACAAAGAATTCGTGTTCGTCAGCCACAAGCCCTCCTCCTCCTCGTCATCGCCCAAGAAAAAGAACTCTTCCTCGTCGTCATCCACAGCATTCCGAGACTACAACGATTTGAGCGAGATGGTCGATGCCTCCTTGCCCCTGATGCTCCAGCAGCGCGCGCCACGCTTGAACATGTCCCTGGGCAACGGCATGAAGTTCCGGCAGTTTCAGCAATAAGGTCCCTCGCCTCTTACCCAAAACTCGCGCATGCATGGAAGAGGGACTAGATGCAGGGCATCTCTGCACCCCCATATCCACTCTTTTCCTCCTTCTCTCTTTAGCTCTTAATATAATGATAATATACCCGTTTTTCATATTCTCAATTTCTCTTTACGTTTACCTGGCAAAATGACTGTTCTTATTTATTTGGCGAGATATTGAACAAAGTTGCTGAGAAAAAAAATGGTATACAGAGACTATGTGTGTAACGGCAGTTGATTGTTGTTGGTGTTTTTTTTTTTTTTTTTTTTTTTTTTTTTTTTTTGAGTTCTAGCGCACAAAGTGGCCAAAGGAACTGGTGCCCACGAACTTGTCCATCAGGCACTCGAGCGCCTGCTGGACCGTCATTTTTTTTTTCGGTCTGGGACCCGATCTGGACGTACTCGTACTCATGGCCGTGGATCGAGCTGCGTGGGCTGTGTGACGGCGTCGTGGAGGGCCACCTTGGACTTGCTTTTGGAGGTGCGCTTAAAGTTAAACTACATGGTGTTTGTTGTGTGTGTGTTTGGAGGAGTATGCGTGGATAAGTTGTTTGTTTGTTGTTTCGAGACGATGACAAGGGCGTACCCCTGTTGTTTCTTTTATAGGTAGGCAGGAGGAAAGTCATGGCATGGGGACCCTTTCCCACGGATCTTCTTGAAAATAAGATGATCCGCTCAGAGAGACAATCGTAAGCATGGACCATGTTGCAAACCATGTCTGAGAGCGGATCTTCCGCGTGTGTGTATGTGGCGATTTTCAGAAACAAATTAAAAAATGAAAAAAATGGGCACAGACAAGGCTCGGGCCTGGTCGGATTGGCGAAGATATAACTTTTAGTATTTTGCCCCGCTTGATGCTTCTAGACAAGATACCGTAGAGGCGTTGACCCGAGAAAAGGGAAGGGGTATGACGCCCATGCTGAATGGAATTTGAGAGGTTTGACTTAAACCCAGTGAGTATTCAGCTTCTCACATTTAGATGGCTGAGGCCTTTTGAGATTTATTATGTTACAGGGTGGCAGTATTGTGTTGTACATGTTAGAGACTGATGCTTCTAAGACTTAGTGGAGGTAGTTGAAAGAGGCTGTGCCGGCAGTCTTCTTCATCAGAGACTCGAGAGCCTGTTCGCGGGTCATGACATTGGCTTGAGACGAGGCAGGGCGCGCGGTCTGCATGGAAGAGCGAGGCGTCTGAGAGGGAGTGGTGGCAGCGGAGGCCGTTTTGTTCTTGTTGGACTTGTTAGACTTGAAGATGGACATGATTGGGAGTGAGAGGGTGTTTTGGCTTGGTTTGGTTGAGTTGATGTAGTTTGGAAAGTTGGTTGACTTTTTGCTGGTGTCGCTGTTCAATGGAGAGTCGAGATGGGGGGCGAAGGAAGGAGTATTTATACCAATGCCATCCGTCTTTTGCCAAGTCGAGCCGTATGCCCTGCGCCAACATGCGACACGTTTCGCCACAAAATCAGCGTTCATTTTTGTGCCAAGGGACACACACACACACACACACACACACAAACAAACGGTTGTCTTCCATACTTGGCATGGATCACCCTCTCCACATGTTGTGCAACTCTATTCGAGAAAATTGCCTCGCAGCTCCAATGCGCGGAGGATTATTTCGAATGGCAGTGAGCCCTGTCGAGGAGGAGAGATGGAGGAACGGAGGAGTGGAGTAGCATGAGGAGTAAATGGCTGCCATAGATAGTTGCCATCCAACGAAGGGCCACCACTCGCTACTTTTTGTACTTTTTGGCCTTCTGGTGGGTATGCTTCTTCGGCCAACGACCGTCCGTCCAAAACTTAACAGCTGCCAAGAATACGAAACAACTCACTTCTTTCCTCAAAACTAATTCAGTTAAATATCACGTGATGCTTCTGCCTTATCAACGAAACTTTAAATGGCATTTAACTGTCCGTACAGCGGGCACAGTTAGTTGAAAGCGTAAAGTCGTCGATTCTCACATCGGTTTTGCAGGTTCGATTCGTGAGTCTGTCAATCGTCTAATCTTGGCAAGCCATCTGTCCCATGCCGTCGTGTTATCGTTGTCCACGACTCGCAGGAAACTTTCAGTCTACTGTTTTTGCCACTTTTGTTTTTATTCTTTTCTTTGCATCGTGCTCAGTGCGAGTTTATTTCTACCACAACAAAAAAGGAACCTCTAATGGAGTCTCAAGATGTTGATGCCGGTAGACTTGGTATTTTTCAGGATCAGATGGGCAGCTTCGTCAGGGGTGAGGACGGGCTTGCGATCGAGGAGAGGTCGAGCAGACTCCTTGGATGGCCTGGCGGATTGAACCTGAGACTGAGATGGGGTGTCCGAGATTGCAGTCTTGTTGGTTGTCTTGATCGAGGACATGTTCGTATTTTCTCGAGTGCGCGTTTGCTGGAATGTTGTTTTTTTGCTTGGTGTATTAACGATATCCATATCCAGGTTTTTTGTTGTGGTAGAAATAAACTCGCACTGAGCACGATGCAAAGAAAAGAATAAAAACAAAAGTGGCAAAAACAGTAGACTGAAAGTTTCCTGCGAGTCGTGGACAACGATAACACGACGGCATGGGACAGATGGCTTGCCAAGATTAGACGATTGACAGACTCACGAATCGAACCTGCAAAACCGATGTGAGAATCGACGACTTTACGCTTTCAACTAACTGTGCCCGCTGTACGGACAGTTAAATGCCATTTAAAGTTTCGTTGATAAGGCAGAAGCATCACGTGATATTTAACTGAATTAGTTTTGAGGAAAGAAGTGAGTTGTTTCGTATTCTTGGCAGCTGTTAAGTTTTGGACGGACGGTCGTTGGCCGAAGAAGCATACCCACCAGAAGGCCAAAAAGTACAAAAAGTAGCGAGTGGTGGCCCTTCGTTGGATGGCAACTATCTATGGCAGCCATTTACTCCTCATGCTACTCCACTCCTCCGTTCCTCCATCTCTCCTCCTCGACAGGGCTCACTGCCATTCGAAATAATCCTCCGCGCATTGGAGCTGCGAGGCAATTTTCTCGAATAGAGTTGCACAACATGTGGAGAGGGTGATCCATGCCAAGTATGGAAGACAACCGTTTGTTTGTGTGTGTGTGTGTGTGTGTGTGTGTCCCTTGGCACAAAAATGAACGCTGATTTTGTGGCGAAACGTGTCGCATGTTGGCGCAGGGCATACGGCTCGACTTGGCAAAAGACGGATGGCATTGGTATAAATACTCCTTCCTTCGCCCCCCATCTCGACTCTCCATTGAACAGCGACACCAGCAAAAAGTCAACCAACTTTCCAAACTACATCAACTCAACCAAACCAAGCCAAAACACCCTCTCACTCCCAATCATGTCCATCTTCAAGTCTAACAAGTCCAACAAGAACAAAACGGCCTCCGCTGCCACCACTCCCTCTCAGACGCCTCGCTCTTCCATGCAGACCGCGCGCCCTGCCTCGTCTCAAGCCAATGTCATGACCCGCGAACAGGCTCTCGAGTCTCTGATGAAGAAGACTGCCGGCACAGCCTCATTCAACTACCTCCACTAAGCGTCTCAGGGCATCTCCTCCATACCAAATGTAACACTATCTCCAGCATTGTACCATATACAATAAATTTGAAAGCTTTTGACAGCTAGATCGTTTATTTTTCACGATAATTACAAAAGACAGCGGGACACATGAGGAAGAATGAGGATGAAAATGCATAAACAAAGAAAGAAAATAGAGAACTGGGTAAATTGGACCATGAGGGATGAGAGAGATATAGAGAAGGGCATAAAAGTACATTGTAAGTTAGTCTTTGTAAAGAATGAGATAAAGATCGTAGGGAATTAACACAATATAAAAAGAGGCAAACAAAGAAAAGTCTAAGGGAGGCTAATTTTCCTCCCACAAGGGGCTTATGGACCTCCTCACAGGTCGTCGTCGCCGTCGTGATGGAGCGTGACTGAATTGAAGTTGGCGAACAGGTTCTTGGCCCCTGATTTCTGCTGCACCAGCTCCTCGCCCTCCATGTCGAGACTGACCGACTCATGCATCGTGCGGAAGTTGATTGCGTCCTCTCCAAAGCTCTGCTGGGGTATGATGGGTGGGGGCAGGTGGCGGAGGAGAGCCCAGTTGGTGGTCTTGAAGAACGGGTGCTGTTTCACATCGCTTGCACCGGCTTTGGAGCCTAGACGCAGGTGGTCGTCCTTGATCAACAGTTTGCGGACCACAGATTTGCAGAGGGAGGAGACCTGTTGTGCCCCTGGATGGTCTGGGAACTGCACGTCCGTGTGGAGGATCGACTGGAAGGTTGCGTTCCTGTCCTTGCCTTTGAATGGTGTCACTCCGTATAGCATCTCATAGATCAAGATTCCTAGTGTCCACCAATCCACCGACGAGGTATGTCCTGTTCCTTTGATCACCTCAGGAGCAATATATTCTATTAGGCAAATCGAACCCATAAGACATAGAAAGGTTAGATCTTCATTTTTTCTTGGACACATACCGTCGGTATATTTCCATTTCCTTGTTTCTCATTCTGTACCTTCTGTTCCCACGAAACTGTTTGTCCGCAGATTGGCGATGCACGACTTTGTGTCAATGGCTGGTGGTATTGACGGTGATCCTGTTTTCACAACTGTTGGCTCTCCAGCTGGTGATGACTGTTTAGAAAGATCGAAGTCTGTCAACATAATATGGCCTGTCTGATGCAGCAGAATATCTACAGTAAGTGGTCGGTACAATATAAAAATCAGAGTCCCGTGGATGGTTAGTCATTTGGTAAGCTGCCTGAAATTCGCACAAGTATCTGCAGGAGGAGGGGCTTACTCTCGGGTTTCAGATCTCTGTAGATAAAGCCCATGAGGTGCAGGTACTCCAACGCGGCAATGACTTCTGCGGCATAAAACTTAGCATCCTCCTCCTGTAGACACTTTCCTGGCCTTGTTTGCAGAGCTGAAGAAGTAGAAAAAGTACAGGGAAAGGTCAGTGTCGCAGCTCGGGCACATCTGCGTGTGTGATCCGACATCTAATTTCAACCCAACTCGCTTTCCAAAACTCACCTCGAAAGAACTCGCCTCCCATGCAGTACTCCATGCACAGATAGAGATAGTCCTCGGATTGGAAGGAGTGGTAGAGGGTGACGATGAACGGGTGGTTGGATGTGGCGAGGATCTCCTGCTCAGCGAATGCACGTTTGATCTTGTTGCGCTTGATCATTTCCTTCTTTGAGAGCACTAAAAAAATAAGTATTATTAATTGCGAAAGATGGGCGGAGGAAAGAGAGAGAGATAGACAATGTTTGATTAGCACGCCGTTTTAGCAATTAAAATAAAACAATCCAGTGGATTGGGATTGGAGTGGAGTAAGTAGCCCCGATACAACACAGCTGGAGCGAAAGTGACCCACCTTTCATGGCATATAACCTCTCTGTGTCCTTTTGGCGAACCAGATATACCTTGCCGACATCGCCTTTGCCCAACAGCCGAATCTTGACAAAACTGCTCGGCGTCACCTCGATAGACTTTTTCTTGATCGAATTGGACGAATATGTCCGGCGGAATGTGTGTGCTCGCCTCAAGTCCAGCGCTGAGCCATTGGGCGATTTAGGGATGTTGAGATGAAGTCCATTTTTGGAGGACGGGCTATAACTGCCCGCTGTGGCTGTGGTGGTGGTTGAGATGGTCATGGTCGATCCTAGGGTTGTGTTGGATTTGGCGGCTGGAGACGAGGGGTCGTATGAACCCAGGTGGCTGCGTCCAATGGTTTTGGTGCCGTTGTTGCCCTTGAGGGCATCGTCCAGGGCGGTCTTTGTGTTTGGGGTGGAGGCAACCCTTCTAAGGAACTGTGAGGGTACCAGAGCAGAGGGCAGGGTTAGCATGTCTGACGTTTGATCTTTGTTTCCTTGGATGTTAAAGGGTCCGTAGCGGTTATTGATAACGAGAAGAGAGAGAGAGAGAAAAAAAAAGGAAAAGAGAAATAAATGCACAAACAGTTATTTACAAATGACATTTCGGACCGGTCAGCCTGAGGACAATAAAGAAACCAGCTGGCGAGTGAGGAGGAGAGGGGGGTAAGGTGAAGGTGGTAGGGATGGCTGGTTGGGTTGGGTTGTTTGTGTGGATATGAACAACGGCCAGTCCAGATTAACAGGCGATCGGAACAGCAAAAGATGGGAGGAATTGGAATGGGGAGGATGACGAAAGTAGGGCGGTGCAAATAAAGCAGGTGATGAGAACGGGAGAACGGGAGCGATGGATGTGATGTAGTGGAAGGAGTGGATGGGAATGGGTGGCCGACAATGATCACTTGTGATGGATGGAGTGAATTAATTGAAGGGTGCAGGATGATGTTTGAATGAGAAAAAGTGTAAGTGAGCGAGAAGGAGAGCGAAGAGAGAAGGAAGCCAGAAATGAAAGCGAAAATGAGACATCGAGACAAGAGTGGTCTGAGACCTCGCTCCGAATCAACGCCACTTGTCCCACATTGCACATGCCTACAGAGGATGGGCAGTGCCCTAGTGGATGCTCAATCGGTTTGTGGCAAACTTACCGACGATGGCTGGTGTGGGTGCTGCTGTGGACTGAAACGCTCGGAGGGGTAGCTGTTCTTTCTCATGTTGCCACTGGCGGTCCGGAAAAAGGACTTTAGTTTCGAGGGCAATTGCGAGGAGACATATGAGGGCGCAGGCGAAGCAATGATGGTTGATGAAGACGAACTGGGCGAGTAGTCTTGGTCGGAAGAAGAAGGCATTGGATAGAAGATGGCGGGGAGGAGAAGAGGAAGCAGAAAATACAATCGCGGTGGATTTGTGTCGGGTCACTCAATCACACCACCTTGCTGATCTGACAATGACAACAGTGCCTGTGTTTGCTGTGCAAGATCAGAGGTCAAATTGTTCAGCTACTGGCTCTCGCCCAAGGTCCAACCAAAAGAAAGTAAGCTGAAGAGAGTAAAGAAGAGGAGTGTGTGCACCGAGGCTCAGTGGAGAGAGAGAGAGAGTGTGTGTGTGTGTGTGTGGAGTATGTAGAGTGTGTGGGGAGTGCAGGATCGGGGTGTAGACAACTGTAAAAATATAAAAAATAAAAAAAGGAAAAAGGTGCAAGTGGGCAAATGCGTTTTATGAGTGAAGCGAAGATGTGCGGTGGGGCCCTTGGCCATTTTATCTGCTTCCTTTGTCCTTCCACCTTTGCCCTTTCACCTTTCGCCTTTCACCTTTGATCTTTCAGGAGAGATGGCCGATTCATATTTTGCCTCCATATCCCTCCTTCCCCCTTTTTGTTACACTCAAATCACATTCGTTGGGATGTATGAAGAAACCATTGCAGAAATGTAAAACAAAGAAAGAATAAAAAAAAAAAAAGGAGCCATGCCAGACAGACGCAGGCAGGCGCTGACAGGAACATGGATGAGATGGATGGACATGTCAGAGAACAGAAATAAAATAAACTATTTTGGAGACGGAGATGGACCATGCCTGAGTGCCGTGGGCACGGATGCAATTGGCAAAAGGTGCAGGTCAAGGCAATCTCTTTGAGAGGCAAGGTCAAAGCATTGAAAGTCAAGGCAAGGTCGTGTTGAGGCCAATTGGTAAAGCAAAACTGCGCCATAAATTGAGGTCAGCCCATGTCTGGTGCATGCGACGTTGGGTTGGAAGGGTTGCTAGCTTGGGTAACCAAATCACCCATAGGCACTTTTTTGGTGGCAAGACCAACAAGGTTATTTCGATTCGGGTTTCAGTCATATGACCACCAAAGAGAAGAAAGAGCAAGAGCATCTCGCTCGTCATTGTCTCGTCTCTCGACTCTCCGAGAGTTGCCCCGAAGAAAGAACAAAGTTGGTGTGGAGGTGTGGGGTGTCCGTGGGGGTAGATTGGGAAAAGGGCAATCGAGAAAAAAAAAAGATCATGATCGACAGCTTGTTTGTGTGCATGTCATGTCATGCTTTGGTGGGTGTGAGGGAGAGGGGTTCTCGAGTGTGGAGTGTGGGAAAACGTCAAAGTATAAAGCGTTCACTTTGCTCTCGTTCTCTCTCCCTCGTTCTGCAACCCACTCTCCACTCTTCTCCATCCTCCCCACTCTCCCCTCCTCACAACGTTGCCATTCGAGAATGTCATCAGATCACTTGACCATCGCAAAAGAGCGCCTTCAGCACATTGCAGACACCATGGGTGGACCAACATCTCATGGACTCGCCCCTCGTAAATTACTAATCCTTTGCCCATCTAAACATGCATTTGCTCGAGATGAACAAACTCATTTTGGTGTTTTAAATGTTCTCCTGTCTCAAAACACTCTAGACCGCGTCAAGCCCTCGAATGCAGCTGCCAACAGGTCCGAGCTGAACCCCGTCCACTTCCTGGCCAGAAGTGCAACTGTCTATCCCAACAAAGTTGCTGTCGTCCACGGAGACAGACGCTACACTTACAAGGAGCTCAACCGCCGGTCGGTGGCCCTTGCCTACGCTCTCAAGGAACAACTCGGCATCGCTCGCGGAGACCGTGTTGCAGTGATTGCTCCCAACATTCCTGCCATGCTGGAGGCACACTTTGGAATCCCGGCCAGCAACGCCATCATTTGCGCCATCAACACCCGTCTCGCTCCCCCAGAGGTCAACTACATCCTACAGCACTCTGGAGCCAAGGCTATTTTAGTGGATCACGAGTACCAGGACCTCGTCAAGGACTCGCCGCTGCCCCAGGTCATCATCCATGACTCGGGTCTGCCCACAGACCCCTATGAGCAATTCCTGCAAAAGGGTCTTTCAAAGGCCGACACGCTTGGCTGGAGTGGCCTCGATCAGACAGACAATGAAGATGAGGGCGTCTCTCTCTGCTACACCAGGTACGAAGCGTGTATCGTATGTCATGGCCTTGACAACATAACATGCCTCTTGTCAACAATTATTGCGATCAATGAGATGCCCACTTTCACTCATTCAGGGAGTTTGTGTCTTTGTTGTACATTTGTAGCGGTACCACTGGAAAGCCAAAGGGAGTGCTCTACACATATCGCGGAATGTACTTGGCCGCCCTTGGAAACGCAATCGAAGCACAGCTGAGTCTGGATTCTGTCCACCTCTTTGTCGTCCCCCTCTTCCATGCCAACAGCTGGATCTTCCCTTATGCCGTGACAGCCATTGCAGGTATACACAACTGCAATATGAGCACTTGGGAGCTTGGGAGTATCACTAGCGCACTTTCGCCTTTTTTTTTTTTTTTTTTGCTTACGCCATTTTTCTTTTGTGGTCTTTCTCTCTCAATTACCTGTTTAGCCACCCATATCATGATCCGCAAAGTGGACTACGACCATATCTGGAATATCCTCTTGACCGAGAACGTCACGCACATGAACGGCGCCCCCACCATCATGATTCAGATTGTGCATCACCCTAACGCGGTCAAGCTCCCGACACCGATCACTTGTACAGTCGCCGGATCTGCTCCCACAGCCACCTTGATTGCCAGGATGAAGGAGCTCAACATGGATATTTGCCACGTCTATGGCCTTACTGAGACCTATGGCCCAGTGACTAAGGCATATAGGCAGCCAGAATGGGAGGGACTTAAGCTGGACGAGCGCGCCAGGAAACTTGCACGACAGGGCCATGTCTATCTGGTGTCCGACGATGTGCGTGTTGTGGATTCGGAGATGAAGGACGTTGCCTGGGATGGCAAGCAAGTTGGAGAGATTGTCTTCCGTGGTAACCTTGTCATGAAGGTTCGAAATCCATTTTTCGTCATCTTTACATTTTGTTTATCGTGGAAGTAGATTACATGTCGCTAACATGAGATATTTTTTTTCTTTCAATGTGATACAGGGATACTATAATGACCCCGAGGCAACTGCGAAGGCATTCCAGGGCGGATGGTTCCACAGTGGCGATTTGGCTGGTAAATGTCTTACTGCGACCATCGGCAACGACGATGTTACGTTACCCTGGCGCCTGTTTTAACGCTATCATGTATCTCAATGCCCTATTAGTTCGCTACCCAGACGGATACATCTCCATCCAGGATCGGAAAAAGGACATTATCATCAGTGGAGGCGAGAATATCTCCACCTTGGAGGTCGAATCTTGCATCTCTCAACATCCATCTGTCCTGGAAGTCGCTGTGGTGGCTGCACCCAGTGATCAGTGGGGCGAGACTCCTAAAGCCTTTGTCATTCTGAAGCCAGGCCTGCCTCAGGACAAGCTGGTGGATGGCACTGCGCTGATCGCCTTCTGCAAGCAAAACATGGCTGGATTCAAGTGCCCCTCCTCGATCGTGATTGTCAAGGAGCTGCCCAAGACGAGCACGGGCAAGTTGCAGAAATATGTGTTGCGCGAGCAAGAATGGAAGGGATATACCAAGCGCATCAATTAGAATAATTTACGTTGCACAAAACGGACACACACACAAAAAAAAAGAGAAGCGAAGCAGTTTATCGTTTTCTGAGAAAAAAAACACTTGTTGCCTTCATACTACATTGTTTTCTTTTTTAGTTGATGTCGTCGACTTGAACGGGTGTCTCTACCACAAAGGCCCGGAGATCGGTTTTTGGACAGCAATCTCCAACATTTGCTCGATACACAGTCGATTCGCCGGTGAGATGGGTCGTTGGTATTCTTTGAAGTGTGGAGACGAGCGGGGATTGCTTGTTGATGATCCTGATGTGGATACTGTGGATTTTTCTTGTTCGTGAACTTGCTTCTCGCTGTGGCATTGGTCGCGAGTAGGCGTGCGAGGTTGATTTGAGAAGGTCATGCTATGCCAGATGGAAGTGAGAGTGCGAAATACAGTGGGAGTCATTGGAGAGAGGACAAGAGTGGGTGAGTGGGTGGGTGGGTGAGTGGGTGGGTGAGTGGGTGAGTGAATAGGTGACGAGAATACAGATCAGAAAAAAAAGGAGTTGTACAGAAGAAACGAAAGAATGAAAGAGAAGAAAATGACAAAGATGAGAATATGAATAGAAATAAGCCAAGCCGATTAGCTGAGTGATGTCAAGCGTATGCGTCATGAATCAGGATGCTTTAAAAATGCAGGATTCCCCCTACGTAGCTTTCAGTAGACTGGATCAAATAGGTTTTTGTTTTTCTGCTGCGGGAATGAAGGGGTGGAACAAACTCATCTCCTTTTTTAATTGCATGCCCCTCATATATGCAGTGACACACTGGCACTGGCACTGGGTGAGTCGAGGTTCGAAAATGAGCCACATTCAGTAATTGACAAAGCAGGCCATGTCAAGTTGACTAACTTGACCCTTGAGTTTAAGCCTGCAATTGTGCACAGTCCCAAATGGAAAGAAAATGGGCGAAGCCAATTTTCGAGAGTGGGTCGGCGCACTCATGAATCAGGCGAATAGCTTAACCAAGCTATCGAATCCTAGATATAAGACGATAGTCGTGAGAATGTCGGAATACAACTGGGATCCTAGGCACTGGATTGACTCAAGTCCCACCAGCCGAGCAAGTTGAAGTGAGAAAAGGAAAGAGCCCCGAGCAACGACTTTTTTTTTTTTTTTTAATTAAGTCCCCGTTGCCTTTTCTTTTAATGCTCGGGTGGATCCATTGACGAATGGGGCGTATCGAATGGATCGAGATCATCGACCTGCCTCTTCTTTTGCGATGGGCTTATCGCCACTTTTTGCTTTTGCCCAAATGACAAAGTGCAAAAAAAGAGGGCACAAATAAAGGTACGAAAGTCAAAGTCAACGAACGGTGCACGAGAAAAAAAAATTAAAATCACAGCGCAGGAAACCTTAACGATTTCCAGCCAATGGGGGTCGAGTGTGGCGAACGTGCATGTCCGGCTGGACACCTTTCAAAGTTGAGGTGGAGTGGTCCTTGTGTCTGTTTCTGTTCTTTCGTTTTTTTTGGGGTGGGAGAAAGACAGCCGTGCCTGGCAGCTGCCCTCTTGCCACCACCTCTACGCTACTCCATTTGCATGCATGATTGAATCATGGATGGATCTGCGATGGGGCAAGAAGCAGAACTGGGAGGTGGGAAAAATACAATGAGAGATCGATCGTTAGCTTAGCTTGTCAAAATCTTCAAGCCAAACCTCTGAAGAGAAGGAATGACATGTCGTGTCATGTTGACCCTCGCAGCCGTCAAACATCGGGGCTGGAATACGCTATTATGGCGGGTATCCTAAATACGGCTCAGAAGGGCCCGTTTTATTTGGTGAAAAGCATGGCGTTCGCATGGCAGACGCAACAGAACACAAAAAAGAGTGCAAAGAGGAGTGAGAATTCTGTTTTCTTTTTCTTTTTTCTTTTTTCTTTTTTCTTCCCTCTCTTTCTCTTTGGTCACCCTCAAACACAGATCAAACAAGCGACCCGTTTGCCCAGGGACATATCTACAAACAAACAAGGATCACAGGCACCGTTGGTCAGACAACACCTTCACCAAGGAATAAAAGTAAGGCCCAACGACAGACTCGCATCGCTATCCACTCCATAGAAAGGATCAGGACCTACGTTTCCAACAGCGAGCAGAAAAGAAGAAAAAAAACGGTTTCAGGTGGCCTGGTCAAATCACCCCTTCTCCTTCCAGACTCTCTTTCAGTTATTTCTTTCGCTGACCGACTTCTGCTTTCCTGTCTTTCCATTCATTCTTTCCATCCATCCAGGACAAAACACACACCATCCCATCTCCCTCCAACCTCCCCTTCGTCTCTCACTCGGTCCTTGACTGCCTGTCCCATAACGCAGCTTCCCCCCCTTCGTCCTCGTCTTCCTCTGCTCTTTTTTGTTTGCTCTGCTTTAGCTCAGCCGTCCTCTTCTCGGCCACGGACAACACAAGAAGAAAAAAGAGCAACCACGCCAACACCTATTGTCAGCCCAAGAAAGCAAGCAAAGGCATCCACATTGAAACTGTGAGAAGAAAATGTCCTTTAATTTCAACCCATCCTTCAGCCTGGATCAGTCCGGGTTGGAAATGTCGCTCAATAATGAATTTTCTTTCGACATGGCACAACAACAGCAGCAACAACAGCAGCAACAACAGCAGCAACAACAAGAGCTCCACAGCTTGCTACTGGACGACCACTCCCAGCTCCCCCTTCAAAACAACAACCACACACAATCAGAAGGCATGCAGGATCCTTCGGTCTCTTTTGCATTCCATCAGTCCCTGACCGCGGAGCTCGGTCCTTCGGTCTCGTCGCAGTCTGTGCCTAATACCCCAACCTTCCACAGCATCCCGGACAAGGCGTCCGAGACCTACTCATCAAACCATGCTCTTCAGCAGCAGATCCAGCAGCAGCAGCAGCAATTGTTGTGGCAGCAGCAGCAGCAACAGCAGCAGCAGCAGCCACAGCAGCCACAGCATTTCCATAGCCAGCATCACCACCAGCTTCAAGTTCAACAGCAGCAGCAGCTTCAGCAGCAGCTTGCCCAGCAGACACAACAACAGGCTCAACAACAGGCACAGGCACAGGCGCAGGCACAGGCGCAACAAGCACAAGCACAGCAAGCTCAACAAGCCCAGGCACAGCAGCAGCAACAGTTGCAACAGCAAGCTCAATTGCAACAAACCCAACAACAGCAACAACAGACGCTCCTCACTCCTGCAAAGAACGATTTTTACACAGCCGATTTTTCACAGTACATGTCTCCACTCGGGATCCAGGCTGACACCACCGATGCCTCCATGGCTATTCCTGACCAGTTTGAAGATGACGAGGTAAAGTGCCGATAGGCCAATAGATCGACCATGTCGACAAGTGTGTCAGGACGACTGGGACATGGATGGCGGGCCAGATCGCCTTTTTTCCGGAGAGACCTTGGAACTTTTGAGTGGAACAGAAAGTCGCTCGATTTACTATTGGGCCACAGAGTGTGGGGCCAATCACCTGCGGAGAGGAAATCCTGCGGGAACTGGATTTTTATTAGCGCAAGGCAAGGATAACTCGACGGAGCTCTGGCGGGCGTAGATCCCAGTAAATCCATCGCATTGTCTTCCTGGAAGTGGTCCAGCTGAACAACAACCAGAGCAAGAAGATACAGAGAAGGAGAGAAAAAGAGAGAGAGCAAGCAGACGTTTGCTTTGGCGATTGGTGTATGGTTGGACAGTCAAACTTGCCATATTTGTCCGATATTAACATTCCGATGTTTGTCCTCCGCTCTTTCGATTTTCATCAAGGTTTTCTTTACGCCTCTGATCTCGCCTGCCATGACACCCTCACACCCATACTCGAACCTGCCCCATGCTCTTTCGACTGCCAACGAGATCTTTTCTCCGCTCACCTCCCCAGCCCTGCAGCCCCACCGGTCCTCGGCTATGGACTATCTGTCCTTCTCGGGGCAGACATTCAGCGCCTTGCCAATGCAGTTCCAACCACAGGCATCGCAGATCCACCAATTGCAGCAGCTTCAACCTACTGACTTGTCAAATCAGGCACAGCAACAGCAGCAGCAGCAGCAGCAGCAACAAATACCACAGTCACCATATTCACAGCCATCAGGATCGAAGCAGCGGATAGATGCAAAGAGCCCTGCCCTCAACTCACAGCGACCCGGGATCAAACGGAAATCAACTGTCGAGCGGGTGACAAATGGCCTGTCCCAAGTCGTACCCAGAACAGCCGGACCTGTTCGCGCCTTGCCAAAGAGCTCGCCTTCCATGAGGCCCCTGGTCAACCCAATGTCGCCAGCAACACTTCGCAAACAGCAAACAGGCCGTCGAGCCTCTGCCATTGCTCCAGCGTCTCCGCTCATCATGCATTTCCCAACCAACCAACCCAGCCCATCGCCTCTGCTTATCTCTACTTCGCATCCTCCCATGTCTCAATCCCAGCCATCGCCTTCACCACGGCTCGTCACCACTATGCACCAGCTTTCCATGATGCCCATGTCGCCCATCACGGCTCTGAACACCTCTGGTGGACCAAAAAGCCCGGCCATGTTCGCACTCCCGGCGTCCTCTATGATGCCTCCTCCACGATCCCCGATGATCCTGCCTGCTGGGCAGCTGAACAACCTCCAGCCTGTACAAATACCCACACAGCACCAGCTTTCTATCCATCAACCTCTCCAAGTCATTCAGTCTCCTGCGCCCTCCAACCCTGGATCAAAGGAAAGCTCCTTCATGGATACCGATTCCGCAACAACCACGCCCATCGCCACGCCACCAACAAAGGCAACACCATCAACAACCACAGCATCACAAAGCTCACTGGCGCCGGTGACGCCCGCATCTCTCATGAACTTAGGAGCAGGCTCGGGATCAGAATCCACACCTCATTCTTCACCAAAGTTTGGAGGACAGGCGAAATCCAAGCCAAAGCCTTTGTCCTTGGGTGAGGAGTCAACAACCTCGTCATCATCGTCATCTCAAAAGCGAGGTACGAAGCGTCAAGTCAATGGTTCTGTGGGATCTGGCATCCTTGCACCCAGCACGCCTCGCCAAGTACCATTGACTCCAGGCGGCTCCATGATGTCGCCTATGCCTCCACCAGCCAGTGGCTTCACACAATTAATATCACCCGCGTTGAAGCCAACACTGATGCCACAGCATCGTGGCAGTCAGCCCGTGTTGATGTCTCCGAGATCTCAGCCGCTACTTGTTTCCCCTAGTCTGAAGCCCTGGTTGCCAGGAGGTAGGCTATCACGTTTCTAAAGATGGCTTGTTGCACAGTACAAGATTTAATGACTAACATGTATGTTTCTAAATCTTTTTTCTAGTGTCAACTTCAGAAGCAATGGCCAGATTAGCATCCAAGTCCAACTACCAAAACATACTGGATGGCGATCACACGTAAGTCTTGCATTTTGCACTCGGGCGTACTATCCAAGAGAGAAAGTTGACATGGTTTACACTTTTCCTTCCCACGTTATGTAGTGCACTTGGCCTCTCATATAACACCGATCTCCACTCTGGCATCGAGCTCCGCCGCACCTCACATAAGGCCGCAGAGCAAAAGCGACGCGACTCCCTGAAGCACTGTTTCGACGACCTGCGCCAGATGATTCCCAACATCATGGAAAAATCGCCCTCCAAAGTATTTTTGCTGAAAAAGTCGTTTGACTACATTTGCAACTTGAAGTCGGATGTGGCACAGCGTGATCTGGAGATGGCACGGATGAAGGCCCAGAACGAGTTTATGAAGAATGCAATGCAGACCTGGATGATGACGCACCTCTCTAGCGACGCCGGCTCTTTGAAGGAGGATTTCATGAAGCAGGACTGGACTATGCCAGAGCAGGAGCTGGAGAAGCTCACAGCCAAGGAGACACAGGCCGCCAAGGCTGCGATCGAGATGGCTGAGCTGAGCGCGGTAGCCGTGGAGGCCGCAAGGGCAGGAAACCAGCCTGGTGGCCAGAGCAAGGATGGCAAGAACCAGGGCGATGGCGACGACAGCGATGACGATGCGCCAGCCATAACAACACCCAAGGGCAAGAAATCGTCAGGGTCTTCAGGGATGTCGAAATCGCAGTCGTCTCCTACAAAGAGTTCTTCATCCAAGGCATCAATACCAAACGGGGTCAAGAAGTCAGATAACGGGAAGGAATCGAGTGGCGAAGTATTCGAATCCAGTTCAATGAGCGCAAAATCAAAAGATGGCGAGGATGGAGACGGCGAAGACGAAGACGAAGACATGGCGGATGCCAGCTAGACGAATAAACTTTTTTTTGGGCATTATTGACTTTTCATTAAGGGTATGCCCGCCCGTCCTTGAACACCATAAAAATCAAGCTTGCACTTTTTTGTCATTTACAATTTCTCGAAACGCTCCAACCACCACCATCCAGATTCCCATCACAACACACAAGCCATGTCATCAGAAAGGAATTCAAAAAACACAGAGGACAAGACGTTTATGCGAGGCGAAACTATCAAAGGAAGCTCGGCTTCGGTAAAAGCAGATAAAATAGACAAGGACCCTCAAGGTCGACACAAAACCTGACAGACCACAGCTGAGCTTACTCATTTTTGTCAACTTTACCCGCAATTCTTAGATGATTGCTCTATCCGCCGAGCTGGCAAAGTACGACGAGCGATTCAGCAGAACCAATACAGAACGGAAAAGAGCGCCCCGTGCAGTCAAGGTAACACGTTTGCGTGCATACGTGCTCGTGCTCGACAAGGAGCATTTATATGTTATACATCTAACATTCATTTTGCTTTCTACCGTTAGAAACCAACAGTATGGCAGAGGCAGAATCCAGGCGTGGCGCAACGAGCCCAGAAGTCCGACCAGACCTCCTCTTCCTCCGTCGACCCTGATAAAGAGGCTGTGCGGATAGCGGCCATGGAGAAAAAGGCGCGCATCTACAGGATGGTCAAGAACGGCGAACATGTGCCAAAGCATCTCCGAGACGAGCTGCTGGTGGAGATAGACAGAGAGAGAAGTGATAGCGATGATAGCCGGAGCTGGTCCAGTCGTTCCAGGAGCAGGAGCAGGAGCAGGTCCAGATCCAGGGACCGTAGCCACTGGGATCGGGATGAGTCTGCCCAGCTGGCGAGAGAACCGAGCAAGGTCACGGTAGGAACTTACTCCTGTTGCGAACATGGGATCAAATGACAGGGATAATGGTACAAGATCAGGGATCTAACCTTTGCGGAGCAAAATTTTTCCTCATAGGATGACCCATGGGTCGATTACGAGGACGAGTTTGGGCGCACAAGGGTGGTTCGACAGTCCGAAATTCCAAAGCCGCCTAGGGAGCCAGAGTACCGAGAACCCCCTGGGTAATGCTCCTTGTTACTCTTTTGCGTGTTTTTTTTTTCTTGGAAAGCTTTCAGCTTGTGCGTCTTAGTTTTACGTTCCACCATACTAACCGACATTTTTTGAAACTTACTAGCATCCACAATCCGTCCAACCCATTCCCAGTGTTTGTGAACCAAGACGCTAGTCGAAAACACGGTGACGATTATGTCCGGGAGGGGGGACGACACTACGACGATACACAGGAAAGGAGGGCGCGAGGTGCTGGCTTCTACGCATTCTCGCAGAATGAGGAGGAGCGTCAGCGACAGATGAAAGAGCTGCTAGAGCTTCGGTCAGAGGTAAAACGAACGGATTTTCGATATATATTGAATCTGGACGATCTGGGTTTGACAGGAAGAAAATACTGACTTACGCCTTCATTATCGATGCCACCCCTCATAGACTGTGAAGAAGCAGCAGCAGCAGAGAACCCTGCAAGAAAAATTCAGGGAGTCTAAAGCCGCACGGTGGCAGCAGATCCAGCTCAAGAAGGCACGGTCATTGTACTCTCCTGCGACATAGTAAAAAAAAATTCGGGGCTGAGCAGTTACTAAAAGACAAGTGTTCAGTACCACAAAATTTCCCTTTTCTCCCAAAAACCTCCCTTGCATCACTGTTCCATTCATTCCACAACGCATCCAAACATCCATGTCCTCCCAGACCAATTCATCAGCCAACAAGTCCGGGGACACTCAAGACCCTCCCTCAAACACCCCCATATCGAATATCCCCTTCGAAATCCTAGGCGAGATTGTCCAATACCTCGTCGCTGCCAACACTATCGTCGACCTTTTCCACCTGAGCCTGACTTGCAAGGACCTCCACGCCAGTGTGTGGGACCATGCGAGCGACATCTGGCGCGTGGTTTGGACGAGTCTGTACGACGAGCTCGAGCCCAAGGACATTGCCTTGGCGATACGCGCGGATAACAGCATTTCGAACAAGTACCAGTACCACCTCAGGAAGCGGCTGTGCGTGTTCAGGGATGTGGAGGCGGTAGCACAGGCCCTGCGGGACGACATTGTGCCATGGGACACGATCGCGTATGGGTACACACACGGTACCAACGAGCCGAAACCGGGGCAGAAGCTGCTGCAGCACGAGGACATTGCCGAGACAGTGATGGATATGATTGGCATTGCTGCTGAGCATGGTAAAGTATTTTTTTTTTTTCGTCTCTTTGTTGAATTTTGATGATTCACATGCAGGCAGGCATGCAGGGTCGTGTCTAACTTGAAGACTTTCTCGCTTTGTTTTTTTGGTTGACAAAGTCGATAGGAACATGTACTGGATTCGAACGCTGGTAGCGTCTGAAGTGTGGGCGTTCTCCATCTACCTTCTTTATCGACTTGCAGACGAGCCTTGGATACGTGCGAGATGTACGACGTTGGGGAAGCCAGCAACACTCTGCAAGTTTTATCTTGTCCTGGCCCAAGTGTGCGCAGTAGGTGCGTGTATGCATGTTGTTGTTTTTTCTCTTTTGCAGCTGAGCCTTGGCGTACGCACGAAAGACACTCATTTTTTATTTCTTTTTCTTTTTTTTCCTCTTTTTTTTTTTAAAAAAAAAAAATATAGATCCATACGCATTGGACGCCATCTACCGCGACAAGTACGAGTCCTTCAGGTACCTTCGCGGAAGTGTGTTCCGACGCGAGGACGGATGCAGCTACGGGCGCCTGGCCGTCGAACAGATCCCGCGGCTGTGGTACCCGTGGTCGATCTGCCAGATTATGTACATGGTCCTGTTCTGTGGGCCGAGCGTGATGTACTACGTGGACAAAGAGCAGGAGGCCAAAGGCGGGGATACGGTCGCGAAAAAACGAAAGATCGCCTCTAACACGGATTGGTTGCCTTCGTGGTTCAACTTTGGTGCGGGGCATATTACGCCTGTACCCCTGACGATTCCTCCGTCGATCAAACAGCAACAACGTTCGTTCAGTGGTTCGGCGACAGGATTGGCGGGCAGCTGGACAGGATACTATGCGTACAGTGACGAGGAGAGTGCAGATCTGATGGCACTCCAGCGGACGACAGCGCCCGAGTTTGCGTGTCGAGGCATTGCGCTGGATGCCAGGATGAAGCTCGTCATTGTGAACTGGACCACCACCTCGAGTGCCACTACCACGTCTTCACCAACAGTGGCACGAAAGATCCAGGCGGCGAACGGAGACGAGCAACCACTCTACTTGACTTCAGATCTGGATGTGCAGGCATTCAAACTTGTGGACCGATACTTTATGCCGTTCAGACAAGGGTCCTCCTTGGCAGAAGAAGAGGTATCAAGCATGGATGACCTGGAGGACAAGACACAGTGGCAGTACCAGCGGATCTTTTCAGGGCGCGGGACAGACATCTTTGGCGAGTACGGTGTCCGAGGCATCTTGTCTGAGCAATCGGGCCTGGTGCGATTGGTCAAGAATTACTTTCGACACTCTGGCGGCGCCACAGTGCTCTCGCCAGAAGAAGCGGCGACTCTGCTGGAAGGAGACGAGCCGTGGAAAGCGTACATGGAGTTTGGAAATCACAGGGACCAGTTGAAGTTCATGCTGAACAGTGGATCGAGTGTGTGGTACTATCGTGGGCAGCTGATGCCACCGGATGAAGGAGAGAAGGTGGGGCGTGGTACGGGATATGGCATCCAGGGGCTGTGGTTTACGGATGTGGACTCGGGGCCGTTCTGGATCTACAACACGGATGCCTCGAGAACAAGAGCTGAGGAAGTATGACGAAAATAAACGTTATGCCCTTTTGGTTGATCAGGAAGAGAGACAAGGGTGCACATCGCTCTTTGACCCTGTTCATGCAACACAAAATAAGAAATAAGCGCAACAAAAAAAAAAGTGGGTCCACTTCCCCACATTGCACGACATAAAAGGTCGTCCCCAGATCGTATCGCAACGCTTGTTTTTGTTTCTTTTGGTTCTTGGTTTTTGGTTTGGTTTTGGCAACCCCCTGTTGCCCAACCCCCATACCCACCTTCCAGCCAGGAAAACAAGACCCGCTCGAGCCGCAGTCGAAGCCATATACCCCGCACTTTTACTTTAGGAAAGCAAGCACATTAACACATAAAGATGTCCGAGTCGCCCGTGTCGCCCACCCCTACTCCCGTCCACTCATACAGCCCAGGCACCCTGGTCTACGAGGTCAACCTGTCGGTGCCCCGCGACAAGGTCGACGAGTACATCGAATGGCTTAAAGGATTCACCAAGGTAAGAGAAAGAGAGATCAGCCAAGGCTGCGGACATGTTTTCTCAACAAGACAGGAAGGTGGTCGCTTTCCAGGAACCACCTTTTGCTGCTTTATCAGGATCGAAATATATACGTGAGGAATGGGGGCGAGTTAGAGGAGGCGCGACGAAGAGTCATTACTGAATGACTTGACATGTATGACCACACCAACATGAAATTGTTCCACCTTGAACAATTTCCATTCGACCCAAAGCGAGCGTTTACATGAGTCTAATCGTTTTTTATCTCTTATCTCTAAATAGGAGCAAGTGCGCAATATTCCAGGGTTCCTCTCGTCCATGGTCTTCTCGCAACCCAAACCTTGTACGGAACCCTCTTTTTTTTTTTGCTGCTCATGTACTTCATGCACATGTGGACACACTCAACTGAACTTGTTTTATCTCTTAGATGGATTGCACTGGCTCTCAGAGGAGGGCAACGCCAAGACCTACATCACCGTCCACTACGTGCTCCAGTCGCAGGCGTATCTGGAAGAGTACCTCGCAAAGCAGCAGCCCTCCGTCGCCAGTGCCGAACAGGAGCGGTTCCAGTTCCTGGTCACAAGCCGACGCACTCTCAGCGTGGTCTTCTGATCATGAGGAGCGAGGATGAGAACTGTCAGGATACAATTTTTTAAGCAGCTGGGGTTTTTTATATTCAAGGGTGCAGCTTGGTATAATAGGACATTTTTGCCGACGAGAAGAAAAACAATAAATTGCTCTGCAATGGATGAGTGCACACCGGTTCGATCTAATGCAGGAAGACAAAAAGACCTAGGGCATTACTTTTGGAACCAGCCACAACCCCCCCCCCCCAAGGCATTTAATACTTTCGTACAAGGGATTTTCATGTTTCTCTTTCTTTCCTTGTTTTATTTCGTTCTATGGGGTACTGGAGTCCTTTTCACTCCTCCTTGTTCATCGCCTCTGGCAGCAAGTACGCCGGTGCCTCCAGCACATTGTACTCTGTCGGCACGGGCGTCCCATACACAGTCTTGACGGGCACTACCCCCGAGTAGTACTTCTTGACCAGCTCCGGGTCCTCTTTGTCCGCACGGTCGTCGCTCACGCCTCCCGTGCGCATCTTGGCCGAGGCGCGCTCGATCTGGACCGCAATGACCTTGGTCGACTTGAGGTCGATGTTGTTTGGTGGGCGTGAGTCGTTCCAGCGGTCGGCATGGTGGAAGGGCTGGTTGGTGATGGCTTCCAGGGCGGCGTCCTTCTCGTTGTCGCTGGAGACGAGGCGGCCGCGGCCAAAGACGACGACGGACTTGTAGTTCATCGAGTTGTGGAAAGGAGACATGGCCACAACCAAGGCGTCGACTTGAGAGACCTATTTTTTTTTTTTTTTTTTTTTTGGGGGGGGGGAAAGCAAGAAGGCAAGCAAAAGGTTAATTTTTTTTTTGATGTTCGGAAAAAGTGACTCAAAATCCGAGCTACGGAGAAAGAAGGGATAGAATCAGAAGGGATCTCTTACAGTGATGCAGACTTTGGGGAGATCGTTGGATGCCAATGCCTTCATCATGCGTCCACTGACATATCTACATCCAAGATGATGACGGCGAAGAAATGAAAAAAAAAAAAAAAAAAAAAAAAAAAAAAAAGGTCAGATTGGACAACTCGGAGATGCTATTTGCCAGAAGAAACGAACATAAGGCGAGGGTTCTCTCTGTACCCATGCAGGTAGATAATATCGTCGATACGGCCATAGCACATAGGCATGACAAAGGGCCAGTCGTCTTCGTCGGCAGCCCCTGGTGGGAGAGTGAAGCCAACGTGGGCCAGCAGGTTGTTGTCGAGGATCGAATGGATGGTCTCTGCGTCGTACTTGGCTCGGTCCTTGAGGCGGTGGACCTGGTTGATGGCCTTGTGCGAGGTAGGGGTGTAATCTGCCGACATTTCTTTGTTGAGTTGTCCTTGAAGTGCTTGTCTTTAGTCCTGATGGAGTATTCGGTTTCTTGAAAGAGGATGAAGGTGAGGAAGTAGGAAAGAAGGGAGGAAAGAAGCGGTTAAGCGTTAATATGTGGAAAGGAACAAGACTCGACTCGATTAAATCTAAAAATCCGTGTGACCACAAAGCGCCTCATAAACCATTATTCAGCACTGCCGTCCCTCCGGTGTGGGAGAAAAAAAACGTGAGAAACTACCAAAAGATGCATGGGCACACGTACCAGTGATTCATATCGATCGCCTCTATTGCTTTTTTTTTTTTTTTTTTTTTCCTTTTGTCGTTTATTCATGTTTTCTCCGAGAGAAAGATCAGTGTCCTAAAGAAGAGACAAGAGGGGGGGAAAGGAGGACCTGACCACTCCAATTGGACTTGATCCAATCAGAAGTACGAACACTGCGAAGTTATTAGCGCACCGCGACCTCCAGGAACTATCAAGAACCCATTGGACAACATAAAGTGGGATAGTGCGACGCCTAGAATCGTGACTATCTGTTAGTCCTAGGCGTTATGTCCACACTGAAGCGAATTCGAGAAGGGTGGGCGTGCTTGGGAGAAGGTGTGGGTCTAATAGCCTCGAGGAGAGTTGTGGATGAAGTCTGTGCGAAGGGTATTGCGAGTCCTGCATCAAAAAGCCGTCCTTCTCTAAATATTCTGCAACCTCGTGGAAGTTTACGGGCACTACAGAGCTATACATTTGGTGGCGCTTGATAATTACTTCCATAGAATGTCACATCACACTACTTGCAATTAAATGCCTGTCTGCCAAACAATAGGAACCCTTTCTTCGTCGTCTCACAAGTCGATGCATTTGTGATCCCAGTTACGTACAATGAAGCAGAGTGGCCAGGTAAATGAAACGGGAACAATTGAAGAAAAAAACAGGACGATGAGCATGAAGTAGATAAGGAAGAGGAAGGAGGATAAATGAAGACATGTGGAAGCAAGACTTAAAGGAACGAAAAAGAGACAGGTGGCATGGTAAAAGGAGAAGAAACATGGAGATGAAGAATACTAAAAATGAGAGTCAAAGCATAGGGCACAAAGTAATGAACAGGATTCAGCCTTCATGACATCTAAGAGCAAGGGGAGAATTGGGGGAAGCTTACACCTTTTGACCCAGGAAGAAGGACATTGAATTACACCTCTGCTGGTGAGACGATACAGCGTTTCCATCCAAATTTGCTTACTTCTGAATTTCAAATTGGCTCACTTTTTGGCTCGACTGTGACATACACTGAAGCCAAAGAGTGAGCCAATTTGAAATTCAGAAGTAAGCAAATCTGGATGGAAACGCTGTATGATCACAATGCCTTCATAAGGAAACAAAGGAATTGCTCACACATCCACCGCACATAAACCAACCAACCAGAAGATCTGAGGTTGGGCGTAAAACAAAACAAGGAGCATTGGAACTTTCCAAGGGAATGTGTGTGCGCAAAAAAAAAAAAAAAAACAGACGGGGGGGGGGGGCGAGGGGACAAAAAGCAAAGGCGCACATGTTGCTACTCTTGTTGACATGCACACGCATAAACAGTCAACGGTCGGAGCCCTTATTCAGTACAAGGATAGAGATATGAGATCGCTTTTTATGTTCGCTTTTTAGCCATTCACTCTTTCATCACTCATATCTTTCATTCATTCATCATACTCTGATTGCCACTCAATGAGGTTTGCACGAGAGTTGGACATGGAAAGGCACTAAAGAGACGAACAGGCAAAAGAAAAGAGAACACTGCACCGAAGATCATGGGCCTCGATCCATCGACATTGGGAGCGTGCCATTTTCCACCGTTTTTGGGTTTCGAGATTGGGAGATGTCTCTTTCAACTCCAATCATGTCCAGACAAGTCAATCCACCTCGCCCTCAAGCCATGTCATGTCAAAGTCGATCATCAGTGCCTCCTTCTCCCATACCTCTTTGCCTTCTTGCCACACTGCCTTCTTCTCCTCTCTGTTTAATAATCCCAGGGTATAGCCACAGCGCTTTGCTTTTTCTTCCTTTCCTTCACAAATTGCACGCCTCTCCTCCTCTGTCCCACTTCATCATGCCCTTCTCACTATAGACCCATCCCCCACCTTACTTCCATGGACACCTATCCCTAAGACTTTTCACTCTCCCCATCTTTATTCTCATTCTCACCCATCACCAATCACCTTTCAGTTTTCTGTCCACACTAACCACTGTAAAATACCCGCCAAGACTCTATTCCTCACCGAAAGTCTACCCGACATGATCCTACCCCTCACCAAAAACACCAAAGAGAAGTCCTCGAGACACAGAGCCATGCTGGTCATGGTCCTGACCATCTCGAGCTCCTTGGTCTTCATGATCCTCTACAAACAGGCCCTTAACGAAGAGTTCGCAATGGGCAGCTACCGACAACGTCCTCCAGCACCCAGCATTCCAAGTACAGCACCCAGCAATCCAAGGACAGCACCCAGCATTCCAAGAACAGCACCCAGCATCCCAAGAACAGCACCCAGCATTCCAAGAACAGCCATCGGTGTCAACGAACGATCTCTTGGCTATTTGCCGTACGCAGGCCTCACCAACCAAGTAAAGTGTCTTGTGTGTTTATGTCTTTGTTCAACCTTGTTCAACCTTGTGCCAAAATGGAAAACAACAACAAATACAGCAAAACAAGGAAAGGAAGAAGAAGAGCCCATCTACGCAAGGCAAAAGAGCAATTTCGGGGCCATGCACACAACGCAAAGGATCAATATCGATAACTAACACATTATCCATCGTATCTTGCTCATCCTTTCCAATATTTGCCTCCCAGTTCTTTGCTTTTCAGCATGCTGCCTGGACAGCTTTTCACCTCAATCGCACCCTGATCCTTCCACCCATCACAAGCAACAAGCACGACCACCAGCTCACTTTCCAAGGGTGGTCCCACTACTTTGACATTCCACGATTCGAGAAGCTCAGCGGAGTGCGTGTGAAGGAATGGGCCGATGCCAAGCCTCTGTCCGAAAAAGAGATTGCCATTGGAGTCGATGTGACGCGCAAGCACAAGCTCTCTCCGCAATGGGACTCACTGGCCGAGAACATCACTTGCCAAATCACTCGCAACTTCAGTTCTCTCCAGGGGGTGGACAAGACCTTTGCCAATCTTTTCCTGCTGCGCGTGTCCTTTGTTGAGCCGCCACCTCGACCCGCATCTGTTCATCTTGACGACGCCACAGAAAACGCCATCAACACGGCTTCCGGACTGTCGTTCCTCTCAGATATTATAGATAGATATAGAGATTCCGAGGAAAAGTCGTTGTACCTGTCTCATACCTATAGTCTCAAGGGTTCGCATTCAATCCGACCCTGGGAGGAGATTGGACAGCATATCCACTTCAAGCAGGAGGTGGTGGACCTTGCGCTTCATCTGGTCCAGTCTCTCCAATCGCCCCCCAGCCCCTCCCAAACCAACACCACCCAGAATTTCACTCTCGCTTTCTCTCGTCAAAGCGACCCCATCGCCTTCGCTTAGGCCTAACAACGATACAAAGAACACGAATACTACAGAAGTAACAACACGCCCATCGCCATCACAGAAAGCCCTTCCTTCACAACTTGCACAACCATCACAACCCACAGTAACGCGTCCCTACATCGCCGTCCATCTCCGACGCAGTGACATTGTCAGCAAATGTGTCAACCGCACCATTGGCATCACACAAGAAGCCATCGACGCCTGTGCGCCTTCGATCGCTCATTACGCGGTCAAGGTAGACCAGGCGCGCACGCAGCTCAAGCGGCGCACGTCGGTCGAGCCCCTCGTAGTGGTGACGACGGACACGACCTCGCAAGAGGACCTGGACGCGATTGTTGCGCTCGGCTGGCACCGAGTGGACCATGTGCAGGCAGAGACGAACCAGATCTTGGGTTTATTCGGCGCCGCGATGGTGGACGCTGCAATCCTGGCGCATGCAGACGTGCTGGTCGGGACAGCGGTGAGCACGATGAGTCAGGTTGCACAGTTCCGGCAGCGAAGCTGGTTCCAGCGGCAAACGCTGTTCCCGCGGCATGATATCGAGTAAGTGGCGAGACCAATAAAAAAAAAATAGGCCACTTGAACAGTAAAACATCATAGAGCACTGTCTGTGAATGTCTTTTTTTTTTCTACATCTGAAACAACTGCGTGTCGTGGGTTCAGCAATTGGGGATGTAAATAGCCTTGAACGGGAACGTACCTCGGGAGGTACCCTTCCCAAACGCACACACACGCAACCGAAAAAAAAATGTCCGAATTGCAATGCGAAGTGTGGTCTGTTCTTGAAATCAGAAAAAGCGCAGAAAAAATAGGAAAAAAAAAAAAAAAAAAAAAAAAAAAAAGCGATGGATGAATGGATGGAAAGATGGGAAGGCCCAGACGGCGTAATTTTTATTTTTTGTTTTCGCTTGGTGGGGGGTGCGTCGAGCAAGATGGACACGAACAAAAATGGGCAAGAAGCAGGGGTAAAGATGCTCATGGCTGCGATGGGACCCCTCCTTTAGCTGAGAAGGCATTGAAAACAGGAAAACAGGAAAAGAGGAAATCAGAAGACAGATGGAATAAACAAAACAAGCTGTGGGCGTAAAACATAGAAAAGAGTGGAAAGAGAGAGAATTTTTTTTTTTTGAGTTTGGCTTCCGTCCGTTGGTGGGACGGTGACACAAAAACGAAAATATTTTTAGACATTCGGCGAAGAGGGGCGAGGGGGGAGGGCGAGCCACGAGCAACGAACAACAGACGGCGAACAACGTGAGTTGAGATGGAAGCAGAGAAGGTTTTGGTTAGCCTTGTGGTGATCAAACCAGCGATCATCAGCAACGACCACATCATCAGCAACAACCACATCATCAGCATCAACTATTCCATTATTCAATGGAGGCTGTCGACAAAGGGCACAAGACAAATCAAGAAGAGAATGCATGCAGACGGGACCGACCACTCTTCTTTGCACTTTTGTGCATCGCCTTCATTTGTCTGTTCAGTACGTTAGTCTACTTCGGATGAAATTCAGGACACCGGCCGAGGCAAAATGCACATCAGTGGCAACCATGTTCTCCCCTCACAGTCAGTCTCCTGCATGGTCTGATAAAGAGAGGGAACGAGAGAAAGAGACAAATTCCATGCATCATGGCGTCGACTCGAGAACGGAGGTGCAGCAGGGGCATACCCCTCAGTACGTATTCTGTTTTTGGGACCTCACTCCGTACTCGCTGCTAAAACAAGACGAACGACAAGACAGGACGAGAATAAAGGACACAGGGGCAACGTTCGTCATCGCCCATTAGTCTCGAGATCCACTTTCACTTAGTCTCACTCTCACACACTCTCTCCACTCACTCCATTCATCTTCCTCTTTCTTCCTCTTTTGAATTCCCATTTCACATTCTCATTTTGAATCCTCCCATTCCACTCTCTTGGTTTCGTGTCCTGGACGCTTGTTTCTTCCCCCTCCCCCTCCCAAGCCGGCCTCGAGTACTAGCCTCACTTCTCTCGCACTCTGACAACCAGGACCAGGAGTAACTAAACAGAAAAATGTCCGGCCTCCGTACCAGAAAATACGTGACCCTGGTCGCCATGCTCTTTGCCTCATGGTCAATCGTCCACATCACCGTCAATCTTCGCCGTCAGGATGCTTCCCATCACAACGACATGTCGTCCCCCTCGTACCCCCACCACTCGCTCTCCCCGGCGCCTACAGGGTATCGAAAGCCTTCATTGGATCACGCATTATCACCACCACTTCGACAAGTCTCACCTTCAAATCACCCCCAAAAGCCTGCACAGACCAAAGACAAGGATCCGGATTTGCCTCCACCAGATGCACATGTCCTTCCCCCCATCACCACCCTGAAGCCAAGTCATAAATATCTCAGCTACATGACATATGCTGGCCTTACGAATCAGGTAATGATCATCCTTTCAGTAAACTATCTAACAAACTGTTGTTGAGCATGATTGCTTTGTTTTCTTTGTTCTTTTGCTGTCCGTGCAAATCTCTACTCATACGCACCACATACCCATGCACACATACCCGCTTTGGCTAATGTAATGTGCTCCATTTTTAACCGTTTCCCGCTTATCGCCTATTATAGTTCATGGCTCTTGAGAACGCCGCCTACATCGCCACACGCCTCAACCGAACTCTAATCGTCCCTCCGATCATCACCAACTCTCACGACCGACATAACTCGAACCAGCGCTGGTCCGAGTTCTTTGACTTTGACCGATTCACAGAGGCGACCGGAATCAGGGTCGTCGAGTGGAACGACATGCGCCCACTGACCGACCAGCAAGCCGCCATCGGCAAACACCAGGCGCGTCTGGGCACCAGATCCTACCCGCTCTGGAACTCGCTCGCCGAGAATTTGACCTGCCAAGTGATCTACGGCTTTGGCGACTCGGAGCGACTCCACACGACCGAAAACACCTTTGCGCGTCAGTTCCTGTTCAAGCCCGTGTTTGTGCGCCCGCCTCACCGGGACCCTAAAACACCTGTCTTTGACCGCATCTCCATCGGTGCCAAAGACAACACCAACATGGAGGACGTGGTCACGTTTGAAGACCTGGTGGACCGGTATAGCAAAAACACGGACCAGCTCTTGTTCTTTAGTCACACTTTTAAGCTCAAGGACCCTCGCGGGCGAGGCGGCTCCTGGGACGTGATTGGCCGCCATCTCCACTTCTTGCCCAAGGTGACGGATTTTGCAACCAAATTAATCCAGCATCGTGCACCCGAGACGATCAAGGATGGTCGGTATATCGCGATCCATCTGCGTCGAGGCGATATCTGGCAAAAGTGCCGCGATCTGAGCGAAGAAGAAATGATGGCATGCATCACACCCTTGGGACATTACGCCGAAGCAGTGGACAAAGCGCGAGAGAGCATTGGAGAGCACCTGCCAGTGATTGTCACAACTGACTCTCAGGACGAAAAGGATCATGTTACGATGGCACGCATGGGCTGGAAGAGACTGAACCACGACATGTACACGACCGAGCAGGAACTCGGCATCTTTGGAGCCGCCATGGTGGACGCTTCGATTCTCGCCCATGCGGAAGTGATGATTGGTACTTATGTCAGCAGTATGAGTCGTGTGGCAGCATGGAGGCAACGAAGCTGGCATAAACGGCCAGTGATGTATCCTCGCACATCGCCTTCATGGACACCGGCGCCAGAGCAGTAATCCCACATAGGAGCGAGTCTGTCCTCTTATCGTTGAGGGGTCTACGATCCCCTCCACAACCATGCATGCCACAACATAACGAAGCACCTCACTTGTAACATAATAATAGTAAAAGCATTCCTTTTTTCATCCATTATGTGTCAATGTTGAGTCACTGGTCATGCATCCCCTTGAGGACCAATTGGCAGCGACGAAATATGGATAATGGAGGCGAAGCCTGCCTAGGCGACTCCAATAATTGAGATTATGCAGGCCTGTGGCGGAGGCGAGGGAGGGGTCTCTTGCACCACACCCGCACGCACAAAAAGTCAAGCCCTTCCCCCTCCTCTCTCTCTCTCTCTCTCTCTCCTGTGTGGTGTGTTCCATGTGCAATTGTGCTAGTGGATGGGTGGGAAAGTGCATCGGCCCAACCTTTCTGGTCGCTTTGATCTGTCGGTGCATCGCCCCCGGCAAAAAGTGGCCGCAGCAACAAACCCATTTTTGGCCATATTTAAGGTTGGACCACTTTTTCTTAGCTCCCTCTCCTTTTTTTTTCGTTTCTTCTTTTCTCGCTTTACACATTCACACACCCTCACCCACATCTTTCGAAAAGACATACCACCAAAGGAAAAAGAATCTCGAAGAAACAGAAAACAGACCAACAATAAACCAAGACCAGGAAAGGCGCTTTATCAGGAACCATCATGGCCACCAATACCTCGCAGGATACCACCGAAGGAACTCAGGAGGCAGTCTGCCAGGCATTTCACCCTGTCGACGCCAACGACTCTGTCACCGTGCTGTCCTTCAAGGTCCCTGAACCCATCATCATTCAAGACGAAGCCGAGGCCTCGTCGTCTTCATTACAAGACCCCGCCACCTCAACCGTTGCATCATTAGGAGCCAAGGAGGCGTTTTTCCACATCTGTCTCGATGTATCTGGCTCCATGGCAGGGTCGGGCATCAACTGTGCCAAGGCGGCCATGTCCAAGCTGATCGACCACCTCGAGGCCTCAGGAGTGCCCGCCCACCGGATCACAGTGTACACTTTCCAGTCGTCGTGCGCCATCCGTCACTGGGGCGAGAAAGAAAATGACCGCCAGTGGTTGGGAAACGTTCGAGCAGGAGGAGGTAAGCGGCTTTGAAGTGTCTCCCTTTCTTCTTGTTTGCACTGCCCAATATGCTCTGCCGAGAGTACATTTTATTATTATTTTCCCACAGGAGCTTATTTTATTTGTATTTCTTGGAGTCCTGACCCATCTCTATTTCTTTCATTGGATGAACCTTTTTTTGCTTCTAGGCACCAGCTTCGCAAGTGTCTTCAAGGCAGTGGTCGAGGTCGCCGAGAAGCAGCGCAGGGACATTAGGCGGGACGACATTGACATGGATCTGTCGCTCTTCTTCTTCACTGATGGTGCAGACGGTGACATTGGTGCCCAGGGCCCAGCCAAGGCCAAGCTCGAGCAGCTGTTGAAGAAGACCCCCTACCTCGAGTCGACCGTGCATACGTTCGGGTTCACGGCCTCCCACGACGCCAAACTGCTGAGCTGGCTCACCAGCTCGGGCACCAACAGCGGCTGCTTCCAGTATATCCGCGAGTCACGCGATATTGAGGCGTCCATGATCACGACCATGGACTTGATTGGCGACAACGCCATGTTGGCCCAACGAAAGGTCGAGATTGCGTTGGTTGACGATGGACAGGAAGGTGCTGAACCCAAGGCAGCGGACTGGATCACTGTCAAGTTGGAAGTCGATGGTATTTCGGGATCGACAGTTGTGCGGGATCGTGTGTACAATGGATCCAAGATTGTCTGGAGAGAGCACGAGGCAGACGGTACCACCGCAACCGACAGAGCCAATATCGTCCGCGACATGTCCATCAAGTGGCTGAACGAAGAGGACATGGATCGCGTCCTGGGCATGACCACGTTTATCCAGTACGAGTTGTTGAGACTCGTGGAGGCGATCAACACCATCGGCAACAGCGCCAAATCTGCACAGGAGAAGCGCAACGAGCTGCTCGTGATCGACACAGAGACCGAGGCGTACAGCCGTGCGCTGGGTGCTCTCGCGTTTGCGTCAGCAAGGAACAAGGTCAAGGCCATCCGAGAGCCCTGCATGGAGGCCTGCCAGCGGACAAAGTCGCTGTTGCAGTCGTTCCTGTCCCTGAAGGCGGACGCACACAAGCAAGGGACCATCTCCAACACATCTCTAGCGACCTTCAACTCTTTGGCGTATGGCGGGATCGTCGAGTCCAAGCTCAAGGCAAAGTTAGACTCACGAGCGGGCAAGAACTCAGCGCTCTTTGCGGATATTGACACAAAGGTGGCCGAAATCGTGGCCAAGTTGGACTTTGCAAAGATGGAGGCTGAGGTTTCGGAGGACACCAAGCGCGAGCTTTCCTGTGCGTTTTCGACCAATAGTTACATCGAGGCCCTTCAGGATGGCGATTGTCTATGCATGACCTTGGATGGTAAGTGTCAAGTGTAAAATGAAGGTATGTGTCGACAAAAGGGCCATCTAAGCCTATATTAATACTTTCTTACGCTTCATCCCTGACCATACCTAGTCACTCGAAGTGCTGCAGCTATCGCCGATGCGAGTCAGCTGCAAATCAAGTCCATCTTCCCCACGTACTTGACCTCGTCCATGTTCACCATGGCACTTGGACACGCCCTGTCTTTCGATCATCCTGAGAATGTGCACGGTGGATTCCGCCAGGATACCAATGCCAGCATTGCCCCGGGTCTGGCTCACGAGAATATCACTGCAGTCATGCCCATCTATATCAACAAGGAGCACTGGGAGGTGGCCAAGTTGCGTATGAAGCCCATTCTCGGATATGTTGTTACTCTGGACGCCACTGGTTACACATACAGCCAGTCGACCACCGTTCCCTTCTTAGTCTTGGCTAAGGCTATTGAGGACTCGTACCCTATGACCGAGTTCAAGCAGCGTCAGTTCCAACTGATCCTCGACACCTGTGATGCCATCTACCAGTCCTCGCGAAGTTTGCGCGACACGACCAAGACCATGGTTAAGGACTTTTGCGCGTCTCACGTCCACCGAACCGTGGATGTTGTGACCAACAACTTTATCTTTTTGGGTCATATTTTGTGTGCTCTGCGAGCAGGTGATTTGACCGCACAAGAGGTGGCTGAGATGATGCCCCAGCTCGAGATTGCGATGGTCGAGGAGCAGATCCGCCGAGACTTGCCCTCCAAGGCTACCCATTTGATGTGCAACATCCTCGACTGGTTCTCGGATGTCCGCCGTCAGATTGTGAGCAGTGGGGAGGCGTACAGGAAGCAGCATGCGGCGTGGGTGAAAACCCTGGATACCACGAACGGAAACGAGGTCGTCGAGTTGTCCTACCGTACGACTTTCCTTGATGCAAGCAAGCAACAGCTTGGATCGGATGGCGCTATCGAGTCGTCAGCAACGGATGTGGCCACTTCTCTGGCAGTCGCAGAAGTTGCGGTGCCCTCTGTTGAGCCTGTCCTTGGAATTCCTGTCATGGACCCTGATTGGATATTGAGCAAGAATCATACTGATCGCCTCGGGTTTATCCAAGCAGCCGTGGCCGAGTCTGTCGACAAAATCCTTCGTCTGCTGACCCTAATCTCAGCTGGACCCTCGAACGAAAAGATCCAGGAGGCATTGTCTTTGGAACTGGGTGTCCATGATGTTCCAGATTTGGCCACGCGTTTCTTTGATCGCTTCCCAGTCAAGGTAAACCTGGCGGCGATGCTCCAGGCATACGCTCACTGCAAGAACGCGGATCGTCGGTCGGCGGTGAAGATGATGACTCCTTTCCAGTACACACGTTCCGAGACCGCACCGTTGTTCGAAAACGACGAAGGACTTCAGTACATCGACTCACTCTTCCGTGCCAAGGCGAACCAACTTGTGAGCGAAATTGTCAACGAGGTGCAGGGGGCGTTTAGGGACTCACAAAAGAACGTTGCCGCGGCGATCTTTTGTAACACCAACAGCCTCGAAACCGCCGCAGGACTGTTACTGGAGGCAGGCACTCGCGGCGGGAGCGGAGGGTTGCTGGTCACTTGTTGTGCGCAGCGACGAATGACGCGTCCCAGGGAGAAGATTCGCATGCTGGTCGATGGCATGTTCCGAGGCGTGCGACTCTTTTCTGACAAGTGCACCACTGGAGATGATATCCTTCGCTGGAATCCCTGCAAGCAGACATTGTACCGCATGTTCACGAACCACCATAGCGAGTTCTCTCTTGCTGAATGGCGCCTGTTCCACCCCGGCCGATTCGATGACTACATTGCCTGCCGCTATGTCCTGGATGGCAAAGTCAATGAGCTGCCCCAGGAGGAGCGTATCCAGGTCCAAGAAATTTTTGTGGCGACCACTGGCCGTCCTTTGCCTTAGACCTGTGTAGATAGTATGCTTGGCTCTTTTTTTTTTTGCAACAACAAATACCCAAAGATACCTGTTTACGCATAATAAAACTGTCAAAGATCAACTCGCCGTTTGCTATCATCTTACAAAAAAAAAAAAGGAGAAATCGTGCAGATAAATAGACGTAACGGCTTTTGTCATCTCTTTCTTTTACTTCTTCACATTCGCCTCCACTCCAACAACAACATTACCACTACTATTACCACTACCTATCACTACTACCCCTGCCACCACAATCATCACCACTACCACAATCATCACCACTACCACAATCGTCACTACTACCACAATCGTCACTACTACCACAACCAGTACCACTTCCTCCAGAGCTTCCCATAAACTCCAACATGAAGATTCAAGTCATCCTCGCGGTCGTTGTCGTTCTCCTCTCTTGCGCCCAGGCAGCTCCCGTGCCCGGCACCGCTCAAACCGAGAACACCAGCTCTTCCGAGTCAGCCCAGTGCGGAAACAACGATAAAGTTTGTTGGTAGATCATGATGTCTTCCCCTCTGCCTCATAACCCTTCGCACCTACATCACCAAGAGCACAAGTTCCTTGCCACCGAACAAGTCTATTCATCTCCGGAGCTGATATTTTTCGATGCTGTCCATTCTGTTTTGCTTGTTGCTGTTCGAAGGGTGCCATTGACCCAGTTTCGTTTTTTTGTCTTATATCCCGCTTTGCTTTCTTCCAGAATTAAAACCAAATAAAAATGAGTAGACGGATCATCTTTTGCCACCTCTCTCTTCCCCCTTCTCCTGCAGAAAATAAATACGAGAGTAGTTGCACCAACCATTGGTCTGTTACTGTTCACGCTTGCCTAGCATCGACTGCCCTCTCCCCTTTCCTTCATCTTTTCCCCTAGATGCGCACAATTTTTGAAACGGGTGTTGTGGCATGGAGAGGAAAACCACGTTTAGATCCACACTCAAGATATTCGGGATGCATTGGGATGGGCGAGGGGAGGTGGGCATTACGGCCTCCTTTGTTTTTATTTATGAACCAGAGAGAAGAAAGAGAGTTCCGTTGCCTCTCGATGGGCGTAGAGGGACATCTAACTGACAAAGGATGCGGACGCAGCGCCAGTGGTCTTCTTCATGATGGAGCCAAGAGCCTGCTCGCGAGTCATGGTCAACTGGGAAACCACGGTGGGGGAAACTTGGATTGGTGATTGAGGAGCAACCAAGGCCACGGTGGAGGGGGAGGTTGAAGCAGGCTTGCTCCTGATGGATTTGTGGAAAATTGGCATGGCTGGGGTGCGAGGTATTGATGTGCTTGTGTTGAATCGGTATTTGGGGTAGGTTGTCTTGGGGGCCACGTTGGAGGACTGGATGGTATATGATGGCTGGCGTTACGAGCGAAACCAGGGTATTTATACCGAATACAATCAGCATTTTCTATGTCTTTGTCTTCCATTCCTGGCATCCTCAAACCCATTTCTATGATATTGTGAGCCTTCGTCATTTCAGATTAGAAGTGAGTGTGTGGAGGCGGAGAATTTCGATGCCGCGCTTGTCACTATTGTTGCTAATAACGTTTTTCACGCTGAGGTTGTGCAGATCCATGTCATGGATCATACAATGGCCTTTTGATCGCCCGAGTCATAGCTATGACTTCGGAAAGGCCTTTCATCCTACACCGGGAACGCTGAGTAAGGGTGTTTTTGAAGCATCCTCCAGATCCCAAACTGGTTCTTTTTGAACTCATTTCTCTCTCGAAAGGTGACTTTGGTGGCGTGAGGATAGGGTTCAGGCCCCTTAAAACATGTGACGTATCGAGCGGTTTGACATTCCTTCATCACGCATGCTCGGCGGCATCGCCCTCTTGTTCCCATTAACTTACGCAACTCTCTCCCCACTCCACCTCCCCCAAGAACATCCATCTCGTCCTCTTTCGAACACAGCTTCTTTCTCGCAAGTATGCATCCCATGCTATTGTCTTGTTCATGCCCGACTCCTGGACACGTTGGCTGAGGAACATTCTTCAGTGCATTGTCTTGGACCAGCAAAACACACGACTCTCTATTTTCTCACGCACAATGCTAACATGTCCGTCTGTACTCTACGTGACCCCACATGCGCTCCTTCTGCTACTATTATGTGCTCGTGCCGCCGACATTACAGTGTCAAATCAGACTGGAATCAAAGGTAAGGTTGGAAGAGACACTTGAGCGTGCCTGACTTGCTATATTTAGGACGTGGATGGATGGGCAAGGTGACCTGATCGTGTTGCTAACCCCTTTTTGTTCCTGCGTTTCCTCCTCTCGCAACGGAAACCCACCATCTGTAGTATCTTCAAAGCTTTCAGGCGTCTGGAAGGATGCCACCGCAGGCAGCACTGTGCGCGCCATCAAGGTCTCTATTATCGACGAGGCTTTGGAGGAGGACGGCATCTTCAACATCAAGGGAACCTTTGAGCAAGGTAATGCTATCAGTTCGGGACATTTCAGGTCTTGATACCTCCCAAGATCACGCTCGTTGAGAAATGTGGTAATTGACAGGACTCGTTTTTTTGTGATTTATTAATAGATTACGGAATTGTCCATGACAACTTGAGCGAGAAGCAGCCCGCTTACTTTTTGGTTCGCCTTGATGAGAGATCCGAGTGGCTCTTCCTCTGCTTTGTTCCCGATGTCGCCCCCATTCGCCAAAAGATGATCTACGCTGCCACACGCGCCAGTTTGACCAAGGATCTGGGCGATTCGCATTTCAAGGACTCGATCTACGGCACCAACTTGGTGAGTTTTGACGCACTTGTACAATTGAAACAACAAAAGCGCGCCCGGATCCATGCGCCCGGATCCCATGCTCCCTTATAACAGCATGCATTCTGACCACTATTTTTGTTTTTTATTTTTATTTTTATTTTTTTATTTATTCTAAGGCTGATTTCACTTGGGATGGTTACAAGAAGCACAGGGCCAGCTTGGCGGCCCCCAAGCCCCTGACCGACCGCGAGCGCCAGTTGGCCGAGATTGCTGCGAACGAGAAGATCATGATTGAGAACATGAAGGGCGCCTCACTCAGAAAGTCGCACGCACCTGGAATGAACTTCCCCCTGACAGACAGAGCCGTGGCGGCCTTGAAGAAGCTGGCTGCTGCCAAGCCTGCCCCCAAGCCCGTCGTGGTCGCCTCCGCGCTCCCAAAGAAATTTTCCAGCCCGGCCTCGACTCCCCTGCCAGCATCGCCCGTGATCGGCTCTGAGGAGCCCAAGAAGGACGCGACGAACAAGAGCGTTGATGACGATGAATGGGATGACGGTGAAGAGAAGGACAAGGAGGAGAAGGAGGAGAAGGAGGAGAAGGAGGAGGAGGAGAAGGAAGAGAAGGAAGAGAAGGAAGAGGAGAAAGAGGAGCCAGCACCTGTTGAAGAACCAGTGGTCGAAGAAGAGCCTGAGGTTCTTGTCAAGGTGGAGCGCACTGTTAACTTTGTCAAGCTGGTAAGATGGAGTTTGAGACAAGCAGTGTAGAGGATGGATCGAAACCTGGTCTAAGTGTTTACTAACGTTTATCTCATCTTTATCCGGACACTAGGCAATTGATGTTGAGAATGAGAAGATCGACCTTGTAACAGAATCCAAGATCACGGCCAACCAAGTGAACAAGAACATTGATGGTGATGCTCCCAGATTCACTTTCTTTGCGTATGAGCACACCCACAGTGGCACCGAGCACGATACTCTTGGTATGTTGTATTTGATTTGGCAGCTATATTCTGTATGCTTCCTTGAACTAACCAAACCATGATCTCTTTGCCTATTAGTTTTCATGTACACTTGCCCCAGCAAATCCAAGATTCGCGAGCGCATGCTGTACTCGTCCTGCCGCGCGGGCGTGCTGCAGGCCGCCAAGGATGAGGCTGGACTGAATGTGGACAAGAAGCTGGAGACGACCGATGTCGAGGACCTGACTGAGGACTACCTGCTCGAAGAGCTGCACCCCAAGTCGCACGCGGTCAACTCGCCCTACAGCAACAGTGGTGCGGGTGCCGGACGCGGATTCAGCAAACCTGCTCGCCCTGGTGCTCGTCGCGTTATGTAAAGATAGTTGGTTTTTTTTTCCGTCCCTACTTTGTATTCCTATATCCGCGAGATTTCACCTTGATGGATAAATAAATAGACTCCCATTCGCGTGCCCAGTTATCCCATCTTCGTGTCACTCCCCAGTTTTTATCAGATCGAGAGTACCATTACTGAAAGGTACAGGGGGGACAAATCGGATCTGATATGTCGGAGTCCGACAACCATGGCACTCCATTGGCTGGATCGGAACAGGATGGAGGAAAAGAAGCGAGCACCCTCAAATGGCACCACCGGGTGGCAACCACCCACACACACACTGAGAAACGAGTGAGTGAGAGAGAAAGAGAGAGAGAAGGAGAGCACAAGAAGAGCGTGGTAAAACAGCATGGACATGTTTTGCGAATCCATTGGTCCTGGAAGAAAGCGAAGTGAATTGTTATTTTGAGCTGGGTTCCTGGGTGTGGGAAGTTTGAACTCTATTTTCAGCTTGAGGTGTCGGTGTCTTTCACTCCCCCTGTCTGCAGGCAGCACTGGCAAATCCTTGAGGAAAGTAGGGCGGATTGAAGAGTCATGGATCACAGGGCCGTTGTCGCACAGCGTAGCCGTTTGGAGTGGTCATCTCCTTTTCTTTATTTCTGTCATGTCATCCACCTGGACACGACGGATTTTTGTTTCCATGGCATGTGAAAGCGTTGCTCTAGCCTGTGTATTTTAGTGTTCAAACGGGCCAAGCACACTTAAGGAGTCCGGGGAAGAACCCAAATCGGGCAAAGGAAGACGAGGAGAATGAGAGTGGGGAGGGCCTTTGAGTTTGTTTGGTTGTGGGACACAAACAAACAACAACAAAGTAGAACACTGCAGAAAGAGCAAAGCACAGAAAGGTGGGACCAACATTTAACAGCTCGCAATTTACACAATTGTAACAATTATGACACATCAAAAAAGAAAAGGAGCTCTGTCAGACAACGTCCTTCATGGCTTTTTGTTGTCTTCTATGTTGGTGAGTTAGCCGAGCACATCGTGAGATACATTACGCATCTTAAACAGACAGGGACGAGAACGACAACGACAACAACAAAAAAAGATGAAAGATGAAGAGGCAAAGTTCTTTTGGAGGAGGACGCGTTTCCAAGGGCTGTGACTTTGCAAATCAGGCGTCACCCTGGCCAACCTGGCATCCGTGGGCTAATCCCAGAAATCGCGACATTTGGGTTCTACCCCAGCTTCGATTGAGACCGACGGACGACGAGGAATGGACTCGGCAGGGACGGTCACCACAATTTACTCCGCAAATACCCAAAAAAAAAAAAAAAAAAAAAAAAGACCCACGGACTCAACAAAAAAAAAAATATCCAGGAGGAGGAGGATCCGGAGGAAGGACAAGGAGACCGATGTGGATGATGCGCAATGTATGTGCGAACATGAACAATGGTGACCGATCGGTAGACAGGAATAGGTTTTCCTGTGCTGAGGTTGTCCTTCATCAAACACATGTTGGTGAACATTTTAAAGTACTTTTCCTAAGGGTGAAGAATACAAACACACACGACACTTCTGCTTTGTCATTCGCTCATCTTTTTCGTCCTTGAAATCGCACCATCTCTTAGAAAGCACAAAAAAAAAAAAAAAAGTGGCGTGGAAGGACAGTCGGCCGGCTGCTCTTTTGTCGGTCCCTGCTCTCTCTCGTCGTCCTCGCCTCTGCACATCCGTACTGCACGCATACTCCTTCGATCCTCTCGATCCTCCTCTTTCCCTCCCTCTTTTTCTCGTCCTCGGCTCTCCATGCCTCTGCCGTTATAAATATCCTTTTCTTTCCTCACTTTTTCTTTTTTTTTTGTTCTCACTTTCCATTCCACGTTTTTTCGTACCCTCTCGTCTTTTACCCTCCCCACTCTCTGTTGCACCTTCCCGTTCCTCTTTGGCCAACTACCAAGTCGACATCCCCACCCTCCCCACTCATTCCCTTAGTTTATACCCTCATTACTACTACTATATCACGCAATGGCTGCCAGAGATAGAAAGTCCCCTCTCACCAACCTGGTTGCCGGTGGATCGGCCGGTTTCATGGAGGCCCTGATCTGTCACCCTCTCGACACCATCAAGGTCCGCATGCAGCTCGCCAAGAACATCCCCAGAAACGCAGCTGTAAGTGCACTACATGTTTATATATTTCTCGGAAAATGGCGGCCCACCTTTCCATTGCGGCTGGTGAACGGGGACACAAAATTTCAGGAAACACCGAGACAAAAAAAAAGTCCTGCGCAGAACGACTCGACTTTGCTTCACATTTTTTCAGGAACCAGTTCTGCGGCAACAAATAGACAGATCAGACTCACTCTTGAGTTGTGTGTTCAGAGCAAAGGCGGGAATGAGGAGACGATGGACACAGATTCCTTCTCATGGCGATGAGGATGAATGAGATTTCTCTAGGTTGATGAGACTTGCCAAAAAAAAAAAAAAATCTGGGGAAACGGAAGGCTCTGAATATCCGCGCGAAAAAGAGAGGGCGACAGAAATAGGGTAAAAATGAGGTTTGGAGGATGTGCACAGCGTTTCGGCATCCAAAGCCCTCAAGGAAGAGCGACCATGGCATCCATTCACCTTGGAAGCAGACATAGGATCTCGGACGCAGCAGCAAGGATATGCCGGAGAAAATGTGCAAGCCGACCCTCAGAGCCAGAGCACGTCCATGGTAGAATATCGACAAGGATGGAGGGACGCTCGATGAGAAACAGCAAACGAAACGCATCCGAGATGCGCAGAGACAGGATCAAGACTATTCCGAAAAGCTAACCCTTTTTTTCCTTTTGTTTGAACGATCAATAGGGCGGTAACCTCTCGTTTGTGGGTGTAGGCTTGCGCATCATCCGGAAGGAATCTCCTTTAGCCCTGTACAAGGGTCTGGGAGCTGTTACTGCAGGCATTGTGCCCAAGATGGCGATCCGATTCACGACCTTCCAGTTTTACAAGGACCTGATGGTCGACAAGAACGGCACTCCCTGGAAGCTCAACAATCTGTGGGGTAAGTTGTCGCTCGAGCTTATTTCTTTTTATTAATTCTTTTTGCACGCCACAGCAAAATACACGAAGGAGGACAGAGTGGACCGACAGGGCAATGGGAAGAAACAATGGACGCCAAAGCAACGTGTGTGTGTTCGTGGGGTAGAGCGTGGGGTAGACGCACCCACTCCAACAAGTGAGATGCGATACAAATTTTATTAGCATCGCCCTTGACCTCAACTTTCCCACGGTGGACCAATGGAATTTTACCGTGACATATTTTCATTTCGCCATTTTGCCACTCTCTGCTCACGACCCCCCCTCCATAAACCCCTCAATTAACCCTCTTTTTTTTTTCTTTCTTTTCTTCTTCAGCTGGTCTGCTCGCCGGTGTGACCGAGGCTGTCCTCGTCGTGACCCCCATGGACGTCGTCAAGATCCGTCTCCAGGCCCAGCGCCATTCCATGGCCGATCCTCTCGACCTGCCCAAGTACCGCAACGCCGCCCACTGCGCCTTCACCGTCGTTCGCGAGGAAGGTTTTGGTGCCCTGTACCGCGGTGTCGGTCTGACCTCTCTGCGCCAGGCCAGTAACCAGGCTGCCAACTTCCCCACCTACCACTTCCTCAAGGGCTACCTCCAGCGCGCCCAGGACCTCAAGGAGCTGCCCGGTTATCAGTCCGCCATCATTGGTTGTATTTCCGGTGCCATGGGCCCCCTTGTCAACAACCCTATCGATATTGTCAAGACCCGTATCCAGAAGACCCCCAACCCCGAGGGCCTCTCTGGCTGGGCCCGCTTCAAGGATGTCAACGGCTCGATCCTCAAGAACGAGGGCTGGAGAGCCTTCTACAAGGGTGTCACCCCACGCGTCTTGCGTGTTGCTCCCGGCCAGGCTGTTACTTTTGCTGTGTACGAGCGCGTCTCCAGCTGGTTGGACCAAAACTCGGACACCTTCAAGATGGCCGCTGTTGCCAAGTAGATCTAGTGCTACTACGACCCACTCCCCTCTCATCAAAAGTCATTTTTGCATTTTTTTTCAATTAAATCGTTATTTCATACCCATCGAAATTCATTGTTCAAGAACGAGCCTCCAGTTTTATTCCGTCGTTTTTCTTTTGCTGGCCGGGCGGGGCCGTTTTTTAGTCGATCTCGTATTGAAGAGAATCCTTGGTGCCAGGGACCTTGTGATCGGCAGGATTTGCTTGCAACTCGTACACTGTGATAATCGGATCGCGCTTGAACTAAGATGGGCAAGTTCCCCAGAGTGTTAGTGTTCCATATAGGCCTACCCAGCGATCAGGTCAAGAAAACCAGACTCCGTTTGATTTCTTACCTCTGAGAACTCACCCTTAAGTCCGATAAAGTTGATCTTTGTCGTTTCGCCTCCAAAGTTGTGGCTGAAGAAGAGGGTTAAGCTGCGGATGCTTGTGAATTTGGCGACTCTAAAAAATAAATTCAAAAAGGTGTCAGTCTCCAAAGTCATGCACTTTTGCGTTTTATATATATACAATAAAAAGACATAAAGAGTAGCTCTTTCCCAACCTTGTCGAGTACTCGGCTACTTGGCCGTTAGTGTCTTCCACCAGATCCCATTCCTGGGTGGCGGGGGTGGATTCAGCATTGTCGAAGTCGAGGTCGTCGCGGTTCACGAAACTATTATACGAGAAGGAAACAATAAAAAAAAAAAATCGTAGGTTATGAGGCTGTCCTGTCGAGATCCTGTGTCAGATAATGCCTCTTTTTTCCATACGCTTTGAGTTTGCGAGGCGCAGTCTCTCCAGGATCTGAACGAAGCGTGATGGACTTGAGCTTGACCATGCCAGTAAATCTAGGGAAAGTGATGCGTAAATGGTTTTCCCAGTATTAGTAAGATGCCCTTTTATTTTTGGCCCGCCTATAGGCCCAACCATTAGCCGTCAAGTTTTCCTTTTGTCCTACGGGATACGCATAATCAACTGCTCGTCTGCATCGCTTTCAACAAACTAGATGAGATAGAAAACGACACGAAACAGCAAAAGAAACAAAAAGAAAGAGAAAAAAACCAGTTACTGTCAATGCTCCGTAGTTTGCATAATGGTATTGTGCACTCATGGATAAATCATTCTTCCTCCACAAAAGCGAACCTTTGTGTCGTCCATCTTTTCGTGCCACGGCTTGAGGACACTCTTGCCGGCGTTGGACTCGCTCTCGTTCAGACAGGTGACATTGTCATGGTCAATCTTTTGGTAGAGAGATTCATGCACCAAATCGGAATCGGGCAGTTCATCATGGTCGTGATCATGGTCGTGTCCATGTCCGTGACCGTGACCGTGTGCTTCGTCGTGGCAATGGTGGCTCATTGTTGAAGGTGAGTGGGAGTTGTAGGGTTTCAGTGAGATGTTCTGCGCATGCATCAACGCTTACGAAGTACAAGACTCCTCTGTGACTTGCGAGCGAGTCTAATTTTTTTTGCCACTAACTGTCATGACGTTGTAATCGACCCCGCGAGGAGCAAGGGGCCTCTTCGAGACTTTGTACGGGTATACCAAATACCCAGGTTTGCACCTTGCATCATACATGGTCTAGATCGTTTATGCAAAAATGCGGGTGAACTGCGGACGTCCAAGAGCATCTCATGGTCGTCACTATGGTCGTCCTCTCACTCTTCTTTTTCCACACGGAGCGGATCTTCTCACTCCGTCGGGCCTTGTGGCCAAGGGAAAATCTCTCACGGCATCCTTCAGAAGGGGTCCAAGCATTTAAGCATAAATTCCCATACTGATCTTCTTACATTTCCATCTTTCTCACCCCTCAACCACAACCCACAATTTCCACACTTTCACACTCTTCTACACAATATGTCTCTCAGTGACGCTTGCTGCACCAACCCCGCTGCTAACCCTGCTCCATGGACTCAGCAGGGGCATTTCAAGACTCTGCCAGCGACACTTCACCGCGAAGGACGCAGGACCTACAGAACAGGACCCAAGGACTCGAAGCATGGCATCATCGTTATCTACGACGTTCTCGGATACACCCCTACTGGATTCCAGTTCTTTGACGTAATGAGAACGCTTTTTTCCTGGCATACTTCAGTTGATACCTTTTGCTGAGCATGGTCCTAACCTGGCACAACACAAACTGTTTCTCCCACTTAGCGCCTCGCGACCTCCAACGGTGGCTTCCAGATCTCTGCACCCCAGCTGCTCCCTGAGGGCGGGATGCCCGTCAGCCTCTTGGAGAGTGGCGACCGACCAGCGATGTTTGAGTGGATCGGCAAGAATGGTGATTACGACGCGCACCATCTTGCGGAGGCCATTGACGCTGCGGTGCAGGACCTGCGCAACGACGGCTGCACAACCTTTGCGATCTACGGCCAGTGCTGGGGCGCGATCATCAGTGCCAAGGCGGCCTCGGAGGAGGGCAACGTGTTCCTGGCCTTTGGCGGGCCTCACCCGTCCATCAAGTCGGTGGATTGGGTCAAGGATGTCAAGTGCCCTATGGTGTTGTGCCCGGCCAAAGACGATGATGATATGGTAAAAATGAGAACGACAAACTTGATAACGAAATGTGAGTGATTGTCCGGGAAAACTGTCAAGAAAGATTGTGTTTAACCCTCTTTTTTCATATTTTGGTTATCATCCGAGTGTAGACCCCATTGCTCGAAGTGGTGAACAGCAAGAACTTTGCTGTCAAGTCGACCCAGAAGCGCTTCGAAAACGTGGTCCACGGCTGGACGGGCGGCCGTGGCGACTGGTCCGACCCAGTGCAGCTCCAGGCTGGATTGGAGGCGATCCAATTCCTGACCGACTTTTATCTCAAGACCATTGAAGCCGCCAAAGCCCATTAAGATGAATGTCCATATGTCCATCCTAAGTAGTTCATTAAAAGCAGTCCCGTTTTTTTTTTTTTCTTTTTTTTTGCTTTTGCGTGCACTCAGCTATACCTGTCTTCCCCTGGTTTTCCGAGGAACGAACAGCCTGATCACTTTCTAGTTTCCTCATCCTTCACCTTCCAAACATCGTTGTGCCTTGACCTACTCCATGCATTCCAAGCTCGATCTCCATAAACACATCACATGCGAGGACCTCATTGTCCAGCTGGATCAGTGCCACCAGGAAAGCATTCTGAACCGGTACCTGGGCCGATGCAACAAGCTCAAGCTCGCCATGAACGATTGTCTACAGGCCGAGGTATGCTCCCCCCCCTTTTCTGCAGGTGGCCTGTTCATAGGAAGAACGTTATTTTAATTTGTCTCTTTCTTTTCTTGTTAGTTCGACCACAACCGTAAACTCCACTTTGAGAAGGCAAAGGAAAAGAGAAAGAAGCTCGAGAAGGCATGGGAGGGCATGGACGAGTAACCTTTCCTCACACAGTCAACTATTCAAACACTCATGTATCATCAAAAATAAAAAACGCTCAGCAAAGGAAAAAGTCGCTCTATATGCAAAAATGCCATTTTTTTTTATTTTTTATTTCATGTCATGGCAGGGTTGTGAGGCTTGTTGCGCTTGCGCTTGATCTTGCGCCACTCGCCCGTCTCAAAGTTCATCTCGATCAGGATCAGCTCATACACGGTCCTTCCCGTCGCATCCTGCACCTGCTCCTGGTTCATCACAATCTGGTACACCTTGTCGTTCATGTTCGGCCGGAGAACTATGGAGAAAATAAGACAACAATTAGGGCGCAAGTCAGTCTAGCCATCCGAGATATGCACATTCGGAACTCAAAAAATTCAAGAGAACGCATTCCGGGTCCAAAAGAGGAAACTGGCTCCAGCGAGTAATTCCGCCTTACCAGGGTGGCCCTCCAAAAATGCTATGATGTACGCCCGATCCACAGGCGTGAGCAGGTTGGTGTCCTGGAACAGTGTGGGATGGTCTCTGGCAGCATCGGACACTGGAGGAGCGTGTTGATCGTGCTGCGCATGTGGCGGGAAGTACGAGTCCGCAGGGTGTGCATAAGTGGCGTCCATGGGCGTAGGGCGATCATCGATCCCGTGGTGAGAGTAGCTGTGAGCAAGAGGTGTGACGGGGCTCAAGGCGGCTGAGGGCCCTGCTTGGTCGTCATAGTCTTCGTCCTCATCCCTCGAGCTGTTGGGACGCGATTTTTTACGAGCAGGGGTCGAGGAGAGTGAGCCTTCGTCGTCGTCGTCATCAGGTAGTGACCTGTTCTGGTTATTGTTGTTATTACTGTGATCGCCTGGCTCTCGTTGTTCACGATCCCGCTCCTCCTTCTCTTTTTCGCGTTCCCGCTGCTGCTGTTGGTACTGTTCTTCCCGCTCATGCTTTTGTCGCTCCTTGGCCTTCTTGGCGTCTTCGCGCTCCTTCTTCTTTTCTTCCTTCTCGCGGGCGAGCTGCGCCTTCTTTTCTGCGTCCTGTTGACGTTTCAACTCCTGCTCCTGGAGTCGTTGTTCCTTTTTCAATTCCTTCTCACGTTGGTCAGCTAAAAATATCAGATAACAAGACACACACATACAAAAAGGGGCGTTAGAGTGGTATCTTGGCGCCCTATACATGACACACACCGAGGCATAGTTATAGTTGTTTACCTTGTTCCTTGCGAAGTTTTTCAGCATTCATTGTTTGCATGATCTCTGTTCCTTGTTGGATGTCCAGAATCTGGATTCGACTTGACTTTTGGTTCAGACGTGGTGTGGCCATTGGTGTGTCAATTCTAGGTGAGCGAAGCGGAAGTGAACCCACAGACGGATCTGAACAAAGGACAAAAAAAAAAAAATGACGTTGTTAGATCAGTATCACCCTGTACACCTGTGAAGTGATTAGAAACAGAAAGCGTGTAATCGATCAAGTTCCTTACTCCGAGGTAGTGGCATAGGGCGTGGTGCGTTGTTGCGCAGAAAGGAACCTGCTGGCTTCTTCACAAAAAGACCTGAAGAACTCTTGGCTGGTGGGCGTGGAGGACCGCCAGGGATGGGTGCTGATGGAGCTGATCCTGTGGACCCGGTGACAGCAGAAGACGTTCCAGGCGCCACCGCTCCTGATGCTAATGGCTGTCCCGTGGGAGGTGCGATGCTGGACGACATTGGCAGAATAGGTGAGCTTTGCTCCGCCAACTTTCGGAGCCTTTCTCCTCGTTCCTTGTCAACTGTCGACGAGTCACGAAGGTTGAAGTGCTGTTGAAGTGATGGTCCAGTGACAGGTGGATACTCCTTTGCTTTTGGGTCCTTTCCTTGAGACACTCTGCAAACTGTGTCGTTCAAGTACGCGTACTCCTTTGGATGAAATTTGAATCCATCGGTGGCGACTAGATTAAAACAAAACCAGAAAAAAAAGAAAGCCTTGGTTAGTGCACAAGCAAGCGAGGCAAAAACATGACAGTATCACACATCATTTAAAAACGCACTATGCTTCTGGAGCTCGGCCAGGGGAGCGCTAAGGGCTCCTTGGTCTGCAAACTGCTCGATGTTGAATCGCAGGGTGCCGTTTGTTGGATAGTCTCGAAGCATCTGTGATACCAAGCGCACCCACTCGTCTGCATCGGTGCAACCGTGATCGATAAACTAAAAATAAGAAAACAAAGCCAATATATGGGTCAGACGTGTTGCATGGCATGGCGATAATTGCATGCTCCATCCGATTTGCATTGTAACTGTACCGCTTGACATTTGTCCCGCAGTTGAACTTGCTGTGCCTTCTTAAGACTGATCAACGAAAAAAGCACGCCCAGACGGACCGAGGCATCGAGTTGTGAACAGCGCTCTTGGATGTTGGAGATGATTTCGCTACTCAGCTCCGAGGCGACAGTCTGATGTCCGTGCCATGGTGATGTGAAGTGTTGTTTGAGCCATTCCTGGACACCCTCTCCTTTGAGTCGTTCCATTGAAAATGTGTGATTCTGCTCGAAATGTGTATGCTTTTGGCTTTCTTTGGGTTGAAGCCGAAGAATGCAGGCGAGCTCGTTTTCATGTCCTCTCGCCTGCAGACCACACGCGAATGACATCACTGAGCAAAGCCACCGGAGGACCCCTTAATGGGATATTCCGCTGGAAATGGAAATGGAAATGGAAACTCCTTCCCTCGCCAAGGCAAAAACAGCCCAGAGGGAAGTGGGATAGAGAGCGGGCCTGAAGGAAGCGGGCTGTTCGAAGGTATATTAGCACCATGGGCTTGGACCATGCGCAAAAGTCGACCGAGTATCGCGGCCAAAATATAAAAAAAACGGACAAAAGTCAATGGCCCTTCTGAGACATAATTTAAATGAAGGGGAGCTGGCGGCAATTTTTTTTTCTTTTTCTTCCAACCACAAAAACACACATCCTACACTCCCCCCCTGTGTCGCCACCATGAACTCCAACCACTCTACACCTTACCAAAGAGCTCGCCCCATGCAGACCACAAAGTTTGCACACTCGTCCACTGTCGTCTATGGATCAGAGAACGGCCCCCGCGAAGTAGAGCATCCTTGCAGAGCCATCTTTCGTATCTGCTGGCGGGCACTGACTGGAGCTCGTCGATAAACAGCTTGGCAGTGTCCTCATTCACAACCTCACGCTGGGTCTGTCTCGGTCGCAAGGATACTTCAACACCTCCACCAAACGGACCATCGCCGGAGGCGATCGGAAAGCGGGAGCAGGGAAAACAAACTAATACCCGGCTCCTGCCTTTCACGGACTTTGTCGCCTCATAAACTGCGCACGGCCATTAGCTTTCGCCGGTGTCCGAGAACTATCGCCATCGGGTTTATTTGATCCTGATCTGAGCCAACACTCAACTCTATACCCATATTTCAAGAAGCAATGAAATAAAAATAAATACGTCGCCCAGCGACGGCTTTTGGTTTTTATTTTCTTGAGGTTATACATGATGCATTAGCTGCGATGAAAATGGCCAGTACACTCACAGAGTGTTTTGGCTTTACAAGTATTTTTTTTTTTTTCATGACGAAAAAAACCGATTAGCTGCCCTCATTGTTTAGCAGGCACCATCGTCCTGCCAGGCACCCCAAGTGTTGGCACTCGAGGGGATCTCGTTCTGAGTCCACCACTTGCTCTCGAACAGGTGGCCGCTGTAGGTGACCTTGGTGCCAACGGTGGCATAGACGGTGGCCGAGTTCCAGGCAGCAACGCCAGCGCAGGCGCCGGTGCCGGGGGTCGTGGTGGGGGCAGTGGAGGTCGTGGTGGTTGTGGGCACCTTAGTGGTGGAAACGGTGGTCGATGGCGCAACAGTCGTCGTGGGGACCTGAGAGGTGGCGCTGCTCACGGGAGGGACCGAGGTCGTGGGTGTCACGGGGCAGTTAGAGGTGCAGTGGATGCCCTGGAGGACAGTGATAAGCTCAGCGTTATAGTCGTAGGACATGTCCCACAGCATCACACCGCGGAGACCTGTGTTGCGAGCATAGTCGACCTTGACCTTGAGCGACTGAGGGTCATCATAGGACAGGAAGGTCTTGTCCGAGGCACGGAACAACCAAGGGGTCTGGGTGGTGTTGTCCCAGTAGCGGTTCCAGCCCGAGGCGGGGGTGGTGGGGCCACCAGTCAGGATGCTGCCGCGGATCTCCTTCCACTTCCAAAGACCACTGTAGACGGCGCCCTCGTTGCAGTAGAAGTTGACATCGTTGGTGTCAGCGGGACCGCCCTTGGGAACGGTGGAAGTGTGGGGCACAAACATGGTGATAGGGTTTTGGGTGGTCATGTCCACGGTGGTAGTGACGGAACGGCCGTAGAAGGCAGTGCCGATGACGAGCTTGTCCAGGGGCCAGCCAGCAGCGGTCCAGGCACCGATGGCCTGAGTGAACGAGTAGGGATCGCCAGGAGGAGCGGGGTTGTTAAAGGGAGCGTTGGGGCCAGTGGTGTCGCTCCAAGAGCCCATGATGTCGTAGGCCATGATCGCTATAGATTTTTTTTTTTTTTGGTAAAGACAAAAAGTTAGCTCCGAATTCCAGATATTGCATGGTGGTGCCACTCTGAAGGACAACATGACTGTTATGAAACTTACAGATCCAGTCAAAGTATTGCGCGTAGGCAGCGACGTTGGACATGGGCGTGCCATCAGGGCCATCAAAAGGTTGAACACGGACAGCAGCCGTCAAGATCTTGTGCTTGTTTGGGAACTCCAAGTCCATCTGAGCTCGGAGCTCCTTCAAGAGCTGGAGGTAGTTGGCAGAGTCGCTGGGGCTGACAGTGTTGCAGATGGCACCCGCGCGACTTGGATACTCCCTAATTGGATAGATGAGGTAATACGCGCATGAAGAGAACATTAGCAGTTTGAATAATTTTGCCTTAGATTTTTTAGCGGCATAAAAATATCTCAATTGCTTACCAGTCAATATCGATACCATCCATGTTCCAGCCGTCGGGGGTGTCGGCATAGTCGGGAAGGGTGTTGTTGCGGACGAAAACCATGGCGTTGTTGATAAAGGTCTTGCGAAGACCAGCATCAGCGACGATGGTACTGAAGGTCTGGGAACCTGTCCAGCCACCAATCGACATCAGAATAGGGACGCCTGCGGCGTTTCCACGCTGGACCAAGGCCTTCATGGGGGTTCCATCGTAGTATCTAAGTATTCGGATATGTGCGGGTCAAATTGGGTGAGTGTTTTGCGATAGCAGTAGAAGCGATGCTTCAGTTTCGTATGACCGAATGAATTGCACCATCAATTACCTGTCAAAAGTGATGTCGGTGACCTGGGCAGCTCCCTTCCAGGTGACACCGAAACCGTAGTTGATGGCCGAGTACTTGGTCATGTCCAGAGCAGCGACGGGAACGTCGCCCCAAGGAACCCAGTATCCAACAACGAGCTTGTTATCGGCGGCACGTTTTTCGACCGGGGCGGCAGAAACGCTGCATGTCAGAGCCACAGCGGCAAGAGAGAAGAGGATGAGTCTCATTATGGACTAGGTGATGAGTGGAATGTGTAGAACGGTTGAAGTAGAGACGAGGAATGCAAAAAATGGGTCTTGTGAAAGCCATTTTATACCCAAACACCGACAAAACAGCTTTGTCTGTCGCTCATATTATTCTCTTTCATGCGGTCGAATGGTATGTAAAGGCACACTTACCCCTTCGGGTGCGAAGGAATCAACGGCACGCTGGACTCGGATAAAGTGGACCAAAACAAAGAACAAACAATAAAAGATAATCATCATCTGTTTATAGTTTACAATGGGAGGCAACTCCACTTCCCGTGCAATAGTTTACTCAAGGTTAAGAGGTATGCACACTGGAGCGCTGTTGCTCGCAATGTGTCTATGAGAAGTAAACAAAGGGAATGAAAGAAACTCGCTATCGGATGTACTAGCGAAAATTTAAAGCGAATCGACAAGAGCTCCCCCTTCTTTTTTCTTTCGAGGTAATAGACGCGTTTTGATTCTGGACGTGTACATTGGCATTATTGTATTCATGCAGGGCAAGGCAAGTGTTTGTTATGATATGTTTTCCTCCCATGGACGAATAAAAATGATCGCGTATGGATCGAATAAATCAAAGTTCGGGGATTTGCTGTCTGAGCGTGTGCCTGAGAAATCACATCTTCAGCCCAAACTCTGTCCAGTTGTCCATCGTTCACCAATCAATGTCGTACAATCGTTGGCGAGATCATGCGATACACGGGTTCATTGTCCAACCGGATCATTGTCGACAATTTGTTAACATGGACAAAGACAAAAGCGACAACAGGGGATGATGCTATCTGATGCCTGATTATCCACAAGCATGTTGCAAACTATGTTATCGTGTGCAATCGTTTTCCGTTCTGCAGTTTTGTTTGCATAATCCACGCCCACAGAGGTGACATAGGGACAAACAAGACAAGTTAAACCCTGCCCATTTGAGCGTTTGAGCATTTGAGCAAAGACGAGGATGACCAACAATTGCCATTATCTAACTCTGACCTCTTCCCAATTAGGATCACATCAGTATTGTTTGGTCGACCGTCGCCGAGAGAGAGAGAGAGAGAGCTACTTGTCGTGTTCCGATCGTAATCTGAAAAAAAAAAAACTTTGACAAAGTCCAAAGGTCTAGGTCCAATGGCCATCCATCTACCATATTCGTCTAGCTCCCTTCTGATTTCGGTTCTGGCAGCTGCCCCATAAAAAGCTTGTTGGCTTGTTGTGATATGTTGTCTGAGAGGTTGAAAAACGGGAAAACTCAAGGCCATTATGTTTAGACATTCTTGCAGCGGCATCCACGACGGATTCAAATTTCCTATTATCAATTGTTCTCTGCTCTCTCCTACATCTTTGTATTTATGATACTACCCTCCACGCGTGGCTCACGCGAGAGACACCTATGAGAATAAACGCTAGCAGTAAAATATGATTAGAGGTTGTCCATGGTGTCAATTGATGCTGAGCCAAAATCCACTATTGATCTATTTACTCTGGATCTGATCACTTTTCCTTAGTTCTTATCGTGGTCTTGCCTCGCATGTCTTCTCGTCTCTTTGGAAACTCATCCTAGGTCACATGGCTACGGTGCAGTTACAATACTCTGGAACCTCCCTTTCGAAAGATGTTCCTTTGTTTCATTTTCTCAATGGCAAAAGGAGAGACAGACAGTCATGAAGTAGGCTATGCTTCTCGTCTCTTCGGCCAGGAGGAAACACACACTAGCAATTGTAATCTTTAGTCATCGCAAAGTTTGTTCAAGGGACAGAAGCGTAAATATGCCAGTCTGTCTTGTCATCCTTTGAACGATCACCATGCTCTCCTTTCGCCATATCTTTATTTGTTGTTACGACGGCTTTCATCACATTCCTCTCACATGCTTGTCGACAAATGAAGAGTTTAGGACTTGTGTAAGTGTTCGCCTGTCGAGATGCCTTGTGCTTGAACCTGGACAGCTGCAGACGTTTGTATGCAGATGAGTGTGCTGTTGAATATGTTGGTCTAACCGAATATCCCTGCTGGGGAAGAAAATAGTTAAATACGTGGAGCACTGTCAAACTAAGCGAGTATGTATGAGGTATTGGATGTGGGCTCCCTACAGACGGTGTCCTGAATGAAGACACATGTTCGTCCTCAGATCAATAGTAGGTATTAATCAACTCTCATTGTCTGTAACCGTAGTTGCTCTCTTGGATCTGATCCTGGAGGTATTTGTGTAATTTTTGAAAGGTCTATGGAGAGGCATCATCCAACAATTGCGCACAGACGAGTGAAATTGTCGAGTGAGATACATATGCTAGCCGTTCCGATCTATGGAAAGGACCAAATCTGTATCCCTTTCTTTTCCTGTCCCTTTCTTGCTTCATGTCTGGGGTATTTCATGCAGTGCACCATCTAGTTCCCAAACGGAAGTCCATTTCGGTTAACCTCACAACAGCCCTTTTGCAATCGACGACTGAAGCTGCCATTCCTATACGGATCACCACCAAGTTCGATCGTATGTCCTTTCCTCCCTTTGCGATGATTTTCTTGCACTTGCTTGTCCTCTTCCTTCCCTTTCTCTCTCCTTCTCTCTCCTTCTCTCTCCTTCTCTCTCTCTCTCTCTCTCTCACACACACACACACACATACACACACACACACACACCCTTTGACCAGAATCAAAGGAAATGAGATCACGCAAGAGTTTCATCAGGAGGAAGTCACAGAAGAGTGACGAAAAGAGGATAGGCAGGAAAGGAGGAGGAGGATATATGATCAAGACCACAACAGGCTTGTTCTCTCTTTACGATCTGGCTCTTGTCCTCATCTCAAGAATGGCATGTATTCCTTTCCTTGCGCTGTCAGCCTTGTACATCTTTTTATTTTTGCATTAATCATACATTGCCCATGTCATCCTTCCACGTCCATTACTGTATCTTTTCTCAGTCCTGCATGATTGGGCCCACACTGCGATTCTTTTGCTTCTGTTCAGACAGTGTCTTCTTTACCAAGAATAACTAACCTCTTTGCCCCTTCAATTTCACTTCTCGGGATCGTCAAAACAATCACTCAAATACCGCACATCCCACAGGAACCAAAAAAATCTACGCACACCCTAGTAATTTCCGTATTCACTTTTTCGACAAGTAACATGAAACTGACCTACTTGTGCATTCTCACCGCCTTTGTGGTGATCGTCGCGGCTCCATAGTACGTCATAAGTAACATAATAAAGAACTCAGGCACAGCCAAATGTAAGCAGTTTCTTTCTCCAACAATCATCCACGTCAATAGCATTACTTGATTCCTTGTGGATAAAAGCTTGTAAGGTAGGATGTACTGAATACAGGCCGCTTAGGAACAGTAACAAACAACTAACATGGTTATTCTCTGCGTAATCGAATACCCCACAGCAGGTATGTCACGACTCTTCCGGTCTTCATCATATACAGATCTTAACCCAATTGACAAAATGAACCTACCTAACTAACACGTTTCCCACGCCTCTGCGTCTCTTACAGACCGTATGTCACGACTTGCATGATTTAAAGTATTCACTGATCGCAACATAATAGACAGGATGAGGCTGTCCAACAAACGCGTTTCTCTTTTCACACTTTCCCTCACCGTCGCATGCATCTTTTGATGCATGTTTGATGACAGGATACACATCTAACGCGTCTCTCTTTTGCAGTTCCCTACGCCGTCGTGTCTGTTATATATCTCATACGTCACGATTTTCTTGGTCCCACATGGACGCTCATTGCGATATAGCTCGCACAATGAACCGGTCCAACTAACGCGATTCTCGTTTGGTATTATTCTACGGCGTCACATCTCCTATAGCATGTATGTCACGACTGATCTGGTCTCTTGTTTTCGCTCACGCCGACAAGTGAGATTAAGCGAGCAGCGCATCTAAAGTGTTTCATTTCTGCATTTGTTCTACGGCGGCGCGTCTCTCAGCGAGTATGTTACGACTGGTCGGGTGTCACGTACACGCGCGTGTTTACGTATGAGACTAACTGAGAAGCGCAACTAACGTGTTTTCTTTTGCCATCTTTCTACGACGTCCCGTATCCTACAGAATGTGTGTCACTATTCAAGTTTATGCCCATGTCAACGTGGTTGACAGAGTAGATTTCTTTAACTAACACGTTTCTCTTTTGGCATTTTTTTGACTGCATCACTTCTCTTACAGGCAGTACGTCACGACCTCGTAATCTCAAATACATGCTCTCGCTTACGTAATGGACAATATGAATCATTCCAACTGACGCGTTACTGTCGCTTTTCAATTTGTAACCAAGTATATATGGGAATCACTCTATCGAAGGGTCTTGAACTCTGCATATTAACGGAACCGAAATCAAAACAAGTACATCAAGAATTGACCATCTCCCTTTCTTTGTTTTGTTCCTTGGGTGCGATGACTTGCTGGACACCCCCCCCCCCTCCCCAAGGCACATACATTCTCGGCAAGACAAGTCATCTTTCTCGAATGTATCGTTTATCGTTCTAGGTTCACCAGACCGTATGATGCAAGAGGCCCCACCTCTCTTCTCAGTCTGGATGTTGTACGTGAAGATACGTAAACGCGTTCACTTAAAATTGCCGCAATTTTGTTTTCAATCCGTCTTAAGCTGTAAACTGTCGAGGTCATCAGATGTAAATCCTTTTTAACTACGTGCTCGAATTCATGACCTATTGTTATTAGCAGAGCGTCCAAACAGCCGCGAGCTGCTGGGACTGGGTCTTCCACTACCACCATCTTCGGCACCCTCAATCCGGAGATTGGGTGAAACCACCCTGATCTCTGCTCCCTCTGGTCCAACCATGCCATCCTCGCCCGCACCACTGGCCAGGAGTATGCACGGCAGGCAACATCCAGAGCAGCACAGCATGAGCGAGAGGACAATGAATACTGGAATCAGAACCCGAGACGCTGAGTAGTCGTAACCATCCAACTTGGCGGCCAAGAGCCCAATGAGCGAGTACGAGAGTGATCCAAGAACCACAAACACGACCAAACCTGTTACCATGAGCGTCTGTCCTTGCTGTCGCATCTCTTGGTTCTGCATTTTGGAGAAGGACCTGTATCCGAGGAATAGTTGGACCAGGTACTTGAGGCCGACTAGATATAGTGGAATGAAGACAATACCCCAAGAGCACGTGATATACTCGTCAACTCGAAGCATAATCAGCACTGCCAACGTCAAACGGATGAACTTCCACCAGAGAGCCTCAAAGACAAGTCGCACTTTGGCCGTGACTGGGACCTCTGCTCCTGCAACCTTCAAGGCCACGGCAATCCGGACCAAAGCCAGGATGAGAAAGATGCCCTCCAGAGCAAAATAGGGCGCAAACACTTGTGGCGATGTGATGGCGTAGTAGTCGTTCGCTTTCCTGACAATAAGCACCTGGAACGCCACAAACAAGAGGAGGTTGATCATCGCGAATGAAGACCCCACAAGCCGCTGTTGCTTCTTTTCTCGAATCTTTTGCTGCTTCTGGGCGTCCCGATCGTTCGCTGAAGATCCAGCTGCACTTGTCTCGCCTTCTGCGTCCGTGCCATCATGTGCATCCTCGTCGTCCACCTCCACGGGCCGTCCGAGTTGATAGAGGATCATACAGGCTAGAATCACATCCAGGATCCAGAGTGGAATAAACACCACGTAGTAGTTCCAGTCGACTTTGCCATCCACACGCACGGACAGGAAGCTGAGGAAAATGATGCCCAAAGCAAACAGTGCCGAAAAGACGATAAAGAGTAAGCACAAGAGACTCTCGAGCTCCACCAGCTGTGCGCCAATCTCTGTCCCTGCCATCTGAACGCCCATCAGGCCGTATTTGTCGTACACCTGGCGCTTCTTGGGGTCACCCAGGATCTCATATGCACCTTGAATATCTCGGAACTAGAGAAAAGGTGAATGATGATATAAAAAAAAGCGTTAAAGGCTTTTGCTCCGTTTGAATATTGTCATGCGAATATGTGAGATCTCCCTCCTTGGCTGTCTGCTTTATGTTTCTGGTCTGATCCTGGATGTCTGATCCTGGAATGTCGCTCAAACGGAGCTCTTCGTTGGGGATTGTATAGCCCTTGAAGAATATCAGGAGATGGCCTTTTTTTTTTTTGCCTGTTCAAAATGACATCTCAAAAAATGTTGTTCTCTCCCCTTGGCAAGGGAGCATCACTATCGCCCTCGCCCATAAAACAACGGTAACGCACACAGGCATGCAGATTTCGCTCTCCATATTGTTTGTGTTGCTTGGTGGGTCACGGTACATATCAAACTTACTCTTGTCTCATGGTCCGGGACCTCTGCTACGTTGACTTTGTCTGGGTGGTATCGCAGTGCCAGCCGTCTAAAAAAAGTAAAAAAAAAGCATTGACCATGAGGTGTCAGTAAAAAACAGAGTTTTCGCGATGGAAATACGAGAGCACCGCCTTCCCCGCCGGGCTGTGGAAGTGCTTCGCCGCAAAGACAATGATGTTTTTTTCTCCTGCTATTGTCAGAGTGATCGCATTAAAAGTTGTTGATTTGCTGGGGGATGGAAGAAAAAAGGTAGGAAAGCAAGGCGAGGTTCCGCACATACACACCTGTATGCTTTCTTGATCTCGTCTTGGGTGCTTGACTTGGGCACACCAAGTGTTTCGTACAAGTGGACGGTGTTCCTATCCATTGCGGGTTGTTATGTTGAAGCGCTTGTCTGGGTGGTATGCGTGGAATGTGTGGCGAAAAGACAGTCTGTTTGATGCAAGGCCGGAAACCGGGCGGTAGTATGATGAACAAAGAAAAGCCAAAATCAAAGAGCAGAAAGGCACCAAGAGTGGGAGTGGGAGTGTGGAGGTGAAAAGTATGAAAAGTGCTGGCTTTGAAAAGGAGGGCACAATGAGAGCTCAAAAAAGACAGGTGGGTTTTCAAAGGTCAAGAATGATATGGTAGGAGAATCACGAACGAGCGTGGGTTGATTGCCTGACGAAAGCGAGGATAAACAAAGCAAAAGTTGGAGATGGATTGTATAATGGTGCGTGTGAGGAGTGCGCGAGTGTTAGCTGACGAGATGGAGGGTGGAAGGAAATGGCTATTCAATGGTTGCATTTTTTGTTGAATGGAGTTTCCACGTCACACATTTCCACTTTTTGGACTTCGCCGATCATCCAAGTTCCCCACTTCATTCAATCATCGGCGAATTCAACAGGGAAAAACATGGCACGGAATCCAGGAAAAGCTTACACCGAGTTCCAGGGCGAGGAGCAGGACGTATTCACCACCGCTCGTGCAGACGGCACCAAGGTCAACAAGTTCGATATCTACTGTCCTCAGGAGTCTTGTCGTTGCAAGATGTTGCTTGCCTCGGCTGCAACCCTTGTTCAAAGAGAGAAGAGCAAGGTAAACAGAAGTGTGGGTCAAAGGCATCACCCACAAGGGATCAATCTCCATGTTTCCGCCTCTTGGTGCTGTCATCCATACTGCCTTGAGTCAGGGCAGGGCGCCAACGGTCGCAGCCCTGGAGAACAAGGGTTCACGAGAAAAGGATCCAATGGACAAGAGGGAGAGAGAAAAATTGATCCGAGTCCTCCCTCCTTCCAATGTTCCCTGAGATGATACGCCATGGCTAATTTATTCCGCATTCTGCTGACTCGACAATGTTGTCCCTTCCACTCATACAAATATAGCTTACCTTGTCCAACCTGCCCATCGGTGCGACCGTCTCAACCATCGAGGATAGCCCCGAGAACAAGACAGACGAGGAGAAAAAGGCCGAGGCGTCACCACCAACCACAGAAAATACCACCACTGGCGAGCTTCAGACCTTTTGGAGAGTGGGCGACATGATGGCCTTTGAGAACATTGGATTCAGCAAGATGCTCCCCAACGGCATCCAGTTTCTGTCCTGCGCCGACTGCGACACAGGCCCGCTAGGATACCACGAGTCCAAGGTGCCCCAGGCCAGCAAGGAGTACTTGATCGCTCTGAACAGAGTTCGTTACCACGATCGGTCATAGATCAGAACGGCACTGTTTGCTTTCGTAAAAGAGTCTTGATCGGATTGTCCAAAACACGGATCTGTGGGAGCAGAGCGCAACAATAGTAATAAATGAGTTATTAACTGTTCCAAACAACAATGAAAGCCATAGGCAACCTATACTGCCTCAAACTAGAAATGTCATCGAGACAGAAACTAGGGAAATGGTCATTTCCACAGGAAGCGGCATACCTCCCCCCTGGTAAAAGGCCACATGATGTAATGATCGATAGACAGATTGAAGTTCTAGAGATGCTTTGCCATGGTATTTTTTATGGATAGGGTTAGACTTCGGCCCTGGCATGCGTTTTGACCCTATCTAAAAGGGGGTTTGCATAGCAGAGTGAAGAGTTGGTAGCACGTTTTTTTCCCTAGAAAGGCAGCCAAAAATTGGTGGCGTTGATGTGAGGAATGTGCCATGAAATGCTCGAGTGAACGCAAGTAGGGCCCCCGCGCTGAACCCATAACGACAACTGGCACCAAGAATTGTCTCGTCATCAGGGCCATGATACCGTACTCTGACTCTGTCGATGAACACTACCTTGATGGTTTTTTTCGATGTCGTGGGTGGTAAAAAGTGGTCAGGGAAAATTATGCAAACTTAAATCGACAACTTTTGTTTGTTGAGCACAGCATGCTGCATCTAGTACAAAGCGAGCGAGCATTGTACCAGAGTGAAGGCTTGCACAAGCAGTGAGGCATGCACCATAGCACTTTTAGAACACGTTCCAAGGAAGAAGGCTGGTATCATTCGTGGGATTTTTTGTGGCGAATCCTTTTTCTGCCAATTGAAAATCTCTCAAGGGTTGAAACGATACTGCACTGAGAAAGATGGGTCGAGCCTAGCATGAATGCACGCCTAGGGTGTGGCAATACATGGAAACCTTTTCGCTTCGCCATAGCATCCATGCAAAGCCTGATAAGAAGGAAGGTAAACTTATACTTTTGCATGGCAAGCATTATGCATTGCTTTCCATGTTGTATAAAAAGGACCACAAAAATCCTCAGCACTCTTCATCCTGTACAACCTCATTCGCACAACACCTTACACACTCTCTCACCCCATCTTTTTCGTCAAAACACACACGTTAAAATGTTTAACGAGGACTCTGCGCACCAGAGCGCTAATGACAAGATCAACAAAATCCACAGCCTCGGGCTGGCCCACAAGCTGAGCATCCCTCGGATGGCCATCATCGGCGAGCAGTCGAGCGGCAAGTCGAGTGTTCTCGAGGCGATCACACAGCTGTCTTTCCCGCGCGACAAGGACATGTGCACCCGCTTTGCGATTCTCGTCAACTTGCGCCGCAACTGTGCCCTGAAAGCGGACGAGCTGTCGGCCAGGATCGAGGGTGAGGAGGCGTTCAACGCCCGCTTCAAGCACATCGAGCCGCCCATGACTTTCCATGGCGTGATCAAGGAGGCCGTGTCGGTGCTCTGCACCAACGGCATCCACATCTCCGACAGGGTGCTGGAGCTTACGATATCCGGTCCGACCCAGTCCCCTCTCACGGTCATTGATCTCCCTGGTATGACATGTAGCTATATAGTATTTTGTGGTAAACATACACATATTTATATCACCACTGATCACTTTCTTCCTTTTTTCCCCTTTCATTATCATCCTTTTCCAAGGTTTCATAAACACAACCCTGGATAACCAGGACAAAGGTCTCCCCGACATCATCTATGCCATCAACAGGCGCTATATCAAAGAGCCACGCACCATCATCCTCGCCGTCGTGCAGGCCAATGCTGACCTGAACACATCAAGGGCCCTCTCCGAGGCTGCCGAGCACGACTGCGATGGCGAGCGTACCGTCACCATCGTCACAAAACCGGACCGGATTGAAAACGGCTTGCTCCCCGACTGGATCGAGGTGATCCTCAATCGCCGCAAGACCATGAAGCTTGGATACCTCGTCATGCGTAATGCGAGCTATGAGCAAAAGGAGCAGTCGTGGGACCAAGCACGTCTGGAAGAGGACAAGTATTTCGAATCAGACCTGTGGAATGCGGTTCCAGCCGATCGCAAGGGTCGCGTGGCAGTCAAGAGGCTCCTGGGCAACATGCTGTATGAACACGTCAGCAGGGAGCTACCCGCTCTTAAGCGAGAGGTTGACGCCGCCCTTGACTCGTTCAGGAGTGAGCTTAAGTCTCTGGGTACCCCGATTGCCAGCACCGATGAAGCACGTGAAAACCTCAGCCTGGCGACCTTGGACCTGCAGCCGCATGTCATTGGATTCTTGAACGCTGACTACGATCATAAGTACATCGCCGAAGTCAAGAACAAGCCGATCGCCAGCTCCAGCTTGGACCTTTATTTTGTCCGCTCATCGCTCCTCACTCTCTATCACGAGTACCGCATGGCAATGGGGAATGCATGCAATAGCTGGTCCAAGACCAAGCTTGTGGTTCTAGTCGCACGCTACAAGGGAAACGATCTTCCGGGCTTTGTATCTTTCACCACTTTCAAGAACATTATCAACGGCCACTACCTGGACGGCTGGCGAGCCGTCACCAAGGAGCATGTCCGCAAGATGCACAGGCACCTCTCGGACGCTCTTTTGGGCTTCATCGCTCACACTGCCGATGCAGCCGCTCGCGACGTCTTCACTCATGTCTTTGACCGATTCTCTCGGCTACAGGCCAACGAAATCGATAAAACAATCCAGGACATTTTTGAGGACGAGTCGACCCCCTTCACGCTCTGCCGTCATTACCTCGAGACCATCGACAAAGAGCGCGCCAAGATCAAACAGACTCCCGTTCTCCCCCGTGAGTCATCTGTCATTGACATAAGCGAGGGTAGTGAAGACTTATCGACTTCTTCGTCAAGTGGCACGCCACAGCCTTCGCGGTCCGGATCGCCAAAGACTCCACATCCTTCGCGGAACAGCAATCTGGCACATCCTTCGCAGAACAGCGATCTGGCACCTCCTTTTCAGAACGGAGGTTCGACATCATCTTCTTCAAACAGTGCCTCGGCACCCTCTTCTTTGCAGAACGGCTCCTTGGCAGCGACTCCTTTGCAGAACGGCTTCTTGGCAGCGACTTCTTTGCAGAACGGCTCCTTGGCAGCGACTCCTTTGCAGAAAGGCTCCTTGGCAGCGACTCCTTTGAAGAATGGCAGCTCCCCTTCTCTACAGACCAACGGCTCCGCTTCTCCTTTACAGACCGGCTATTCTCTTTCTCCTCCACAGACCGGCGACTCCTCCTCTCCTCCGCAGACCGGCGACTCCTCCTCTCCTCTCCAGACCAGCGAAATGACCCTTACACCTTCGCAGCAGTGGCAAAAGAGCGACTGGAACGACAAGCACACGACCGAGGAGATGGTCCCTTGTCTGCAAGCCTACCTCACGACCGCGCGCGAGCGCATTGTCGACAAGGTCCTGATGGAGACGATCGAGCGTCACATGATCAAGCGAATTAAGGAGTACTTTGTTATGCTGCACAAAGTCACGAACGGAGAGCTGCAATGCATGCTCGAGTCCCCTACGCTCAAGCACCGGCGCCACGACCTCGAGGCCAAGATCATCGACTTTCAAAACATCTTGAACGAGCTCTAAGTGACTTTTTTTTTGTTCGAGAGTATTTTATTTATCGTTTAATGCTTTGTACCCCATTTGTTCCCGAGCGTGTTGAATGAAAGAAAACTCTCGGAGAACGCGCCTACTAGTAATGCGTTTCCGATTAATACACTAAATAAATCTGGTTATGGATATAGCAGTTCTTTTGTTTTCTTGACTCTCTTGACTTTTTGAAAATCCTCATTCCACGTGTTGATTGTGTGTTTCTTAACACGGATCGGACAGAAAATAATAACAGATGTGGTTTGTACCACGCTCTCTTAAGCTTCATCGACTACGCCGCTGATGCCCGCGCTCGCGATGTCTTCACGCATGTCTTTGACCGGTTCTCTTGACAACAGTTCAACAATATCGGGCAGACGATCCGGGACATCTTTGAGGATGAATCGACCCCTTTCACGCTCTACCGCTACTACCTGGAGACCATGGACAAGGAGAGCGCTAAGATCAAGCAGATTCGCTTCTGTCCCAGGCACCGTCCGCTGACTTGAATGAGGGCTGTGTCGGCTCGCTGCCTCCTTTGTCGACCGGTTCAGAGTTGCCCCTTCCTTTGCAGAACGGCGACACGGCCCATTCTCCTTCGCAGAGCGGCATGTCGACTCCTTCACCTTCTGAATGACACCTTGGCCTCAGCTCCTTAGAGGAACAACGGCTCTCCTTCTCCCTTGCAGTGGTAGGGCGGTGACTGGAGCGAATGCCATACGACCGAAAAGATGGTTCCCTCTCTGCAAGACTACCTGGCAATCGCACACGAGCGGATTGTCGACAAAGTCCTGATGGAAACGATCGAGCGCCATATGATCAGCGGATCAACGCCTACTTCTTCATGCTGAACAAGATCAGTAAAGGGGGTCTGCAGTGCATGCTAGAGTCCCCCACGCTCAAGCACTGCCGCGAGGAACTCCAGACCAAGACCCATACTTTTGATGGCATCCTGGGCAAGCTCTAAGCGGGAACCTTTGCTTGAGTTCTTTTTTTTTTTTTTTTTTTTTTTTTTTTGCAATTAGTGCTTTTGTCCGCCATCTCTGTTCTCGTCTTCATTGAATAAAAAGAAACTGTAGAAAAAAAATGAAACGATCGATGATTATGTGAACATAGATAACGGTACCTTGAAGCATTGTCTTCTTCACGAATGAAGCTTCCTCGGCGTCATTTGGTTTTGGCGCGGTAAAATCCCTGAACGCCTGTCGCACACGATGACCTTATTTTTTTTTTTTTTTTTTTTTTTTTTTTTTTTTTTTGGTGTTGCTGGTGTTGCTGGTGTTGCTGATGTTACTTGACGCTGGTCATAAATAAACGAGTGGTATGTAAAGAGTGAGTCAATGAAAGTGGCAAGGGGTTTCGCAACACCTGTCGCCCATGTCGCCGTTAACTCTACTCTCTCATGGACATGCTCATTGCTACTGCCGTGCTCCACGATCGATTATAGAGCGAAACGGCACTTTTTTACACACTTGAAAAAAAATCTTAATCGAATGGCCTCATAACATGGCCGAACAGAACAGAACGAAAGCGCAACAGCGATGAATAAATGTGCGGTATTAACTATTCTATTTGGCCTACAACTCCCCCAGAAAAAGAAAGACGACTACTCCAGACATGAACAACCCTAGGTTAACTATGCTACACTGAACCTCAGTGGTTAGAGGATGGTCATTTGCACAGGGAACAACATACCTCCCCCATGGTACAGCACAAGGGCCACATGATGCGATGAACGAAAAGGTAGATTGACGTTTTACCGACGACTGTGCAATTCGCCATGCAATGAGTCTTTTTCTGATGGACCTCCTCGATATTAATGCAAAGGAATGGGTATGAAAATCTATAGTAACGTGGCTCGAGAAAAAAAAAAAAAAAGATGAAACGACTCACTATTTTACGAAAACAAATCGAGTAGGTTTCTTTTCAGCAAGGCGCCTATTTTTTCTGCGGAGGAATTCTGGGCATGGTCTTTGTAGTTTTATCCACGCAAGCCAAGGCATGGGCGTAGAGAATGTAACTGTTGGGCGAACGGTTTTGTTTTTTTTATCTCCGAGTTGTTATTGAACCAATGGCGATGAACGTAGAGAATGTAACTGTTGGGCGAACGGTTTTGTTTTTTTTATCTCCGAGTTGTTATTGAACCAATGGCGATGAACATGACATGGTCAGGTCCTCTCAAAGAACTCGCCATGCGTGCAGACACAAACACAAAACACAACGTGTACAAAACCTAACTTGATTGCATTTAGAGCGTTGTTGGTCTGATCCCCATAAAATAAATGAACGGGTGACCACAACAAACGAAAGTGTTGGTCCATGCCCAAGAATGAGCTACCTGAATAGCTCGAGCTGTCTCTCTCTCTCTCTCTCTCGTCTCTCTCGTGGTCATCTTTCAACGTGGCTCGGAGTGAAGGACTGTGCCCATCTCTCCCATCAGTGTTTTTTATGATGACAAAGATATTATTGTCGAACAAGCCCATCTCCAAGATGTTTTATGTTTTGTTGAGCAACTGCCGTCATTCGGTTCAGGAACTGGACTGGCTGACATGAGAAGGGGGGGAGGGTTTGGCTCTCGGTCGAGGTATGGACATGGATAGATGGGAGCAAAAGGCCAAATGGCCATGGCCATATCCAATATGAATGGATGGTCGGTCGTCCTTGTCCCCCTTTCCCTGCCTCGTGAAGAGTACGCTCACACGCCACATCTCCTTTCCTCTGACATAGTGAAGAAGGGGGCATGACCATCCTCTGTCCGTGGGCCAGATGATCACACAACAAAAAAACACAGGGATGAAATACTTTGTTACGCACGGGCGGTCATTTAGTTGCGTGTGGCATGGCCATGGCAGATGCATGGGAGAAAATAAAAAATCTGTTACTCTTTGCGATGTCTCCTTTGAAAACAAAGAAAATGGTCAGACGGGCACTATCTTCGAGTGTTCAAGAAAAAAGACTCGCTACTAGGCCGCATGGGGATCTCTTCGGGCTGTTCTATTTTAAATGCGCAAGATATGCATGCCGTCGACGGGCAGTACATCCCCCCATCTCATCCACTATCCCACCATCCCACCATCCCACTATCCCTGTGCTCTACTTGACTCTACTTCACTTTATCATCATCGTACCGCACACCTACACCCCCTCCCCTGCCTTGGTCATTTCTTTATTGTCATATTATCCCACCAACCAACCAACCTTAGTGACCTGGTTCAATCCAACAATCCAAAAGCTCAAAAGACAAATAATAACAAATTGGCATCTGATCAGCCCTCGACTGGCACACTAGCATGGGATTAAACACAAAAAGGCAAACAAAGGTGGTCGATGCACTACCATACCACCATCGCCCACCAGGGACACGCAAAAACAGCGCCCCAATATCATCCGTCCTCCGTTCCTGGAATCATGTTAGGTCACTTGGATAGTATTTATATTGTCCCCATCTTCACAATTTTCTCGATTTTTTTTTCTTTTTCTTTCTTCTTCACTCATCCGTTCTCTTCTACATCATTCGCCTCGGTGCCTTGTATTCACAGCCTCTCTCATCCTCACTCTCACACCTCGCCTACCTCCTCTCCCTATTCCCATCCAACACCTCGATTTAACGACCCTATCCAACAGCCAATTTCACATCGATTTCTTAACTCGTAGCCAATAGAAGTTTAGAACGAACATCAACAGCAAAGCGTCGCACAAGTACACCAAATCTACCCAAGAAATCGTAACGACAAACTACCCACAAGCAACCATGACCCCACCAGTGAAAGCATGGCTCCGTGACGACTGCCGCAGGCTTTCGATCGACATCTCAAAGATCCAATACCAAGATCTCAAAACCAAGGTACAAAAACACTCCAAATCCTGAAACAAGCTTCTTACTCAACCAATTCGATCTTCTATCATACTCACATACCCTCTCCCCCCCCACGTTCCTCACTCTTTCCTCCCTCTTCCCAGCTCCAATCCACTTTCCAACTCGAGAACGACTTCACAGTCAAGTACTCGGACGTGGACGGCGACCTCTGCACGATCAGCGGGAATGAGGAGCTCGAGGACCTTGTCAACTCTGACCAGGTGCAGGAGCGCAAGGCCACCCTCCGGCTGCAAGTCATCCCAAAGCGAGCCAGCATCCTCAACTTCCACCGTCGTGATTCTTCAGACCACTCAGGCATATCTACAATAGGTAACAGTGGTAACAGTGCAATCTTTGGTCACTATTGCGCTTCCTGAATGCAGTGTGTAACTAACCATGGTATCCATTTTTTTTTTTTTTTTTTTTTTTAGCTGACTCGAAAACTGGCAGGGCCAAATTTGACAACGAGTACACCGACACGGACATGCTCGAGATTCTGCGGGACATCAGCCTGTTTATCTGCACTCGCGGGATGGACCGCCTCGGCGACAACGAGAACCCGTCCGCAGAATTGCCTCCGGGCGCTTCCTCCTGGGTCTCTGCTGGCAAGAATCTCATCAGTAAGTGGGACTCTTGCAAAAGCACGAAAGAAGTGAGGATCCGGGTCTTTTTCTATGAGTTTTTCTTTCTATTTGACTAATAGTCATTCCACCAATGTCTTCATTTTGTTCCTTTCTAGCACCTGCCTCGGCTCAAAACTTCCAACACCTCAACTATGCAAGAACGGTGCGATCAAAGTTCCCAGCCAGTAACAGTGTTGCCCGTAAGTTCTCTTTCCTCAATATCGACTATCTCATGCCCCGGATGGAATGTCGACTAACCCTCCCCTACTTGCAAATGGTGCGAACATCCATCGTTTTAGTGCTGAACGGTCTCGACGAGCGTGTCTATCGCTGGTCCGTTGACACCACGGGGCAATGGCTGAGCAGCAACGGGTACGAAGACAGCATCCAGTCATTCAAAGGTATGTATAACCTTCTTTCATCTTTCTGCCCCTTCTTCTATCGGACTGCAACTCGTTTGGTCCCCCAAAATTCAGATTTATCGAACTCACATCCTCACCCATCCACTCCATTGCTTTCCTTCTTTGCCCTCTCCAGACAACGACATTACAGGCGACATCCTCCTGGACCTGACGCACGACACCCTCAAAGACATGGGCATGCACTCGACGGGGCGCCGCATCCGCCTGCTCAAGATGATTGCCGAGCTGCGGCTGCACGTCGCCGACCTGGCGCTCCAGGACGTCGAGGGCGGGCCCGACACGCCGGAGTCGCTCGTAGACGAGCCGGCCTTTGACCAGCTGGCCATCAATTAAAAAAGAAATAATCAAGAGAGAGAGAGAGAGAGAGAGAGAGATTAGAACAAAAAACAAAAAACAAAAAAACAACAAACATATATACCACCCTAAATATAAGAGAATAAAAAACTTTTTCTTCACATATCACGTTTGGCGATTAACACTGGAGGTCATTGTTGGAAAAAAAAAATAATCTCGTATCCATCGAGTATTTTTCGTTCATGTTTTTTCTTTTCTTTTCCCTTTTCTTTTCTGCTTAACTACTACATACGGAGTAAAAACTCTATGGCTGAGGTGACATCGCCGCCAGAGGCAAGGAGCGCACGGATGTTTCTGCTCTGGTCTGAGAAACCCATATCACGCAAGGACGCCAGCTGTGTCTCGAACCGCTGCTCTGGTGGCTGGACGGGTGCTGCAGGCGTGGTCGTTGATGGCGCTGTCGACGTCGCATTCGCCCCAAAGGTATCCATTGCGAAAGGAGATCCAAGCCTAATAAAGAGAAGACAAGTCCGTAAACGATATTGCTTAGTTCGACCGCTTATTTACAACAAGTTCGGTGGAAACGGGTCCAGGATATGACGACTTACATATTTGAGAACATAGATGGAGGCAATCCAGGTCCTCCTTGGCCAGGTGTTTGTTGTTGTTGCTGCATCTGTCGCATCATCTGGTTAAACTGCATCATCTGCTGAAACATCTCAGGGTTGTTGCCCATGGGTGGCATGCCCAAACCATCGCCCGTGGACGGAAGTCCGAAGGGGTTGGGTGCTCCGGTAGCACCCGCGCGTTGCCCCATCAGGGCCGCAAACGGGTTGGGAGGTCCAGCTCCTCCAGAGCCGGATCCTGATGGCGTTGACCCAGGTGCTCCACCCAATGCTGCAAAAGGATTGAATGCTCCCATGGATCCGGAATTGCCTCCCATACCCATGCCAGGCATTCCAGGGAACAAGGAGTTGGCTAAAAAAAAAGTATAGATATTTGGAGAAAATCGTCATGAGTACTCATCCTTAGCAACTCCAGTCAATACTCCAGGCGTTCACGATCGTGCCATACCTCGCGCTGCCTGGGGTCGGGGCGCCCAAGGGTTAGGCAGAGCTGTGGTATTGAGGGCGCCAGCATTAGGGCGTGTATCGGCATTCAATTGGGCGGCAAATCGTTCGTTCAAATCGTCTGTCGAGGGCTGTGGTGCACTTCGAGAAGCTTCCATGGGCTCCTGAACACTACGATACATGCGTCGAAGGTGATTGAATCCTCCGGGAATCATTTCCAAATTTGACAGCGCCCGGTCATTGTTTCTCAGTGCTTGTTTCATCAGTTTGGGGTTGCGGGCCATATCTAAAGACTGTAGCAGAGAAGGAGAGGAGAAACAGAGTGAATACATGTGCCTGAAAGCCCCTCGACGAACTAAGCAGTTCCAGTGACAAAGGGTACAATACCTGACGGAGAAATGAAGGATCGTTGAGCATTTGGGCGACCTCGGGATTGTTTTCCATGACTTCCCTGGTTTGGGGGTTCGACATCATCATCCGGCGAACAACTTCTGGGTTGGCCATCATGTCCTAGAAATCAGCGGAGTAAACAGGTTAGTCCACCAGCTAGTGCAAGAAAAAACCTCTAAAGGGTGTTGACACTCTATCAAATGCGAAACTCAACGTACTCTGATGGCCGGGTTATCAAGCAATGTGCTGAGCATGTTCTAATGAAGATAAAAAGAAAGGAAAGGCCGATTGAGGTCAGTTTCACTGTCGTTACCGAGACTTGGCCCTGATCTGATATACCATTTGTTGTCGAAACTGTGGTATCTCTTCCATTGAAGCTAATTGTCAATTGGTCGTTTCTGCAACTCCTGTGGTTATCATCTTGCTCCAGGTGAGTTGAACAAATCCTTTGCTATTGTAATGTAGCTGCTTTGCCACACACGACATCGATGACCATGTGGTCCCCGATTCGTGACAATCGGACACATGAGGTGCTCTGTGGGCTCTGCAAGGATAAACCCAAATAAAATGTCGACACCCGATTGCACAACAAAGAATAGAAAGCACACAACCACGGCGATGACGATGGCAGTGGTAGTCCTTGGCTTCTTGGCGTGTCAAGTGGTTGGTGGTGATAGATTTGGCACTTGGGTTGCACACAAAACATTACGTACTTGTTCATCAAAGCCCTCAGGTCCTCCAAGGCTGTTTGCGCTGTTGTTGTTGAGGGGTCGAACTGTCTGGACAGCCTGTTCCGAAGCTCGGTTGGATGCACTCTTGACCATGTGAATGGTGTGGCCCTCCTGGATAGCTATAGTAGACAAAGTGTATAGGGTGAGTGGGCAGTCCTTCCATGAATATCTTGTCTCTAGTTGTCGCCGAAGCACCTTGTTGGTGCGAGATAGGATAATGTCTCTTCTTTATGGGACGTGTGGGTCACACAAGCTTTTTTTGGGTTGTTCATGTTAGGAGTCGAACTTGCGTAATTGGGCAGATGGATGTCAACATAGGCATATACGCACGCATACACAAGGAACACCGGAGGTATAGTCAGGGCAAGATTGCGTGTGGCATGGGTGGGCGAAATAAGGAGCGTGAGCCATGTTGACATGGCAGCCGAATGACACAATGCATCAAACATAAAAAAAACGTGGCATTTTGGGGAAAAGTAGGGCAACATGTCGACAGCCACGTTGGGGCAGAAGCGAGGTTCTTTTGTTGTCTTGTGTCATTGTGTCTTACGCATGCTTCAGAGGGAGATAGGAAAAACAATGACTTACAGTAGAATGAGAGCTGATCGTCATCCTTGAGGATTCGGCCCGAGTAGACCAGACGGATGGAGGCTGCGGGCAGTTCGGGGGTGGCAAGTTTCTCTTTGAGCTGCAGCACAGTTGAGTCGGTGGAGATGGCGGTGGTGAATGTGGAGCCAGTGGAAGGGCGGATAGTGAGGACAATGGCCTGCTGTGGGGTGTTTTCTGAGTCGTCCATGGTTGTAGAGTGGCGTGGTGAGCGTGTGTGATGTATGAATGTGAAGGGACTCTTTTTTTTTTGTTGAGTAGAGGTGATTAAGTGATGGGGGAGTAAGTAAGTAAAAGGAATAAAGTACAGAGCGGAAGAGAGAGTGAGGAAGGAATGGAGGGAGAGAGAGCAGCGGCTGATGGGAAGAAAAGAGAAGAGTTGGGATGATGAGAGGAAAAAAAAAAGTTGCGTATTGCGTATGTGTGTGTCCCTCCTCTCTCCAAATGTGAAGGAACGAAAAATCTCTTCGCCCACCTGATTGGATTGGGTACCACGCTGCAGACACGACCATTGTAGTGTGCCCAACATCGATCGGAGAGCGGCAGTTGTTCATGCTCCTACTTTTCTTCCTTTTTTATCTTGTATTCGCTTCAAAGCAATGTTGCGCATCAAAATGGATGGGGATATGTATTCTCTAAAGTAATGAGTGGGGGGGGGGAATCTAATATGTCTACGTGGTCTGACTCCGAGCTTCGTCTAAAGCCCCCAGCCTGGCCCCTGCATCTCAATCAGACGACTCTCCGCACGCTGCACCGCAAATTTCTCTTCCTCGCCCGAAAAGATAGGACTCTTCTTGACCTGCGACACATCGTTCAGTCCAAGGTCGTCCATCATCTGGCGCTGCGCCGGCGTCAGCTCGCCCATGGTCGAAGGGTCCTCGTCCGCCGAATGCGCACCCGAGCCTCCACCAAAGATCTCCGAGATGGGTCCATCCGCAGAGCAGACCAGCTTCACTTGACACTCATAAAGCGCGTCAATCAGTGTGATCAGCCGACGAGTCTCGTTCCGGTGCAGTGTCGTTGGCTTCAGCTTGGGGATATCAGTCAGAATCAAGGTCTTGATCGTGCTGGCCAAATGCAGGTAATCAGGGGCACTCAAAGACTATTTCATGGGAACATTTACATGTGAGTTACAAAATTACCATACGTGTCATTCCTCGTTCAAGCACTATTCCTTACCTTGGCGCACAGTTCATCAAATGAACACATGGCAATGTCTCCAGCAGTATGAGGCAGAATCAGTTCGCGTCCCAAGAAGGCAACTCTCTTCTCCTCGACCTTAAATCCGTTCCTGATGGTCTTGAAGTAATCATCGACCTCAAGCTGTGTTTCCTTGCCCAATGGCCAGAAGAATCGCTTTTCATCCACCAGAGTGACTGGGCTGGCCTGTTTTGAAGCATGCCCTGATCCATGCTTGCTCTTATCGGCCGGCTTGGCAGAGGCGAAAAACGTTTTCTTCTCGCGACGATAATCAATTCCACCATCAAGACACTTGACCACGCAATGGTCTTCCAGGACAGCGATTCCAGGCAAGAAACTCTCTCGCTGAATGCCATTCTTATACAGTTCCGAGGGGTGTCTGTTGGAGGTTGTGACCAAGACCACGCCGCGGTTCACAACCAGCTCCTCCAAGAGTCGTCGCAGCAACATAGCGTCTGCAATATCTGTCACCTGGAACTCGTCCAAGCACAGCACTCTGCTCTCCAATGCCAGCTGGTCGGCCAAGAAGGGGACCGGGTCCTCGTGCTGGTGCGATGTGGTCTTCAGTTGGTGGAGCCTTGCGTGAAGTTGGAGCATAAAGTTGTGAAAGTGGATGCGCTTCTTGTCCTCGCGTGACAATGAGTTGTAGAACAGATCCATGAGCATCGTTTTGCCTGTGCCTACGCTTCCGTAGAGGTACAGTCCCTTTGGAATGGCTGCTTTCCGTGCTTCCTCTGCTTCCCGTGCCAATCGCTCTTCTTCCTTTTTGTTGAAAATGCTGGAGAACTATCGATCCATGAAGGAAAAAAAAAGGCGGATCATGTTAGTCTCATTCATATGCTTGCAAAACGTCTTGTGTTCTCTAGAAGGTACCTTTGAGAAAAAGCCAGAGTCCTTTTCCGGCTGCTTTTCTCCGATCGGCTGAGGGGTGTAGGTCATCAGGCGATGATGCAGATCTTGTAACGTCTGAATGATGGTTCTCTGGAAAGCATCCTCTTTGAGCGATCCTTGTGCGATCAAAGCCTCGTACTCGGCCATAGGTCCTATAGTTCCAATACAGGACGTGTGTTCAGTAAGTCTTGATGTCCATTGATCCATGGACGATAGCCTTTTCGTCCTTTGTTGATCGTACCTGTATCACCGTCCTGGCTTTCCGAGGTGGACGTTGACATGGAGAGCGAGGATCCAAACCTGTTAGCGATAAAAGGAGTGCTGTTGACGACGTAGCGTTGAAAAGCCTTGGGAACGCTTTGGCGCGCATTGGTATGCCCAGTCAAAATGTATGGGCGGGACACTGATTTGGTGGACAATGGTCGGTAGATGAACTGGGAGGAGCCATGTCGCTGTCCCAAAGTCTGTTCGAATGTTCTACGGAGACGAAGGGATGTTGCACGCCTGCATGCACTTCCTGCACCAGCCATGTTGAAAATTGAGATTGTAGGATTAGGGTTGTTCGTCGTTGAGCTGAATGACGGAAATGAATCATTTTATTCGCCTTCCGGCTCGAGGGTTTCCGTGACTTGCTCTTTGTTCACATGTCGATAGGGCATGGTTCGACTTAATATTTTTTCAACATTCAGGGTATTTGAAGATATATCCGTCTATTGCTGTTGTTGATCTGCCCATGTCACTGAAGGGGTCCGATTATGGCTTGGCGTGGGGGACCCCAGCTGAACTTGAGCATTTTTACTCTGCCTGTAAACGAAGGAATCGTGAACAGCGAGATTAGTACACACGGAATGGAAACCACAAGAAGGGTTTTAAGCTTGGTGGTTACCTTGGTCTTCCTTTTGGTCGTGGCGGGTTCGGAAATTCTGTGGGCGGTGAGAACATTTGTTGTTGTTGTTGCTGTTGTTGTTGATATTGTTGTTGTTGCAGGAATTGTTGTTGTTGTTGCTGCTGCTGAAACATTTGCTGCTGAAGGAGTTGTTGCTGTTGAAGCGGTTGTTGGAGGTGATTTTGCTGCATCATTTGTGGGTGAAGCTGTGACATGTTGGCGAACGCTGGGTTCATGCCCATGTTCATCTGTCCTGGCAACTGCTGCATCTGTGGGATGGGCTGCATCAGTGAACTGGGCGAGATAAAGCCCCCTGCCATCATGTTTTGCGGCATCTGTCCCAAGTTGTGTGCTGGGTTGATTCCTGCTTGTTGGAGGTGGAGCCCTTGGCCAACCATCTGATTAGGGAATACGGCTCCTGGCTGTCCAGGAGAAGTGAGCGGGTTTCTCGCAAGGTTGCGGTTGACAAGTGCCGGGTTAAGCGTTGGAGAGATTAGATCGCCCTGGCCAGATCCGTTGATATTATTATTGGTGGCGCTGTTTGCACCCGTGTCGGTAACGGTCATTCCACCGGGGTTGCCGATATTGGACGCGCTGGACTCTTCCTTGACTTCACTCGGTGTTGACGCTGTAGCAACCGGACCATCAACAGGCGCTATTCCGCTCGAGACACTGGCATCCTCTCCCGTTGTACTGTTTTCCACAGTAGTTGAAAGTTTCGATTCTGTGCCGCTGTTGGCCTCCCCTGCAATTACTTGTTCTACTGACTCCTCCTTTGCCTGCTCCAGCTCTGCAGCACTATATGGGGGGTAAGGAATGCAAAAATGGTAAGGCTCTAAATTCTCAGGGGTGGTTATTTGCGACAGAAATGAGTTACGACCTTCGATCCTTACATGGGATCCACTTCGCTGAACCCGCTCCAGTACAGGTTTGAATGGCGGTCGACGTGGTAGGACCTTGTTGATGGACAAAAGTACGGCCCCCGACTCTTGCGGGCAGCAATCAAAAGCTGGTTCCAGTCTGTGTAAGAAAAAAACAGGGTAGGCGTAAATCAGAACTATTCATGGTTCGCCCATAGTGCAGAGAATGATTTCTTACAGGAAGAGTCACGAAGGGCTCCATGCTTCCGCATTTCCTTGCGTTGGGCTACAAGTATAGATAAGTTAAAGAGACACAAATAGGTTAACAACATTCGGCTTGGTTCTCTCGTCGTCTGGATGTTCCATTTCTAGTCTATTCTCGAGCATGTGCCAACCTCATCGAGCTGGAGACCACCTACCGACATTAATATACTCTTTAGGTTTCCGTGGGGCCTCTGCGAATGCAGTGAGGGTTGTGTGGACTGTAATAATTCCTGTGGAGGTTGCGGCGGGGGTCAAGTCGAGGGCAGGAGATTGCTGGCGCGAAAGAGAATGCGACTGAGAGATGGTTCTTGAATGCTGCCGCTTGTGTGCTGGTGGGAAGAGGGATGCGGCAAGAGCCTCGTCTTTCATGCTTAGTTTGATGTTAGCTCGGATAGTTTTAGTTGGTTGACTGGTGTTTAAGAATGGGGCACGGTGTTGATCTCTGCAGACACCAGATGTGATGAACAACGAAAAAAAAAGCCTATGAGGTGAGGGGGGGGAACACGTGACCTGCAAAATATCGAAAGGGGCTTCAAAAGTTCCAAGGGCTCAAACTGCAAGAAAGCGTTTCGAGGTCCAAGTGACCATCACTCCTGTTGCCGAACATTCGGTCAAGGTAGCGATGTCGTGGACAATACTTTCAAGAACTGCTACGTTGGATGTTGTACCTTGCTTTAGACTGCTCATATAGCAAGAAGAGTCCAAAGCTCGAACAACGAACGTCCACATGGACATGACGCTGGGATGATAAGAATGCAGGGCTTCCCAGCCGACTCTCGAAATGAAATATGACACCCAATATATTTTTAGGCTCCCTGTTTGGAAACTAAACTTTATTATTGTTGTTTGGTGAGATACTTCTGAGGTCATCCATCTTTTTCATCTTTCACTCATCTCCTTACATCCATCATCCACCCATCATCACTTACAGCCATGAAGAAGGCAAGACCAAATTCCGTTTCTGTCCTGCCAACACACTCACAGTTCAAGGACAAGCCCGTCGGGTCTTCCTCAGGGGCCGGAACCACTGCCCGCTGGACCCTTCGCCGAGTAATCCTGGGCGCCGGAGGTCTGCTTTTCGTCTACATCATTCTCACAACCGCATTTGGATCCTCCTCTTCAACTGGACGGCCACCTCGTGCCACTCGCCCAGAGCCAGATTTCTACAGGGACGTCCAACTCAACAACGACAAGCCATACGGAAACCATGATAGTGGAAGGGACGATATCCGTATCCCCATCAATAACGACAAGAAGCCCTGGTCAGATCCTTCCAACAACAGGAACAACGACATCGACATTGGCGTAGGAGCAGAAGAAGTAAAGAAGCCAGAGCCTGCTAAGCCTGTTGATCCTGTAGTTGAGGACAAGACACCAAAACAACCCGAGCAGCAGCAGCAGCAGCAGCCACCAGCTGGATCGGGATCGGAGGAAACGACCGAAGAAGAGGGAGAAGACGCCAACACCGACGAGGAACCCGAGGTCGAGAGCGATGTCTCGATCGCATCTCGCAAGCGTCTTTCGACAGGTGTCACCTACGCCCAGGTTCTGGCCTCGACACGAGCCGAACGTGAGTATGCCATTGCCCTGATCGTCAAGGAAGCGAACCAAGCACTCAAGTCGACCGATGTCTACTCTGTGACCAACAAGGATCAGACTGCACCCTCGAACGATATCCACGACTACCTTTCGCTCTCAAAGTACTACTGGCCTAACGACAAGTCTCCCACCGGCAACGGCCTGCCTTACATCCGCAGGGACGGCCATATCAACCCCGAGATCGAAACCGTCCGTGACTACCGCTTGCTGCGAACCATGATGCGCGAGGTGCACATCATGGGCATGGCATACCACTTTACTGGCAACAAGTCCTATGCCGACAAGTGCGCCATGCGTCTGAAAGAATGGTTCTTGGACGAGGCCACCTACATGAACCCCAACATCAACTTCGGATCTCTGCGCAAGGGCGAGGATCTTGGAGCCCGTACCGGAGTCCTCGACATGTTCCCCATCTTCCGGTGAGTTTTTTTTTCTTTCTTTGTCATACCATGACTTGTTCAAAAGAGTAGCCATACACCTAGATCATCGCCCAATGGATGAATGGAGGGGCGGCACTTTATCAACAGAAGACGATAAAAATAGGGATGAGATTATTGTTTCAAAGAGCTGGACAAAGGGACAGTAGCAGGGACCCAGAACCCCAGCCTTGTCTTGTGAGAAAACCCCCTTCATCACTACCTCACCCTCTACAAATGTCTAAAGCTAAACCCTCTCTCTCTTTTTTTTATCGTTAGTGTCTTTGATGCTCTGCACTACCTCAAGCAGGAGCCTACCTGGGACCCTACTCTGATCCCTCGTCTGCAGGAATGGTTCACCCGCTACGTCAAGTGGCTCGAGACCGCCACCCTGGCCAAGGTCGAGCGCAAGGGCAACAACAACCACGGCACCTACTACGACGTTCAGATCATTGGCATCTACCTCTTCTTGAACCGCATCGACGACGCCCGCGAGGTTGCTCGCTCTGCACTCGAGAACCGTATCGACCGCCAGATCTTGCCCAACGGCAGGCAGCCCGAAGAGTTGGAGCGCAAGACTAGCTGGTACTACTCTGTCTTTAACCTGCAGGCACTGATGACCTTGGCTCGGTGGGGAGACGACCTGGGCGTGAACATGTGGGACCACGAGGGTCCCCAGGGCCAGTCGATCAAGAAGGCAATCGATTTCTTGCTCCCATACTCGCTCAAGAACGGTGACGACTGGCCAGTTAAGAACTTGAAGGGCTTTGACATGACCGACTACCTCAAGTGCCTCCAGATCGCCTGGAACATTTACGGCGAGCAAAAGTACCTCGACGCCATCACCGTGCTGGAGCCCAAGGTGCGCCAGGACATGGTTGACGGTAAGATCAAGACGATCAGTACCTTCATGTGCGACATGAGTACCCTGATGGAGGCTGGTCAGCGTGGTGGCCAGGGTATGATCTGGCACTGGTGCCTCACTTAGGTTGATAGTAGTAATTAGCATTTCCACCCATTCTTTCATATCCCTTTTCGAGATCAATAGAAACTTCATAACCATTCCAACTCAAAAGGTTCCTTGAGGGTACTTGTTCTTATTTTTAAAAAATGCCTCAGTTTCTGGGAGTTTCTTTTTATCTTGACGGTTCTTGGTGTTTTTTTTGCCCTTCTATGTTCGTGGACGTTTAGACTCGTGACCGTACTCATCGTCAAAGGTGGCTGGCCCATCGAACGAATCCATGCCAAAGCCGTTGGTGTGGCCCTGTCCGTCGACATCAAAGCCAGTTGATCCCGACTCGCCAACCTCTCCTTCGTCGTCGTCGTTCAGATACAAAGACGTATCCACCTCGGGCTCAGGTGACCGTGGACGCTTCGTGTTTCCATTAGTGTTGTTAGATGGTACTGAGGTAATCGTCTCTGTGATGGTGGTGGATGCAGACAAAATCGCTCCAGGTGCTTGAGCAATCGTTGTCGTTGCGGTTGTAGATAACTGGGGCTGAGGCTGTTTCGATGAGCCAAAGTCCTCCTCATCTGAGCTCTCGATCTCACTATCCTCCTCGATCTCGTTTGTTGGCTCAAACTCGTCTTCGTTGTCCGAAGGCAGGTTGTCGTTGAGCAGGTAAGCAAGACCGGGGCCTTCCTCCTCCTCTTCCTCCTCTTCAGAGTCAGACTCGATTTCCTGTGGTTGTTGAGCAGTGTTTTCCTCTTCTTCCTCTTCCTCGTCCTCCTCTAGCTCATCGTCGTCCTCCTCGATATCTTCGTCTTCTTCGACCTCCTCTTCCTCCTCCTCTTCCTCCTCTTCCTCCTCACCATCATCAACTCCATGGTCATATCCTCCAGCGGTCTTGCCACCCATCATGGGCCGGTTCTCTTTGTCTTCTTGGTCAGAGTCGCTCTCATGACCCTCCGACTCCACATCCTGTTCCAATTCAAATACGCAAATATACAGCAAACATGTTAATTTCCAAGTATCCAATAAAACCAAGCAAAAAGCAAATTCGTTTCTCATCATATAATGGAATACTTGCCTCTTCATCCATTTCTTCATCGTCCTCGTCCTCATCCTCACTGCCAATGTCCTCACTCTCGTCATCCCTTACTGGGCGGCGATATTGAGTTTGTTGTTTGTGTTCCTGGCTATCTTCGATCTCGTCATCATATTCTTCCTCGTCTTCGTCCTCGTCGTGGTAAGTGGTGTTCTCATTGTCTTCAATCTCGTCATATTCCTCAGCGTTATCGCCCTCTACCAACTCGCCCTCGCCTTCTTCGCCACTCTCGGCGTTTTCATCCTCGTCCACATCGAGCTCAGTGCCATCACTATTGATAGAATTGGAAGAAAAAAAAGGGCAGAGTGTCGTGAGTGAATCTATCCTATGTAGTAAAATTTGATATATCCAGAATATACAATATTCCCTCAAGAACATCAGCTCTTACCGATCCAAGCCATCGACGGTGATCAACTGAGGCAGGGCTTCAAAGACGTCCTCGCGATAGGTATCCTTTTCAGCAATAGGACAATCGACAAGGCCGATGTGCTGCAGGTTGCCCAAGGCGGTCTAAAAATCGGAGGAGGGGGGGGGGGTTTGTATCATAGGGTTAGTAGAGTGAGCAAACGTGCATCGTTTGATAATAACAAAAACAAGGACTTACCAGTGGCTCGAGGACAGCAATGTCGGCAATCTGGTTGCCACTCAGATCCAGACGGACCAGACTCTGGAGATCAGCAGCAGCCAGGGCATCCAACCCTGAGGACAGCTCGTTATCGGACAGCAGGAGCTATAGATTTAAAAGAAGAGTAGGAGTTGGTTTAGTTTGGTGCGGCCGACATGGTTCAAAGAAAGGGCCGAGAACGCAGAAGTGTCGGGTGCTCAAAAATATGAACAATGAAAATTCAATTCATTCAGGGAGAAGAGATAGAGACAGAGACGCAGACACCGGCAGAAAAATAGAGCACGGGCTGGGACACGACGGACAAATCAAAACGACAAAGAGGACAGAAGACCCCAAACGGAAAACGCGTTTTTTTTTGTGCTTTTTTTTCGATCCACCCATGCCATACACAACAAATGTTGCGCTAGCCCTTCTTCTTGTTATTGTTGATGTTGATTTTTCATAACAATTAACCACAACTAACATCCCATCCCAAAAAAAAACACCTTGCCCCCGCTTGCCTCCTCATCCTCCTCCTACTCTCCCCCAGGGAAGAGGGAAGAGGGAAGAGGCAGGCAGGTCCTGTCCTGCTTTTCCTTCGCATCTGAGGCCATTGACAATGTTTCTTCTCCCTCCTTTTTTTTTCTTTCTCGTTTTCAAATCCGTCGTCCTGTCCTCTGCTCAAACTGAAAATGCGTCCAACCCAAAAAAAAAAAAAGGGAAGCGAAACCCTCTCTTGCCAAAAAAAATAATAAAAAAGATGAATTTAAACTTACAGATCGCAATCTCGGCAAATGTGGGAATCCAGCCAGACTGTGGCACTGGTTGTTGGTCATGCTCATCTTGACTAGGTTCTGGAAATGGTCCAAGGGCGAGTAGAACGTGTCCTCGTCCTCGTCCTCAAAGTCTGCAGGCACAGGTGGCGGGACCAGCAGGTCCTGAATGCTGTTGATCACGAGCCCATCAAGGCGCAGGACAGTCTCTTCCATGGGGTCATCAACTCGCAGCTGCTGCATCAGCTCGGGCTCCATCATGATGGTCAATTTCGGGTTTGGGGTAGTTTGTAAAAAAGGTAGGGAGGAGGAGGGGAGGTAGGGAGCCAAGGACTAAACAAACGGGCGTTGCTTGGTGTGATTTTTTTTTCCTTTCTGTGTGCGCGAGAAGTGCGATCTTGGGGTGGTGAGTCAAAGAGCAGATACCAAATGTGGGATTGGCAAAAGAAAAGATCTGCCGCGAAAGACAATAAGCGAGTGGTGGGTGGGGGGAGTGGACAAGAGAAGAAAGAAACAAAACGAAAGCGAGGCTGATTGGTTTTTTTGGGGGGAGAAAATGAAAGGTAGGAAACGAGGAAGGAAGGAAGGAAGGAGCGATATCAAATCACAAAGGTTCGGGGGGCGTGTGTGTGGATGAGACGAGATGGAAACGACTTGGACAGGGTGGTGAGTGCGAGTGCGAGTGTGAGTGGATGGAGCAGAGCTTTCTGCTGCACACAGACAGGCCTGCGTGATTGCCATGCCAGGCCATTTTCCGCTGGGTGTTCATCTCTCCGCTCTGACTCTTGCTTGCTTTCCTGTCGTTGTTCTGTGCTGTCTCTGTGTTTGGTCGCGTTCAAGTCAGGTCAGGAAATGAACGCATCATTTCTTTGTGTACTCGCTGCTCTCCCTTTGCCTGATTATTTGATTGCCCTTCCCTCTGCCTTTTCGTCCATGGGTGTGTTGAGTAAATGTGAAAGAGAACGGGTGCGTGGTGTGTTCGTTTGCGTTGCAAAAAAAAAAAAAAAAAAAAAAAAACGGACAGAGCTCACCTCCTTCCTTCCTACTCAACTGGCACACACTAGCAAACCAAGCAAACGTCGAGAAGCAAACACCTCTCCAACCTCAAGCCAAGTATCCCCATCGGTACCCACTGGATACATTTTACAAACTACCCAAGGACAACCATATCTCCAGCCATCTTTCACAAACTACAAGGGACAGTAATACTTTTGTTTATTCTTCATGACGAGCAACTTTTTTGGCCTTTAGTAGTATTTGGGCTTCTCCACGGGGAGCGTGATGCGACCCTGTCGAGGACGAGTCATGTCTGGCATCTCGACAATGCCCAGGCGCAGCATGTCTCGAATGTTAGTCGGAGGAGGAGCCTGACCATCTCCATTGCCTTCGTTGCCATTGCCTCTACTGCTTCCTTCGCCTGCCCCTCCTTGAGGCTCTTCGACGTCTCCAACATGGCCATGGGTGGGCACTTGTGCCTCCTGTTCTCTTGGGGCGTCAAAGTTTAGCTGAGCTGGGATTTCCCCACGGAAGCCACCGATGCGCACCTGGGGCTGATGGTGCAAGACGCGGGCGTCAAAGGCAATATTGCTGCTGTTGCTCTGCACGACGGGGTTGTTGCTGTGTGCCATCGCAAACGTGGGCGAAGGTGTCAGAGAAGACGAAGGTGTGGGGATGATGCCGTGTCCTGACATGTTATGCTGTTTTTCGTGTAGTCGATCTGGGTTGTAGGACAAAACAGAAATAGTGTCAGCTTTCTCTATCTCTCTCTCTCTCTCTCTCTTACCACACAAACACTCGTTCTCTCGAATAAAACGGTTTGCGTCCTTCTTTTCCCCCGTGTTCACAAAGAACAGCTGTTGATCGGGCACTGACCTTGGGGGGATACTTGAAAGGTGTGTGAGGAAAGAAAATAAAGTGGAAGGTGTTTCGCCCTTCGGTCACCTGAAGAAATATCTCTCTTTTTATGTTTCCCATTCTGCCAAGGAACATGACCATAACCCTACCATACCTCACAAAAACTACGTATGCTGAGAGCCGTCATCAGCATCGTTTGCCATGTCATCTTTTCCTTTCTTGGGCAACAGCAACGACAAAACTAAAAAGCGTGGTGGGAAAAATTACGTGTTTGTTTCCTAATGGTCTTCGCCGTGTTTGTTACCTAATGGTCTTCGCCATAGCTCGGCATATCATTTGGGACGGGGAGGCATTTTCTTTGGATCATTTGTATTTGGAGGTCTAGGGTTTGTAGCAGGCGAGTTTATCTTTATGGGGGTTTGCTGCTTGAGGACAAAAGGTGGTGTGGGTGTATAATAATCATGAGAGGGGAGATGAGAGAAGAAGAGAGAAAAATTATGGGACGTTTACAGGTAGCTGGTGTGGAAGACCTTCTTCTTGTTAACAGTTCCCTTGGGCAGGGGCTCGTCGTTGTACAAGTTAGTACGGAAACGACGGAGGTACTGAATACCAGTGATCTCGAGAGAAGTGGGCTGGATGTCGAGGTCGGCAAAGGTCTTGGCGCCAGTCAACTTGTCGTCAATCATCATGCGCTCGACCTCATCGGCGCCGAGAGTCTGCCATGGGAGAAGATTCATGGCCTTGGCCACCAAGCTGGCAATGGGCTTGGGAACGTTGAGGTCACCGATATCCAGGTTGGTGGTCTCCTTGATGTAGTCCAGCAACTCCTTGTAGGTGTACTCCTGATCACTAAGGGGATCGAAATAAACCGGACGAGTTGTCAATAAGTTACTCACAATTCGGATCCAAGCATTTTCATACGAAGGTTCAGGCGTGAGACTTACCCGACGAGCTCAAAGGTCTCGCCAACGGTGTTCTTGCCATCGAGCATCAAGTGCATAGCACTGGCAACATCAGAGACGTTAACGGGGCGGACCTTGGTGTTACCGCCGTTAATGCGGACAGAAAGACCACGGCTCACTAGAGTAGCGCAAGCAGAAAGTTAGCATGGCATAGTTTCGAGACTTTTTTCTTTCCTCGCTTCCATAGCTTCAGACAAGCAGATCCGCTAATGCACTTACTGGCGAGACGGGCAAGGAAGCGATCCTCCTGACCGTACATGGCAGAGGGGCGGACAACGGTGGCGCTGGGGAAGATGCTGCGAACGAGCTGCTCACCCTCGGCCTGGTTGTGTCAAAAGATAGTATTAATTTAGCAAGAAGCTCCTTTTTGCCCGTGGATCGATCCTTCTTAACCAAACATTTGGATCTGTACCTTGGTGCTCAAGAAACGGGAGGGAGAGTCGACGGTGGCGTTCATGGCCGACATCTGGATGAAGCGGTCAACCTCGTGCTTCTGGGCGAGCTCGGCAATAACACCGGCAGCCTCAACATGGACGTCCGAGAACGAGAAGTTGCTAAACACATGGAACGCGCAAAAGAGGGAGGTCAGCAACCGTCTCCGTGAGTTGCCATCCTGATCCAGAAACTGAATAAAATCCCATACCGAGTCTCATAATCACGGCCGAGCAAGTTGTAAACGGTGTCCGAGTGACGAATGGCAGCCTCCAGGGAGTCCTTGTTGCGGAGGTGAATCTCCATGGGGACAATCTTTCCAAGATCACCCATGACCTTCAAGTGGCGCATATCATCCTCATCGCGGTAGGGGACAATAACGTGAGCGCCCTCGCGAGCTGTGTAGTCGATGAAAAGAGTTGTAGCCCTGTTAGACAAAATCGGTTGTGGTGCAGTTCGACTTCAATTGGTGTGGTATTAGCGTACCGAGACGGTTGATCAAGTAACGTCCAAGGAATCCAGTGCAGCCAAAAACAGTGATGACGTGTCCATTGGAAGAAGAGCTAAACGAAAAGAAATTGAAGATCAAACAGGTAAGTTTTCCGTACGGAACTCCATCAATAATAAGTTGGCTATACTACTCGGAAAGATCCGTCCAGAAGATCGCGGATCGCGCGTGGCGGAAAAATTGAGACATACCGTCCACCACCACCGGTGCGGATAATGGTGCGTCCAGTCTTGGGCGAAACGATCAGATCATGAGAGAAGCGCTACAATAGATAAGGCCGAGGTCAGCCTTCCGTGACGGATCAATTTGATCTGGGATCTAGTTCAACGTATGATACACGAAATATCCGGAAACATATTATACCTTCTGAACGAGGTTGACGATAGTCTGCTTCGACTCTACGATAATTAGTAGCAAAGAGAGTTAATATGAGTATTGGGATCGGATTGTCCATGAGAAGTAACTGAATGTCGCGTGTTGGAATGGGCCAGCTGCATGATTCGGGTAATCCGAAGGGTGTTAAGTCCGGATGTTAGGTCCGGATGTTGATTGTAGTTGGTTTGGTGATGGAAGGCAGTGAGCTTTGTTTCTATTTGGCGCTCTGTATGATGGCTCCACCCTGAACACTTTAATGTGAAGTAGATAGTGTCGACATGTTACTGATCGTTTGTTTTGTCGTAGATGGAACGCCCCATTCAATCAGAGGCAGAATCTCCGAAGCTGCTCCCTGTGAGAATTCCAGGGCGGGCGAAGAGTTCCGATTGCGATCGCAGTCGGTTTGTGAAGGAACAGGGGCAAACGGGTAGGATGTCAGATGTAGGCATTTACGTCTGGAGATGGTTTGACCAATCATTGTGTGATGGAAGTCGAGAGGACGATGGAGGTAAGGAGGAGAGTGATGATTCAGAGGTCGGATTAAGTTGTCCGATTAGGGCACATGCTGAGGAGCAGAGAGTTTCCTCTTGCTCCGAAAAATACGAGAAATGCAGGACATACGATGATATAATGGTACCTTGACGTGACCACCACACTGTCGTTACATCCAACTGTGACCGGATATAACGCGTTCCAACATTTGGCAAACGCTTTTTTGTGCCATTTTTGCTTGCTTGTATTTGTTGCTTCTCATTTCTCCCTTTCTCAACTCTCATTCCTCCCATCGAACATCAGACCATGTCCGACAAACCAGAGTCCACAGAGGCCACCGACGCCACTTCCGCCGCTTTGACCTACGAGCAGCAATACGCCGCATGTAAATCATGATCCTTGTTTTTATACAGCTGACCTCGTCCCTTCCCTCACCCTCTTCGTCCCCCTGGACCTCCAGGAGACCGTGTTTAATATCAACCCGATTGAATGCCAACGATTATCCCACCCCCCTTTCCACCTCCCTTCCCCTCGATGATAGACGCTGAGGCACAGGCCGCATACGATGCCTACTATGGACCGGGAGCATCTGCTGCCTACGCTGCCGCAACTGCCGCCTCCTCTGGATCGACCACAACACCTGCCGCTGGAGCTGGAGCTGGAGCTGGAGCTGATCCTGCCACTGCAGCCTACGATCCCACCCAGGCTGGTGGCTACCCAGAATACGACGCCCGCCAGAGCGCGAGCAGCCATGCAGAATATGATCACAAGGCTGGCGCTCCTAGACAAGATTATGGATCGTCGCGATCAGGATATGGCCCTTCAGGAACCTCAGCACCCTACGGATCGGCTCCACCTTCCCGCGATGGTGGTAGCCATTACGAGCGTGATGGTCGTGACTCTGGACGTGACTCTGGACGTGACTCTGGACGTGACTCTGGACGGGGCAGCTATGGCGACGACCGTGAGCGCTCGACGTCTTCATATGGAGGAGATCGTTATGGCTCAAGTGCATATGGTGGTGGACACAGCGCTAGTAAGTATTCAATACTTTCGAATTTTTTTTTTTGATCGATCGATAATGATCTGGTATTGGGTTGATATATATTTTATTGTATTGATCATCTTCCCCTACTCATTTTTATTTTGTTTAGACCCTGATGAGCCTTCTGTACAAAAGAGCTCGGACACCGTGTACATCAGTGGATTGGGCACCGAGATGTCAGTGAAGGACTTGACCGCTGCGCTGGTGGAGCGTTTCTCCACCATTGGCGTTTTGAAGATTGACAAGAAGACTATGGAGCCAAAAAGTAAGCCTTTTCAGAACAATTTTTGTGGAGAAGCAAGATCATACAGGTCTCTCGGAGATGTATAGAAAGCATTAACAGTTATGTCTAAACCATGACCTTGGATCTTAGTTCGTATTTACACCGATGCAACAACTAGTGCGCCCAAGGGAGATGGTACCTCGATGTTTTTTGATTCTGGATCTTGTCGAACTACTCATTCTTTACACCCGAAGACTTACAAAGATCGTGTATTCTCTTGATAGCCACTGTCACTTACGACGATCCTGGCACCATCGAGTATGCCATCAAGTGGTTCAACGGCACGGATTTCCACGGACATGTAAATATTAAGAAAGGGACAGGACCTTTGGACATTGATCGCACCTTTTATTTGCTAACTTCTCATTCCTGTCTTCTTCGCCCTGGACCGATCACAGAACATCAAAGTAGAAAGATCTGAACAAAAGGTCTACCCAGGAGGCTTCGGCGGTCGAGGCCGTGGCCGTGGCCGTGGAGGCTTTGGTGGCGGCTACGGCGGAGACCGTGGCGGAGACCGAGGCGGATTCAGTGGTGGACGTGGTGGTGGACGCGGAGGTTTTGCTGGAGGCGACCGTAGCTTCGGCGGCCCACCACCCCGCGAGGGCGACTGGCTTTGCGACAGGTATGACATCTTTTATCACTTGGATGACCTTTTTTTTGTGTTCAGCTAGTTGGTGTGGATATTAACTTTCTGTTCTATAATATATTCACCTCAAAAAAAAACATTCGATTCCCGCAGCTGCCAGAAGAACAACTTTGCCAACCGACAGGAGTGCTTCAAGTGCGGAGCACCTAGACCCGCAGGTGCTGGTGGATCTGGAGGATCTGGAGGATCTGGAGGTGGATCCCGCTATGGAGGCAGCAGTGACCGAGGCTCTCGTCCTAGCTATGGCGACCGTGGTAGCGACCGTGGAGGATATGGCGGCTACGGAGGTGATCGCGGAGGATATGGCGGCAGCGGCGGGGACCGCGGTGGTTACAGCGACCGCGGAAGCAGTGGATATGGAGGTGATCGCTCAGACCGAGGCAGCAGCCGTGGTGGCCGTGGCGGCCGTGAAGAAGGTCGAGGATCCTACGGCGGTGGAGGCGCCGACCGGGACGATCGTCGCTACGAGCGCCGTGATAGACCATACTAAGAAATCAGGGGAGACATCAAAAAGGGAGATGTCTGAAGTTGTGCTTTTAAAGGGAAACATGGGTCAACCAAGATCTTCATGGATGCTTATCTGTCTCACCAAGGAAAGAATCAAGGGAAGCACGTCGACCAAGGAGAAGCACTGTCGGACAGGAATTTTTGTTGCTTTTTTTGTATTTTTGTTTTATTTTACTTTTTATTCGCCACCCTCAGCCAGCAAAGAAATTCAAAACGTTGTTCTCCAGGATGTTTGAATGTTGTCGAACTTGTATGAGTAACCGGAATCGCAGCGAGAACTATGTTACAATTGGGTGAGAATTTGCAAGAAGAAGGGGTAGGTATCGAGTCCAAAGTTCTCGCAGGGAGGCAAACAGACAGGCAAGAGCTCAAATGTCTGTCTTTATCAGGGAGAGTTTCCAATTTATGTAGTCCACTTTTCTTTTACCAAAAAATATATTTCCTATCTTTTCCTTCATCACATTTACAACTCTTCCTTGTCAGGCTTGACTTCTTCCACCACAAACGCCGCCAGAATATTCTGGCGAATCGAAAAATCATCTGCCTTGTCTGCGTTCAGTGTCCCAGACTCGGAGAGCTTGGCCAGACGCGCCGATTCGCTCGCCACAAAGTGGGGCGACGCCGCCGCCTTCTCAAACACGCGCACGTAGTGCTTAGCGCTCGCGTTTTTGTCCTGCAATTTACTTGCCACCTTAATACCCTCCTCGCTCACAGCCTTCTTGTCTCCGGACGACGCCTGGGCAAACTTCTTGGCCAGCAGGTCCAGCTTGGCGATGCGCCCGGCCTTGTGCGAAAGGCGCCCGCCGGCCGCGCGCTGAGTGCCCGCACGCTTGTTGATAAAGTCGATAAAGTCCTGCTCGTCGCGGTCGCCCTCGTACTCGACCACGGTGCCGTCCGCAGCAAAGTACTTGATCGTCGGGTAGCTCGACACGCCGTACTTGGATGCACTAGCGGTCTCGACCGTGGCGTCGATCTTAGCGATGATGACGTCCTTTTCCTTGGCAAAGTCGTGACCGACCTTTTCGTAGGTTGGGGCTAACGAGCGGTGGAATTCAAGTTGCTGGGTTATTTAAAGGGACATGTACTGGATCGTATGAAAATGAACGCTGGAGAAAAATGGGATAGGCTGAATTTGGAGGCTTACCCAAGCCCTGGCAGTATCCACACCAGGGGGCATAGAACTCGACGAGGACGTTCTTTTTGCTGTTCGTGACCTTGGAATCGAATGTGGCATCCGTCACGACCTCGACCTGTGAAATGACCGCCTTCTTGATCGAGGACCTGACACCTGTTTTTGTATATAATTCAAACCCAAATGTCAGCTTGTGCAGCAAGCATAGCAAGGAGGGGGCAAATCTGGAGAAGGGTGAGAGAGAAGGAAGATGACGTTACCTGACTTCTTGGTCACAAAGGAAGCCAGTGAGTCGAGATCGCGACCACCCGAGTAGTCTTCGGGGTCCGAGTTGATTCCGTTGGGGAACCACTTGAGTGTGGGGAAACCCTCGACGCCATAACGACTGCCGAGTGTGCGGTGCTCGTCCGCATCTACCTTGGCGATCAAGACTTCGTCCTTCTTGTGGCTAAAGGCATCACCCAGTTCTTCGTAGATCTGGGAAGGAAGCAACCGTTGAAGGAGAATTCAAAAATAAGCGTACGACTCTTGTTTTTTCTCGTGAGTATTTGAAATTTAAAGTCGAGCTTACGGGAGCAAGGTTCTAATGGAGGAAAAGGACATAGTAGTTAGCTCATCGTTTCTGTGTGATACATCGATGCTTCTGGTGCACTCTTACCTTGCAGTGTCCGCACCAGGGTGCATAAAATTCAACCAGGGTGGGCTTGTTTCCAATAACCTGTTGAGAATGCCAACGGCGATCAGTCAGTTGAGAATGTACCTGTTGCCACCAAAAAAAAATGGCACTGTAGAAGAATATCAGCTCTGGCTTATTTACCGAGTCGAATGATTCTGAGTCAAGGGCATGCACGTTGTCGGCGAAAGCTCTTGAAGCCAGGGCAATAAATGCGGCGATGGCACCAACAGTGATGTACTTTGCAAGCATTTGTTCGGATTCTCCTGTGTTAACTGTTCGAGAAAAAAAAACGAGGTGTTGGTCGAGTAAGTCGGTGTAGAGGGTCGGCTGGAAGGTGGTGAAGAGGGTGTAAAAAAAAGGAAGAAAGAAGAGCTCCTCTGGTTGGCCGAATGCAGAACCTTTATACGACGCTCAGGAACGAATGGGTCCAGAGAACACGGTCAAAATGACAACTGGAGGAGAAAGCAAACGAGGGGGGCAATTTCCTGAGTAGAGGCCCACCACCGGAAAGCGATATCCCCTTTTCCAATAATGAGAACCTCCCTTTCGGGGGGTGGAAAAAACCCTTTGTGAAGACATTAAACAGAAGATCGAGTGTCGTCTTTTCCACTTTGTGTACCCCTAACTCTGTGAGAAAGCGAGCCTTTCAAGTGCAAAGTGGTCGAAAAGATGGAAGCAAAATGGCACAATTTGCCTGGCTAGGCTAGCACATTCCAAGCACGTAGTTTTTTTTCTTCTTTTGATTTATAATACATGTGTGGTCCAAATTTGATAGCAAGAGCAAGTCTCTAAGTGATCCACGTAATAGCGCAACTGAGCTGAAATGACTGAGGCGTAGGCCAATTACTAAAGTTGATGACGAGAAAAGCCAGTTCAAAACGCGTTAGCTTTCCATACCACAAGGGTCCACTTGATGCCAGGGACTCGTGGATCGACATCCGTTCGTTACCTTCTTAACAGTCTTGCGTCCACGAGTGACGGGTGCCGGTTCCGCTTTTGCGCGTGTTGCCCGTCTGGTCGTAGAAGCCGATGTCGAGGATGTCCGTGGACTGGATGTTTCGTTCACATCCGATTTCTTTGTTGTCCGTGATGTCCTTCGCTTCCTTGGCACTTTTCGATCACAGCATACAAAAAAAGTGTATTAGTTCCCAATACGATTCTCAAATTTCCTGAAAAAGCACTAAACGTCGACAAAGGCACTCACAGTCGTCTTCTTCTGGTGATGAGGCGCGACTCGAGTCAGCAACCGATGGTGTTTGCGAGCCTTCTCTCTGCGCCCGTGTTGTCCGCATGGGCGAGGGTGACGGGTTCCTGGATGGCTCTCTGAAGACCTCAGTCACCATGTGGTCGAATTCATGCAGAGGCAGAACAAACTCTTCGCTATGCTTGAAACTGAAATCTCGTTCTCCGCCATCATCATCTTCTTCCTCTTCCTCGTCTTCCTCCTCGGCATCCTCTTCCTAAAAGGCGTTTCAAAGATATGCAAGATATGTTAGTGGGGTGGTAGTCACAATGGCTACGAACTGAGAACGTCTTGTGGAAATGGTCCGCACGTTTTGTGCATTTACCCGCTCGTCCAGCGCTTGGAGGTTATACATAGCTCCAAGCTTTTCCCACAGCTCGGCTATGGTGCACTGGCGTGGCGAGACCTTGTTGAAATGACGCTGCAGGTTGATCATGCGGAAGTGCTTGTGCATTCCTAATTATTCAACAAATGTTTTCCTCCATGTCAGCTCCTTTGTCTACAACACGCTTGCATGACCCTCCTTAACGCAATCCTTGTCCATTGGTATCCTTGTCCATTAGTGAGCAGACACCTGATCCTCTTCGGTTTGATGCCTCTGGGAAACAATCATGTATTTTACCAACAGGCTTGAATTTGATGGCTGCATAGCAGAGCGCCATTTCCATGGTCTCATCCCATTGAATATCCTCTGCGACCGACATTTCTTCGTCGTCTTGTGATTCGCTCGGCATTTGGAAGGTGTGTAAAGCTGAAGCAATTAGATCGCCTAAGGAGTCTCATATTCATTCATGACGACGGTCACGTGACATCTACCTTTTTTTTTTGCGATTCCATTTATTTTTGCCACCAAGATCTATGACCATCCGATACCAAGTCTACGTTCTTGCTCCCAGCGCTCGAACCATGCAGTCATCGCGTGCCGACCCTTCTCGCTTCCGACGCCAACGGTAGGTATGACACGAATTATGTTGAGAGAGCGTACAAACCCTGCCAGCTCGTTGAAGCTGGAGTGCTCAGAGTACGGTACTGGGTATATTTTCACCATAGGTGAAGTGTAAGTGGGTCGCAGCTCCAGTGTTGTTGGCGTCCGCTCCGGGGTGATATCTGTGGTCGAAACTGAATCCTTCTTTGGCCCTCCAGAGAACGTCCATCCTGTCGGCCGGATAGCAATCAGTCTTGTAAAGGTTGGTGACAGTTTATCCAGATACTCCTGCAGCGGTTCTGGGGTCATGTCCGATCCCATGTGCATCAAATGGACTTGAGCTTCCCGAGGGTTACTCGTCAGCATATCCATTAGCTCTTGATCCTCGAGACAGGAGAGAATCTGGAGTTTAGCTGGTTGAACAAATACTTTGCTCCTTAGAGCCTTTGCCACCGCCATCCAGACTCGCTCCTTGCCAATAAGATATGTGCCCACGCAAATCACCACTTTGTTGGTTTCCATCTGCCGACCCCAATCAGCAGCTGATTTCGACATTCTGGCGGGTTTTTCTGACATAGTGACCAGCTTCTGTGCATTGCCAGACTCTCGCTTGAGCCAGCTTTCCATAAGATTGGCTTTTTTCACAGGTGCCGATTTTGGCGGAGCAGTGTCGTTGGCCAGTCCGAGCTCCTTGTTAATCGCCCTGACGGTCTCTGAAATAACTAGTTTTTGCGATGGAAATGTGTACCGAGGGTTGCTGTAGGTTGTGTCCAGGTACAGTATGTCGATTGGGACGTTGGGCGGCTGGCACAGGATAGGGTCGAGGCACATGTCTGGCAGTGCTCTAAAGTCGCCGGTGTGAAGGTAACGGCGCTTTGGGGAATGCAGGTCAAAGACAAATAGCACGGATCCTGGGCAATGGTTGGCGTCCATGAGTGTCACTGTGACCTTGTTGACCTCTGTTGGTTTGTGCATAGGCAGTCTTCGGACCCATTTTTCGTCCACGCGAAGTCGGCTGATCACCAAGTTGGCAGTGATACTTGAACAGTAAATAAGTCCGTGGCTCCATGTAGAAGTCAGTCCTCCGTAGTGGTCCGAGTGAAAATGTGATAGAAAATATGCTCCGCAGCCGTCAATGGCTCCATAACTGAAGGCGTCCACTGTAAAGTTTGTGTCTAATTAAGGAAAACGAAAACAAGAGTCAATCGACTGTTTTCTACACCAAAGACACGCAGTAAATTCTATGTCACATACCTGGCATTCTCTTGTAAAACGGACACGGACGATTTGCCTTGGGCTTGAATTGCTTTGATGGTGGCTTGGGAGCTGTCGTGGGTGTTGATAGTGTTGAGAGATGGTGTGGACGCAGTGGGAGGTTTGTGATGACGGAGCGAATCGAGCCCAAAATGGAAGAAATGGGGTTCTCCCGTGACTGAATCGTATTAGGTAACGGGGTTTCTGCATGTTCCGGAAGATTCTTGGGCTCGGTGCCGTCTAAACAGCGGTTGACATGGGCATCGGGAGTCTGTGATTGGACGGAAATTGAAATTAGACAAGGTTGCCACCAAAATGTGATGAATAGCAGCTTATTCGTCTGTACCATTGTGTCGAGTGTTGAAAGATCTAGTCCACACATGGGGCACACCATATCCGGGACTGGGGCGGCTGCATGTTCATCGATATCGAAATCGTCGTCCCAGTCCTCAATTTCATCGAGACCTAGATCAGCAAAATCATCATCTGCCTTGCCTGGGTCCTGTTCTTCGTTGCAATCTGGATCGTAGTATTGCCCTGGCTCCGGTAAGGTGAAGAGCTGTGTTCCAGAAGAAGAGGATAAGGAGATAGTGGCGTCAAGAGCGACTAATGGAGAGCAAGCACGCCCATGACTCTGGCCAAATTTGCCACCATCTTGGACTGTGGAGTGGGGGTGGACGACCGAGCTAACCGCAAGGGACGTCTGATCCTGATCATGTTGAAGTGGTATAGAAGCCTGAGCTGGTTCTTCCTGTAACCGCTCCGCTTGAAGACGACACACTTTCTCGGACGAGTGCTTTTGAACGTCGACTGTTTGCTCAGGGAATTGGTAGTGCTCATTCGATGTTGTGTTGGTCGAAGTGGTTGTTGTTCTTGTTGTTGTGATTGCTGCGTATAGTGACAGTGATGTCGAAGTCGTCGTTGACGCAGTCGTTGATGTGACCTGCTCTTGTGCGGTCGATGGAGTCGAACTGGATGGAGGCGATGCATGGGTTGATCGTGTGATTGGTCTCCGAAGTGAAATGAAGGGTCTTTTTCTCCTTGGGCTGGGTGGTCTGATGGCATTGTCGTCGTGCGCTGTTGGTTCCAAACTGGCATGCTTCCGCTTGTCCATGTGGCACGTGTGAGTGAGAGAACTGGGATTGTGGAATGAGAGAGAGAGAGAATGAGAGAATATGAACAAGTAAAAGGGTGGCTTTTTTGGGGTGTCAAAGCGCAAATTGTGGTGGCAAATAGTCCACTCAAGTCTGGCCCTGTCTGTCCTCTTACTACACTTGAGCTTATGAAGGGCACTTGCAGATCGTAAAAAGATCTGGACAAGCGAAACCAAGGATGGATGTGGACAGATATGCTCATGTATGATACTTTGTGCAGACTCTTACTGCAAAGGAACGAAGATCAGACGGACTGGTTGGTCCAACCAAGCCAAGAAGGGAGGAAGGCAGGAAGGCAGGAAGGCCAAAAAAAAAGACGATGACGGCAACCTGCAGGCAAGAGACAAATTTAATTATGATGGACGCACTCTGTTGTCTCTACACAAAAGTGATTTGGATTGGTCCGCCCTGTTGGCCCTTGTGATGTGATGTGTGAGTGTGACACACACATCGAAACTTTTTTTATGTTTTTGGAGAGAGTTGGCATAAAAAGGCGAGAGTGCTCGTCATTTTTCAACTCTCTTCTTCATAATCATTCCCATCAATCCACACCCTCCTCCCTCCATCAGCCGCTCTTGCCCGTTCAGCCTTGTGCATCATCACCCTCTTTGTTCTGACATCAACACACCACACGCAAACAGACACACACACTCTCCCTCTCTCTTCCCTCTCTCTCTCCCTCTCCTCAACTCATACCACACTCTTACACCATGGAAGACAACAACGCTCAGAACTTGCCAGTCAACTGCGCCAATGGCTGCGGTTTCTATGGGTAAGGAAGGATATCACCTACTATCAGCGCAACTCCCTCTCTTTCTTTTGGAATTTGGTCCTTGTGGATGGATGCGTATGGACGCACGTAAGTGTCCTATTTTCTCTTTCTCGTTCGTCATCCACTTTGCCTTTGCTTTCGAGACTGGTCTTCTGTCCTTTACTTTACCCCCAACCCCCTCCCTCCCTTTAATCCGTACCCCTCCTGCCTTTTTATTCCCCTTGTCCCTCCGACACCAACACCATCCATTATCCTTGTGGTTTTCTCTGTTGTTATTGTGTGTGTGTGTGTATGTGCTGGTCATATTTAGACAGATGGAGATGTGTTTGTGCGTGCGTGCGTCCACGGGTATTTTTGTTCGAAGCCTCCCCTTTTGTTGTTGTTGTTGTTGTCGTTGTTTTTTTGTTGGTATTGCATGGTGCATTGTGAGTATTTTGTGTGTATGTGTGTATAGTCCGGTCATTACTTTGACATGCCACATGTTACATTTTGTTCCGTCAAGTTCCATTGTTGCACTTAACGAATATTACGAATATTACGTGGTGTGTTTGCGGACCGACCAACCGAACCATAAGTAGACTTGCGTGGCGAGGAAAAGAAATTTTTCTTTTTCTGCTCAGTCTTGGGAGTGAGAGAGAGGAGTGACCTCCCATTCTCTCTCAGCTCACTCATCTCGCAGCTGATTGGACATGTCTCTTTCAGTTTCGGTGTCAATTCGTTTTTTTTTTTAAAATGACCCCTTCCCTAATGGACCAATCACACGGACGCCTTCATCGATGACTAACTCACCCATTGCCTTTGACGCCTATTTCTCATTCCTCCTTTATCGATATTAGTAACCCAATCAACAACAACCTCTGCTCAAAGTGCTTCAAGGAGCTCAGCGCAAAGAACGGCGGCCTCCAGACGGATGCAAACAACACAGCCACCAGGGCAACAGAACCCAACCTCCTGCAACACCTCACACCTGCAGTTGCCTCCCCGGTCGTGAGCCCCTCATGCTCCACACCCACATCTGCACCATCCGCACCTACACCCGCACCCGCACCCGCACCCGTACCGCAGGATGTCCCAACACCACCCACATCCGGTGTAAGCACACCGGTCTCATCTGATGCGCCCGAGAGCCCTGCCCCTGGCGAAAAGAAGGTCCAGACAAACAAGGGACGATGCTACATGTGCCGAGTCAAGGTAATTTATTCGTGACACACACCCACACTACACACAAACAATACATGAATCATGAATGTGGCTACATATCATGTCGCATCCATCCTGCAGACACAAAAGGGGAGGATGATCTTGTTATTGTTATGGTGCCTGTTTGATTAACATGTACACACACCACTTTGGAAATACATTTGCCAATAATAGATTCCCCTTGCCAAGCAGGCTATCGGCAAATGCCGTTGTGGTAAGTGGAGGAAATATGCTCTTCTTCGGCCTGCCTTGCATAGGCAAAGACATGGCATGCATCGACACAGTACTAACTTGTTTTATATTTTTGTGTTTCCTCAACTTGATAGATTTTGTCTTCTGCGACGCTCACAAGGCACCTGGAAAGCACGATTGCGAGTTTGACTTTGCAAAGATGGGCAAGGACCTGTTGACCAAGGCGAACCCCAAGCTGAACGAGAAGCCCACTGGAGGTCGCAGTTTCACTCGCATCCAGTAAAAAAGACAAAGGGGGGACACAAAACGACAATGATTGCAGGAACAACCACCATCATCAAAACCTCACCAACCACGATAGCCACCAACTCACCCACACCATACCATACCACACCTCACACACAATTAACAAATCAAATAATCGCCAACACCACCACAACTTAGACCAACTTCCCAATCCGTTACCAACTCGTTCGTTTGTCTCTATTTCCTGTTTTCGTCGTTTTCTCTGTACCTTTGTTTTTTTTTTCTGGTCCTTCCGCTTGCTTCCCGCCCTTGCTCTTTGCTCTGACAGATGTCGTGACGAAAGGGAGTTACTACTCACACATTCGAGTTGCCAACCTTCAGGATTGTACGAGGAAGGCAGAAATGGGGCTGGGAGGATGTCTTGAAAAAAATATAAAATAAAAATATCCAAAAAAAAAAAACCCCCCCTCATTATGTGCTCTTCTAAGACAACTGAACTACGGAGGACTGCACGGAAGCATTGGATGTATATCGTGGGTTGTTGTTGCAACGCGACCATATATGACAACATTACTAATTGATCTGATACCCTAGGATGGGGACGGATAAACCTGGGTGAATACTCTTCCAGACACCAAAAGGAACCCCGGGCATCCACGATCGGGTTTGGATGCCAGAGGTCGGCAAAATGGGGTTCCATAGCTGATCGAAAAAGGTTTCTTTGCCGCGAAAGGCCGAACTTTATCGCGATTTAACAACACTTTTTGATCGATGACAAATTCAAAGGTACATATCCATTTTCTTCAGCAACTTTGTTCTGCTTCCTTCCACCCATTCCAAATCAAATCTCAAACGCTAGGACACCGTTGCAGTCGAATTGGAGGACTGTGCTCATTGGGTGTCTGTCGCGAACTCGCAAAACCATGACGAAAGGATTTATGCAGAACCAATGGCATATAAAAGTGTCTCAATTTTCCCACTCCCCGATTCATTTTTTTTTTTCGCATTTCATCAATCCAACAGCAAACCAATTCTTCTCTCTCACCACACCCTTTCTAAAAAAAAAGCACTTAAGATGGCATCCAACGGCAAGAAAGTCCTCTTCATCCTTACATCGCATGATCAGCTTGGTAACACTGGACGCAAGACCGGATGGTACGCCGAAGAGGTTGCAGAGCCCGCCACCGTATTGACCAAGTATGGCTACGAGATCGTCTTTGCTTCGCCCAAGGGTGGCAAGGCCCCTATGGACCCAGGCTCGGTTGAACATGCAACGGTACAATGGCGCATCTCTCGGAAAAGTGAAAGAAAATTCGTGTACATCCTCCACAAATGCTGACAAATAATCCACAATGTTAAAAAAAAACAAAAAAAAACAGGACAGCAAGACCGTCCAGTCCTTTTTGGCCAACCCTGACTTTACCCACAAGATTGACCACACCCACAAGGTCGAAGAGTTCATTGGAAAGGAGAGCCAATTCGCAGCGATCGTCTATCCCGGAGGACATGGCCCCACGTTCGATTTGGAGCACAACGAGGCAGCACTTAAGATCACCGCTGCTGCCTACGAAGCCGGCAAGGTCGTCAGTGCTGTCTGCCACGGCCCTATTGCCCTGACTGACGTCAAGCTCAGCGACGGCACTTTGCTTGTCAAGGGAAAGAACGTCACTGGCTTCAGTGACGATGAGGAGATCGCGGTCCAGCTCGAACATGGTACGTTTTTTTTAAGCTTTGGCAAAAAAAATTTTCTGACGGGTCAATGCGCTGGTCTAACCAATTTTCTCACGTTTTTTTTTCACCAATAGTTGTTCCTAGTATGCTCGAGACCAAATTCAAGAAGATTGGTGCCCTCTACCACAAGGCTGACGAGAAATGGGCCGTCAAGGTCGTCACGGACGGTCGCATCGTTACCGGCCAGAACCCAGCCAGTGCTCGTCCTTTTGGCGAGGCGATCCACGCTGCCATCCAGGCGTCGCATCACTGAAGCCGTGAAGCACCATTTTGTAAATAAACAATTTTGCGGCACATCATAATTTCGTGCACGTGCTTTGCCCCTCAGTTGGAGAGAGAGAAAAAAGAAGACACAGTCTGGATTTGATTATTTTTTCTCGCGTCCTCCATTTTCAGATGGAGAGTTTCAAGGTGCTCGCGAGTTGTCTGGAGCAGGAACTTATCTTTGGTGGAGAATCCAAACCGAAGGAATATTCTGGAGGGGATCTTGTTTGGCACTTCCTCAAACGATGCCTGCACGCCTTGATGCAATACAAGATGTACCACGGGCACGTCAAGTCTGCCGCCATGTTTTCGGTTGTTCTAGAAGCACGGTTACGAGTCAGCACACTCACCGTCAACGGCAGCAGTGATCACAGAATGCCATTTCAAGTACCCAAGCTCAAGTAATTTCTTGCCACAGCCTCCAACAACTTGGCCTCGCTGACTTTCCACATCGGCCGACTCCAGGATGTCAAGAAGAGCAGCGCCAAAATTGATATCGCTGCACGACTCAGACATATTAATTTTCGTAAGCTCGAGACGGATGGCTTTAATGTTAGCAATTTATCATGGATCTGGCGCGCATGTGGTCACGTAGAGGAACTCGAGGTGTCCCGACTCTCAGATGACGCAATACTGAGTGTCATCCTCGACTCTAAGGAGTTCGCCGTCGGAGTCGTTCAGAACAAATCTGACGTCTTGCGTGTCCTCAAGTCCTGCCCAAACCTGGGCAAGCTTACGGCCCTTGACGACGAAGGTTACTGGAGCAACTCATCCCCGGAGGCCAGAGTGCTTGATTTTATCGACTGGGACTCGGAAGTAAAGGTTCCCTGACCCTGGCCATGCAGGACGACACTGGAAACTCTCGCGATCAAGGTCACCATTGCTCCTAGACAAGGTTCGTTGGTTGATGGACAGCGGGCCGAGGATTTTCGTTTCCACGAGACTCAACAGTGTGTGTGCAAGCGGCTTTCAGAGTTTACAAATCTCAAGTTTCTACGGATTGGAACACTGCAAACTTGATCGATCTCGAAACGTGTGCCCGTAGTAGACGTGACTGGCACACCGTGGCGAAGCAGTCTAGCTGCGTGCACTGGACCCTTGCCACAGGACTGGGAAAATTTGAAAGACTGTGGGAACTCGAGGAGCTCCCCATCCCCAACATGAACCATCAAATCAAGGATGTGCTGGAGGTGGAGTGGATGGTCGAGAATTGGCCCAAGCTTTGGAAGATCATTGGCCTCAACCAAGAGCCACACGTGTACAAGTGGCTGAAGGCGAAACACCCCGACATTCGGTTGAAGGAGCCTTCCTCAGGCTAATCGATTGTCTCTTTCTTGGCTCATGGATTAAGATCACTAATCCTTTGCATTGTGGCTCTACCATAGCATAGCACAATTACTTCTTTTGCCCCGATCATAGCTTCTGTTTCTTCTAGCAGCTCCTTTTGTTTTCATCTCTCGATAGCGATAACAAACAAGTGTCCAGAGAATATTTGAAGTTAATCAACAATTTTTTTTTTTTTTTTTTTTTTTTTTTTTTTTGGCAATGGTCGTACTTGGCAACCACTTTAATAAAGGGGAACCACCCGATGTCATGATCGAGGCGTGGTGTGTGTGCCCGCCACCATCTTTTTAATTTTTTCTGGTTCGAATGCATGTGCCTCCTTCCAGCCGCTGCAAATGATTAACTCGTGCGCACTAGTCGGGACTTTCCCTTTGGCATAAGGAAAGCCTTTGCTTCTTTATCCCACATAAGTTCTTCCTATCTTGCTCATTGCCCCATTATTTCATATATTCCCTCACATTCTGCACATTGCACAACTACACACACTCGCGCGCTTTGTTTTCGCAAGGCAACTTTCTCCACCATGATCGATATTTCAGAACTCGACGAAATGGTTTGCTTGCTACTGGATCGAGGCTCTCTGGCCATGTGCGCAAAAGCCAGCAAGATGTGGAACAGGATCGTGTCCCCTTTCGTCTGGAGGGCGATCCCGAAAGACATGCCGGCCCACCGCTGGTCTCAGTTTCGCTACATTGTGCTCGAAGACTACCTTCAACAGATCAGTGAACAGGAAGAACAAAATCTCGAAGACGCGCAGCGATCATCGAAAACCCCCCAGCAATCGTCTCTAGTCAATACGTTTGTCGAGCAACCATCAAAGCCTCGCAAGACTAAACTTCTCACTCTCGACAAATACCGCTACTGTGTCCGCCGGGTGGAAGGTTTTGCGGAACTTGTGCATGGCCTGCAGCGTTCGTTTACAGGTGGTAATGCCTCCAGCAGGACCGAATACCTTGGACCTTCAGCCATATGTCTTGCCCAACACCTTCTCCGGCGCTGCCCCAATGCCTTGGTGGTGCATTTCGAGCTGACTCACCACTACATCCAATTCCGAGCAGACAAGAAATTTGAGGCTGCCTTGGAGGTCCTCCCAAAGGTTCAGTCTCTTGTTGTCAGTAGTACCACCTGGGAACAGATGTGCTTTTCAGTTGCTGAACTCGAACAAATCCTTGCCGCTGTTTCTGAAAACCTGCATTCGTTAACCATCGACATCCCAAAGTTCAAAACACCCACGTTCAACGACTCCTTTGATTTGGCATATGTATCCATGTTTGGCGGCTCCTTTGATAACGCAGATACCAACCTCCGAGCACCAGCTATCACGGCGAGACCCAAAACACTCAAATTAATAAGTCTGGGTGAGACCGACGGCCCTATTCTGGACTGGCCATGGATCTGGCGTGCATGCGATCAAGTCAAGGATCTAGAAATTAACTGTCTCCCAGTATCAGCCCTCAAGAGTATAGTTGCCAATTTTCAGTCGATGCCCTGTGTAGAAACTATGGTATTCGGCTGCAACCCAGGCCAAAATGGATGGGGTAACAGGGCGCCCCTTGAAAACAGCATCCATTCCATACTTGCGGCGAATCACAAAGGCTGGAAGACAGTACGCTCTGACTCTTTTGTGCAATTAGGACCTCAAGCATGGGGCGCTTTGCTCCAGCACAGTTCGACGCTCGAGGAAGTTAGTCTTGGTGGGATTATACCTAGTCCACGAGATCTGGATGTCCTAAAGTTATGCCCAAGGCTGCGTACGTTTGGCGACATCCACCATATGCACTCTTTCAACGGCCCCTTCCCAAAAGTCGGTTTCACTGAATTCGTCGACTTTGATCCTGAACGGAACGCTATCCGGACCTGGTTGTCCAAGTCAACGCTTGAAACACTTGCAATCACAATCGGTGCTACTCCTGCAGAAGTTCCATGGTCTCAGGGTGAGACTACGCAGCGGCTGTGTGAGAGACTTGGAGAGTTCGCAAATCTCAGGATCCTCCATCTAGGGAACTCCGATTGGGGGATGGGACACGATGGCGATGCACTTCCGCTGGAGTTGTCTCTCGTAAATGGTCTGGACACGTTGGAGGGGCTGAAGAACTTGCAGGAATTTCATATCTGCAAGTTGAGTCATGTTGGCCTAGGAGTAGAGGAGGTCAAGTGGATGGTGAAGAGCTGGCCCAGACTTTCGAAGATCTGCGGTCTTAATCGCCTCACTGAAGCGTACATGTGGCTCAGGGAGACTCATCCCACGCTCTGCTTGGAGCAGCCTTTTGTTTTTCATTCCAGCTCCTTGATTTCTGCTTAGATTTCTATTTTCGCTTAATCTTTTCTTTCATTCTCTGTTTTCGTTTGTAGCATTCGAGCAATAAAAATCCTACTTTCAGCAAATGGCAGTATGCGGGATCGAAGTGTTTCTCTCAGATGCATGTTTGTGTCCACCTCCAGCAACACTTGAGACGCTGGTTATCCAGGTCACCCGGTGGGATGAATGATGGAACATTGGCCCAAACTTTCAAGGTCGTTTGATTGGATGTAAACACAGAGACATTCCAGCGGCTCTTGGCGATAAACAACTTTTTTGAACTCGCTGCTTTGTGAACCAACCCCAGGCACGAATTCATTCATTTTCCCTTTTTGTTCTTGCTTCCTTTGTTTTGACTTCCTTCGACAGCAATTACAAATAGGTTCACAAATAGGAAAACCTGAAGTTCAACGATATTTGTTTCCTTGCCATGATCGCGACTTGCCACCTCCCTTAGAATTTACAAGGGAACAATGTGATGTCACGACCGAGGCGTGTTATTTGTACCCGCCACCATCTTTAATCTTTCTGGCTCACAACGCGCTGCCAGATTTCCAGTAACTGCGAGTGATTAATTCATATGCACTGGTAGCCTCTTGTCATTTTACATAAAGAACACCTTTGTTTCCTCACTCCACATCAATTGCTTTGCACTCCTATCTTTACACTCGCAGCTCCATCACTCCACATATTCACTCCACACCACTATACTTTTACTACAGCACTCACGCGCTTCCTTTTCTCAAGCCGACTTTTACCACCATGCGCGACGTTACAGAAATCGACGAAAAGATATGCCTGCTACTGGATCGAGGCTCCCTAGTCAGTTGCGCAAACGCCAGCAAGACGTGGAACAGGATCGTATCTCCATTCGTCTGGCGGATGATCCCAAAAGACATGCCGACCCTCCGATGGATCCAGTTCCGTCATATCGTACTCTAAGACTATCTCCAAGAAATCCGTCAACAGGAAGAGCAAGACCTCAAGGAAATACAGCCATCAGTGAAAAGACCCCGGCATTCAGTGAAAAGACCCCGGCGATCAACGAAAAAATCCGGGCGATCAACGAAAAAATCCGGGCGATCGTCTCAAGTCAATACGTATGTCAAGAAACAATCCGAGTCCCACAAGCCTGCACTTATCACTCTTGACAAGTACCGCCTCTGCGTCCGCCAGGCGGAGAGTTTTGTGGAGCTCGTGAAAGGTCTGGAGCCTGCGCTTATCGGTCATGACTACGGAAGGGCCGACTACCTCGGTCCTTCGGGATGTGTCTTGCCCAGCATCTCCCCCGACGCTGCCCAAAAGCCTTGGTGACGCATTTCCAGCTGACGCACGACTATTGCCGATCCGACACGAAATACGAAATTGTCTTGGAGATCCTCCCAAAGGTCAAGAATCTTGTTGTCAAAGGAGACCCCTGGGAGGGGAAATGCTTTTCAGTCGCTGAACTCAAACGGATCCTTCCCACTACCACTGAAAACCTTCACTCTTTGACCGTCGATATCCCCAAGCTCAAAGTAATGGATGCACTCATGGCCAACGCCTTTATGCTGGAAGATGGATACGTTGTCGACGAAGTCACGGTTGTGACGAATCCCAAACCTCCTGAACCAGTAATCACGGCGCGACCCAAGGCACTGAAACTAATAGCCCTTGGTGAGGCCAACGGCCCTAGTCTGGATTGGTCATGGTTGTGGCGTGCATGCGATCAAGTAAAGGATATCGAAATTCAATGTCTCTTGCCAGATGTCCTCGAGAGTATAGTCGCCAATATCCCTGAATCGATGCCTCGCCTGGAAGCTGTGGTATTCGGCGCCGGATCACGCTTTGATGCAGGGCACCACCTGCCTCTTGCAAACAGCATCGGCTCTATTCTCCGGGCCAATGCTAACAAGTGGGTGGCGGTTCACTGCCATCCGCGCCTTGAGATGGTACCTCAGGCATTGTATGCTTTGCTTGAGCATGCTTCTACCCTCGAAGACGTCGCTCTCGATGGGGTCCTCGATACAACAAAACTCGTGCAGGTCCTCGCGTCATGTCCAAAGTTGCACAACTTTGGTAATTTCAGCGATTTAGACAACTGCACCGATCCTCCCCCGGAAGTCGACTTCTCTGGGTTTGTCGACTGGAACCCAGAACAAAACCGCGTTCGTCCCTGGCTGTCGAAGTCGACGCTCGAAACACTTGCGATTACGATAGGTTCTATTCCTCAGCAGACACCATGGGCCACCGATAACACTGCTATGCGGTTGTGTAAGAGGCTAGGGGAGTTCATAAATCTCAGGATCCTCCAGCTAGGGAGTCGCGGCTCGGGAATGGAACATAGTCGTCATCTGCAGTTAACTCTCGGAAATGGTGTGGGCGCACTGAGAGGACTGAGGAATCTGCGGGAACTTCTTATCTGTAAGCTGCGTCACGCAGGAGGCCTGGGAGTAAAGGAAATCAGGTGGATGGTGAAAAACTGGCCAAACCTTAGAAAAATCTGCGGCCTTGGTCGCCGGTCCGATGCATACAGGTGGCTCAGGTGGAATCATCCCTGGATCGAACTAGAATAGTCGTGGATAGGCGTCACTACGCCTTGTTCTCTGTTTAGTATTCACTTCAGTTTCTTGATACTTTCATTCATCGTTATCCATTGTAGTATTCGAATAATAATAGCCTTTCTTTGGACAAAAGGTAACTTTTCAGAGGCATGCTTGTGTTCGCCACCAACAACACGACCAAAGTCGCTGGAGTCCCAAATTTCCACGTCTCCAACATAATGCATCTTGCCACGGAGTTGAGGGATGTGGAATGGATGTTGAAGCAGTGGCCTATGTTTTCGAGACTCGTTGGTTGAAATGCAAGCACGGAGGTGGCCTAGCTGCTCTTGGCCGATCACTTCGAGACCGAGCTGTGATATCCGATTTGTTTGAACTCGGTGGTGGCAAGCAACTCCAGGCAGGAGTTTTTTTTTACTTTCAGTTATGTTTTGACTTCCAAGGTAGCAATTGCAAGCAATCCAACAAATAGTAAAGCGGTCTTGGTGCCAACATAGACGTGTACGAGTTGCTCCAGGGGAACCATCCCGAGATCCAGTTGGAGCAGACATTCTTGCTCCACCATTAACTTACTCCCCCACCCCTGCACGAAGGTCTCTCGGATCAAAGAAATCGACATTACTTTCGTATTCGTTCTATCGTAGCATATCACTTTGAGTTTGCAGCACAATACAATATGTTTCTGCACTTTTATTATTTTGTTCCTACCATAGCGAATGTAGCATCAAACGAAAAATTGCATATCGCAGCTGAAAACCCAATGGGTCAAACCCTTTAATAGACATCACACTGAAAAATGTATTAGGACTCACTCACGATGAAGAATTGCTACTGGGCGGGGATGGACTCCATATAAAACAGTTCGTTATCACCTCCAAGGGAAGGAACCAACTTGATAAGCTCTCCAGGGGTGCCTTGGAATACTCCCTCATTTCCATCCTCCATGACAGCAACAACGCGCGTAGCCTCCCCTTCATGTGAGATAAATTTGAACTCGGTTGCTGGTCCATAGCTGTTCGAGAAATAGATGTCGCCGTACACCTGGGCCATATAGAACTTGAGACCGAGGTAATGGGACATGAGGCGGTACTTGACATCATGGCGGATGCAGCCAGTCCTAACCGAGGACGAGCATTCCTGGTCAGGGCCAGTGACTGCGCAGATATCGAGTGGGTGGAAGGCAGGATCGTTCTGTTTACCCAGAAAGACGACGTTGGGGTAGAGGGCGTAGTTCTCGGAAAGCGAGTCGTTGTGCGAGTTGATGAGCCGGAAAGGATGGTACTCTCGGAATGTTTTCCTTCCAAAATTAATGCAGGCTGGGTTCTCCATGAAGAACAGTTCATTAGTTCCGCCGGTGGAGGGGACCAAAGAGATCAGTTCTCCAGGAGTGCCCTGGAACACTCCTTCTTGACCATTCTCCATGACAGTAATGATTCTTGCAGCTTCACCGTCGTGCGAGATAAACTTGAAGTCCGTTCCCATGTCATAGCTGCCCGCGAACCAGACTTCTCCATAGACCTGAGACATATAGAATTTGTACTGAAGAATATGGAACAAAAAGCGGTACTTGACATCGCGGCGAAGGCAGCCAGACTTGATCGAGCCTGAGCAATCCTGATCGGGGCCAGTGACTGCACAGATGTCGATCGGGTTGAACGCGGGATCGTTGCGATTGCCCAAAAACAGGACGTTGGGGAAGAGATCGTAGTTCTCGGCTAAAGGATCGTTGGCCGAGTTGACCAACCGGAATGGATGGTTTTCCAGGAATGTGTCCAGTCCAAACTCGATGCAGTCTGTCTGCTCCATGAAGAACAACTCGTCGTCTCCACCGGAGGAAGGGCCTATAGAGATGGGCTTCCCAGGAGTGCCTTGGAGAACTCCTCCTTGTCTATCCTCCATGACGCTAACAATTTGCGTGGTATTACCGCCGTGGGACAATAGCAAGAAATCGCTTCCCGTTTCATAGATGGGTGAGAAGTAGACCTGTCCGTTTAACTCGACCAGGTAGAACTTGTAATTGGGAACATGGAAGAGGAAGCGGTAGTTGACGTCGCGACGGATGCAGCCAGACTCGACGGCAGTTAAGCAATCTTGATCGGAACCAGTGACTACGCAGAAATCGAGTGGCGAGAAAGCAGGATCATTGCGTTTGCCCAGGATGAGAATGTTGGGGAAGAGGGCGTAGTTCTCGGCTAACGGTTCTCTGCGCAGATTGAGTAGTCGGAAAGGTTCGTTTTCCTTGAATGTTTTCCCTCCAAAGTCAATGCAGTCGTCGAGAGGATCGCCGAGGGGAGCTATAGGCTCGAAGAATATCAAGAGGTACAGTAAGTTATTGAAACCAAGGCAGTGAAGGGAGTGAGAGCGCAGTGGCCTTTTTTTCCCTTACTTCTCGACTGACTGAGGCTGGTCTGACCGAGGAATGGAGCCGCGATGGCAAAGGCCAAGGAAGAGACCGTCAAAATGGAAAAAGATAGTTGGACCATGGTTGATTCCAAGGGGTGTGGCGAGAAGGAAGGAGGAAGAAGAAAGGAACGGGTGGTGAAGAGTAAGGACGAAGAGAATGCGAGGATGCCCTTTGTTATTATATCTTCAACAAAATATGCATAGTGTTTTCACACGCCCCCAGTTCAGGAGCAAGCAAGCACTGCCCTGTATTCTGTGGTCCCCCCTTGATTGCGGGAGGAAAGTCGTTCCTGAATCTTTTGCCACCATTGGGCCGCCCTGTCCCGTTTCCTCGTCAGTTTTTGTTTTGCTTTGTTCGTGCTTTGGCCGTGCAATAAGACCGATCCTCCGAGTCGAAGAACATCCCTGCGCCTTTGTTGTGTGGAATGGGTGGAAGCTGACTTCCTTCCGCGACAAATCTTCTGCCGTAAGCAGAGCATGGGAAAAAAAAGAGGCTCCATTTTCTTTGCTCCACCATACAATTTCAGTTCCAAGAACGTATCACAGATAGTCAATCATAAAGCTCAATGACATCGAGTTCACGTGCCACCAAAATCATCACACCTCAAACAAACGTCTTCATCCTTCCATCTCCTACTCCCCGTGCACACCAACTGTTCACATACACATACTTCTTCTCGCGCCACACGGGCTATCATGTTCGAGATCCAGAAACTCAACAAGGTAGTGTGTGAGAAGCTTGATCAAGGCTCCCTTGCTCGTTGCGCTCAAGTCAGCAAGGAGTGGAACTGGGTCTTTGCGCCACACGTCTGGCGAATAATCCCAAAGTACAGATCGTACGATCAATGGCGAGCTCTGCGCCAGCTCGTCCTGGAGGACTACTACAAACAGCAACACCCTCCGGATCAGCAGCACGCACAGGAGCAACCACCACTGGAGTCTTGGCAGACGAACGATCCTCTTACGCTCACCAAGTATGGGCAGTTCGTCCGTCAAGTGTATGGATTCACACTACTCTTGCAAGGCCTGGGACCAGAGTTTGCAAACTGGGGCGGCCCCTGCACGACGGAATATACTGGTCCTTCGGCATCAGATCTTGCCCGCCACTTCCTCAAGCGGTGCCCCAACGCCCTACTGCACTTTGATATCACCTATGACCACATTACATCAGTCGATCAGCTTCGACTTGCTGTGGAGGCCTTGCCAAGAGTTCACACTCTGGTGATCAGCAGTCGTGAAGACAAGCCTTTTCCCGTCCTGGCTCTCAAACATATCCTTGCTGAAGCTTCCTATCGTTTGCACTCCCTCGTCATCGATATCCACAAGCTCGGACCAGACGTGCGTTGCGAGGATTTTGAAACAGGACAGTCTGTCATCGCTCGACCCAAGTTTCTTGAAATTCGTGCGCTCCAGACCGACAGCGACGTCGACTTGTCTTGGATCTGGCGAACGTGCGAACAACTGGAGAAAATCGATATTTGCCGAGTCGATCAAGACGTGGTCTACAGCTTGAGTCAAGGAATTCGAGCTTGGATGCCTCGTCTGGACACTGTTGTTTTCGACCGACACGGAGTCTGTGACTGGATCCCTGATAGCATGATCGGACACATTCTCGCCACTGTTCCAAGAAAGTGGAAGTCTGTGGACTGTGGCCTGAGAGCTCAAGTGGGACCCCTGAGCTTTGCCGCTTTGCTTTTGCACACGTCGACACTCGAAGAACTTGCGATCGCTGATATCCAGGACAGAACAGGAATTGTGCGTATCCTCCAGTCGTGCACAAAGTTGCGCAAGTTGGTGGCTGTGGACCGTGCAGGGTATGGCTGGTGGGGATTGCCCGAGGTGGACGCCACGGACTTGATCGACTGGGATCCAGAACGAGACGTTCTTTGGCCGTGGCCGTGCAGGAAGACACTTGAAACACTCGCCATTGTCCACGACGTCGCTCCCGAGACTCTCCGGGTCACAGATGAGCAGACAGGCGATCAACTCTTTGCAGAGACTCAGCAGCGCATCTGTGAGCGACTCGGAGAATTCACGCGCCTCAAGGTTCTTCGTCTCTGCAACCGATCCTGGGACGAGAGCAGGAGCGTGCACTTGACTGTCGACACTGGACTGAGCAAGCTGGACAGAATGACAAGTCTTCAGGAGGTGTGTCTCCCCTACCTGCGTCGACACTTCACTCGGCAGCGAGACCTCGCATGGATGGTCGAGCATTGGCCGAAGTTGTCAAAACTCGAGCTTTTCCCTAGCATGAAGGCGTACACCTGGCTCGAGCAGCATCATCCCGGGATCCATTTGGAGTCCGCTCGCCCTCCTCCATGGTCCCAGTCACCTCTCTCGCACTGAGAAACCACGGATCACGGCTTTCGGCTTTCCGGCCATCTCTTTTAGCTTGTTTCTTTTTTTTTCTTTTCATCTAATTTCTCTCCATCTCAACATCATACCTATTTCTTATTTCTTTTTTTTTTTTTTTTTGCGACCTGCAAGAACGATCCCAGGTAGCAATATTAAAGACCTTGCAAAAACGATTTGCATTTTTTTTTCCCTTGCAACACAAACGTTTTTTTTTGAAATGATTCCGCCACCAATTTCCACATGATACCCACCCTCCACCCCGCCAAAAAGACTGACGGCAACCTCACAGTGCCTCTGGGTGCCGCACGGACGTCCTCTGCTGTCCCGTAAAAGGGAAAAGACTCCACTTCCAACACCCTGACGTTGGGAAAGTGGATGTCGACGTTCGCAGATAAAGATAGCGATGACGCGTTTTTGGGTGCTGTGGTCGCTCGGTGGCGCAGGACAGGAAAATACGCACTGGTCAAGCATATGATCGAGGACAGAATAGAGTTGGAGGCCGAGTCGCTGTCTCTCTCTTTTTCTTGTCGTGAGAAATGGCCAATTTCGAGGACGGGGTTGCAAAACCAAAGAAACTAATTTCATTTCAGATGTGTTCGTCAAAGGAGTGTTGCTCGATAGAGTTCTTGACCAAAGTCTCCCAGATAAGAGATTGAAAAAAAAAAAAAAAAAAAAGGTATTATTGGCATTAAAGTCTTCAGAGAGTGAGAGTAAGGCCTGGGATCCGTTAGTCGGTTCGTTGCCAGAGACGCGAATCTCGATAATGTTTGTGGCGTGTGGTGCTATTTGAATATCTGTATTCTGCCCAGCTCGTTTTTGTATCTGTGTGTCGACTGCATTGAAGGTGTGCTCGTGTTTGCTTGGAGGGTGGGTGGTTGTTCCTGCATTCAAACCATCGTCTCTCTGTGTTTGCCCGAAAGTGTATTTTTTTCTTCCCAGCTTGCGATGGTTTGATCTGGGAACAACAAAGGTCGCCTGTTTGAGTGGGATGAAACTCCGCCCATATTCTGTGTTGTTGTGGTTGCACCTTCCTCACACGAGCCAGCTTTTGTCTGAGGCGGGTGCTTGGTTGCTTTGCTTGCTTGTCTTGCTCTTGCTTTGAATAAAGAGTGGCAAGTGGTTGGGATCGCCTTTGTTCGTAAGCGAGTTCGATGCTTCACCATTCTCTTTCTCGATCCTCATGGCGAAGGGCGATGGTGTTGGAGCTGGATCCAAACAGGTTTGCATGCACACGATGGACCGAACGGTGTCCTCTCCGTGGTACATGGAAAGACGACAAGGACACAGACTGCGGGAAGAAGGAAAGGACAAAAGGGCCGTTCTCTTTTCTGTTTGTCCCACCCCACATGTCAATTTGCTATCCCCTTTCCATCTTCCTTGTTGGCTGTGGTTTGTTCGGTCTTCAATAATGTACCGTATGGAGTGCGCTTGCTTATTCAACTCCCATGATGAGTCGAGGTTGGGCTGAGACACGTTGACGGCATTACTTTCCTCGTTCTCGCTTCTTTGCCTTTGATCTGTCCATCCCTTTTGGCCACTGCGCGGTATTAAATATATAATTATTTCCGTTCCTCCTTTTTCTTTTCTTCTTCTTCTTCCTCAAATTCAACCTTCATCCCCCTCCCATCACATCCCCCATTTCAACCATGGAAGCCATTCAGGTCAAGGGTATGTTGTTCGTCCACTATATTGCACTTGGTACCCGACCCAGCTACAAGGAACAAGGCTCGATATTGCAGGAACAGGCTTCTTTTCTGTCGTCGATGTCTACCACTCGGTTCTCAGTTCTCGGCTCTTGCCAGGAAACACAAGCAATGGTCCATTCGTTTCCTTTGGATCTTGGGAATCAGCAAAACTCATCGACGCCTCTGGTCTTTTATCGCGAGGCAGTGCGCGTTGTTGATAACGCTGACTCGACACACAGAACGGGGAATCATAAACAAACGCTTGCTATTCGTCGTACTTATCGTCCTCTCTTTCCATGTGTGTGTGCCTTTCCTTAGCCCGCTACCACATTGCTCAGCTCGACAAGGAGTTGCAGAAGGTCCCCCAGCTCAACCAGCTCGAGCTCGCCACCGGCGTCCCCAAGACCTACTTCGTCCTCGGTGCCGGCGCCTTCTTCACCTTGATGATCTTCTTCAACATTGCTGGCCAGCTTTTCTCCAACCTCCTCGGCTTTGCCTACCCCGCCTACCGCTCCTTCAAGGCTCTTGAGTCTCCCGGCAAGGATGATGACAAGCAGTGGTATGTGTTTTCTCTCAGTGTTTCCTGCTCTTTATTTCACACGGGTGGCTTCTTATCTTTTGTCTGAAGACAACTCAGCCGAGTGCGTAAAAAAGGAGTCTTCGGTCTGCACGAGAAAAGAAGGTGGAAAGAGGAGGAAGAGGAGGGGACCATTGTTACTCCTTCCTCTCTTCACAGTGATCTTGGGCAACATCAAACACGGGGGAGACAAGAATATTACCACTCTAATCATGGATACTAATAATGAACTCCCTATTTCAATATGCTAATAGGTTGACCTACTGGACCGTCTACGGATTCGTCTCCATCATCGAGTCCTTCACCGACTTCTTGTTGTACTGGTTCCCCTTCTACTTCTTCCTCAAGACCGTCTTCCTTCTCTGGCTCATGGTCCCCTCCTTCAACGGCGCTGTCACCATCTACAACCGTGTCCTCCGCCCCTTCTTGCTCCAGCACAAGGAGGAGATCGATTCCTCCTACAACAACCTCAAGGCCAAGGTCTCGGCTGTTGCCTCGGAGATCGATGGATCCGCCACCGCTGCTCACTAAAATAGCATCGAGTGGAAATTAAGGCTTCTGGCATATCCTGCGGCCCATTTCATTCGGTGTCCCTTGCACATACCCAAAAACCCCCCCACACACTCTTTCGTATATATACTTCTCGTTTTTTGTTTTCATTAAAAGCATTCGTCAAAACAAAAACAAAAAAATCATTCCTAGCTTTCTCCAACCTAAAGAGTACATCGAGTGGCATGGTGGGAGGTAGTTTTTATTCACAAGTTTGTTTTTTTTGTTTTGGATGGGAAAACCCTTTTTTTTTCCTTTAGTTTTCTGTATTTTCAGTTATTTCCGACCGCCTGCAGCGGGCTGTTGTCTTTCACGCCGAGCGGCGTCCTGGAGGAGTGCTGTATCGACAGATGCTGCGGGCAGTTGCACATAGCGGACGACAGATCCACGAATGAAGCAGTTCTTGACGGCGAGCTATTTGTATTGTCATTGTTTTCAAAGGAGCAACAATCATGTTAGGATAATCGCGTGACAAGCTCGTTTCTGTTTTTGCTGAGTAAAATGATCCGTTTCCAATTGTCGTCTTATTTCTGAATAGGTGTGCATGTTGACAGGTGACAGTTCCAAGTAGCCAGCCTTCGGGCATAGCGGCTAATGTTCCTGCAGCGCTGCTTCCAAGATCCCTGAGGTGCAAGTTAAATTATGTTGGGTTGGGTGGTCGCAGGCGGTTCCTGACTCATGTTTGCTGCATGGTCTTTTGCTCGAAGCCAAACTCCAAAAAAAAAGCAGCTTTTGTGCCCTTCTCCGCGTGACACTCGCGTTCTTGTTGTTGAAAAAAGCTTCCTGCGGACGAAAAGTCAGAAGAGATGCCAATAGTGCCTGAGCTTGCTATTTACCATGTGAGGGTAGCGGCCCTCGTCCACGACCTTGATGTTGTCCAACTTGATGTTCAGGAACTGATCCACGGAAACCAAAACACCTGTGATGGCCAAGTCGTTCTTCAACTCGACGGTGACGGGCTGGCCAACAAGAGTCTTGAAGAATGAGTAGAAAAGCTAAGGGAATCCAGCAGGCAGATATGGAGTATACGTCAGCATGTAGTTCTAGTATACTTGGATAGATAGTTCCCAGGTCGGTGGCGCTTAGGTTCGTCTTCTGTTGCTTCGAGGTCACGTAGGACGCGTGTTGAAATGAATGACTTGGTGTCTTGTTAGCCTGTTCGCGACCTCTTGCCACTTGGCTATGGATGGAACGCACCGATTGTTGCCTCTGCTTGCTCCAGTGCACAGCATTCATTGCTGACAGTCGTGGGGCTCATCCAGTCCGATGATGCATTTTGGCTTGCACAACTTGCCCTTGCGTGGACTTGTTTCCATGTCAATCCAATGTTCTCTGCTATGAGCATCCTTCCAATGCAATCCTAATAGGGATGGTGCTTCCTTGATCCTCTGTTGGTGCTCGTTTTACCATGGCTGTGAGTTGATGTGGAGAGTCGTTTGAATGAGCAATTGTTCAAGATTCATTGCCGTCAAAAAGGGCGAATCTCCTCTTTGAGCAAAGCCACCCGCTGCCATTCAAGCTTTTCTTGACTTTGACCAGGGCGATGCCCATTGTTCGTCTTCACCTCGACCCTCTTCACTTGCTCAGTTCATCCACCCTCAATACCCTCACATCAAGAACCCACATAAACATCCACACGCTCCAATGCTGACACCACCAGAACAGTTCGGCATCGTCGAGCCAGGGCTCTACCGGTCCGACACTCTCCATCCATCTCATTTCCCGTTTATCCGCTCCCTCGGCATCAAGACGGCCATCCTCCTCACCCCAGAACTGCCATCCCGCGCAATGTCCAATTTTTTCGAAGAGAACAATATCCGCCTGATTGACTTGGCCCTCGGCTCCTGGAAAAACAACTCGTCCAATAACAGCAACAACAATAGCAACGCGACAGACGGACAAGGCCAGGGATCATCCTCAGGTGGTGGTGCAGGAGGTTCTGGAGAAGGAGTAAGCGGGTCAAATACAGTCTCGTCCCTGATCCCGTCTATCCCTGCAGCGCCATTCCAAACGAGTTGGTGGAAGCCCCTGAGTGAAGAGCTAATCAAGGACGGGCTGGAAATGGTCCTGGACGCGAACAACTACCCCATCATTGTCATGGATACGTAAGTTTTTTTTTTGTTGTTGTCTGGCTCAACGGCTCCACGCTCTACGCGTCGAATGGCGAGACGTTGGTTTTTCTTTCTTGGTATGGAGCGCAGTGATTTTCTTGAGGAACTAACGTGAAACTATATCTTGCGTAAATAGATCTGGTATTCACGAGATTGGAACATTCATGGGATGCCTACGTCGCCTTCAGCACTGGAACTTCAGCTCAATCATTGTCGAGTACCGTGCCTACGCCAGCAGCAAGGCACGCTATGTGAACGAGCAATTCATTGAGCTGTTTGACGTGGACTGGATCACGCTCCCAGAGTCATTACCGTCATGGTGGATTGAGCAGGAACAGATGTGGCGCGAGGAAGAGGAAGAGCGCGAACTGCTGCTGCGCCAGGAAGTCGAGGCGAAATCACGGCGGATAGCCGAACAGCAACAGCAACAACAACAACAGCTTCATGAGAGTTAAAACGCTCTGCCGTAGGCGACACGAAAATATACATCCATCCTTTCATTTTGTACAATAGAAATAAAATCACCTCGACATCTTCAACGAGTTTATTTGGGGAGTTATCTGCCCTCCAGGAGTTGTACAATCAGGTCCGCTGGTTTCTCAGCTCGCGTTGCTGTTGTTGCTGGAAGTCGACATATGGAGCAAGGTCTTGGACCTCATTCCACGGAGACATGACACAATTTCCAGAGGTACATGATGCTTGTCTACAATGGTATGCAAACAAAAAATCATAGAGTCTCAGCAAAGCAGTCGTCCAGAAAGCGAAATAGTCATGGTATCATCTCAGAGAGAAAAGGCTTACCCATCGGGTCCAGTAGTCTCGCCGTTCCAGTTAGTAACTCGACCGTCCAGCCCAACAACCTGGGTCGAGCGCCTGGCGTTGCTGTCGGGTAACTCCTTGCTGCTACCATGGCTGCCACTATCGCGCTTTGTGTCCCGATCATCATTTAGATCCACCGCCTCCTCTCGAGATATTGGCGACAGCGGCACCATCTCAACCCCTTTGCCCTTTTCGAGCAGCGACGGCGTGATGGCCAGATCCTCAATCTCTTGTGAGTCATGGTGCGTCAGCGAAAGGCGTATCTCCTGGAGGCTGTCCTTCTCGTCGTGGTGGCCCAACTGGTGCTGAATCCCGGCGCCACTGTCCTGGCTCATCGTTTGCTGCAGCGACCCGTCAAAGCTCTGCTCCAACTGCGCGTCCCCTTGTTTCTGCTTCGACTTGACCTTGCTCTTATTTTTGAACTTGAGGCTCTTCTTGATCGCCCGCTTGGACTTCCACGACCGCCACACAAAAAACAGCCCCAGCGGCGGAAAACACACCCCAGCACAGATCTTTTCAGGTGTCCAGATAAATCGGCCAATATCCCACTGCTGCGAACTATACCGCTCCTCATACAGGTCCTGCCACAGCTCGGCCGTGCGGATGAAATCCTGCTTGGTCATGCTGGACGTGGCTTGCACTGAGTCGTCGTGGTTCAAGACCCGTCCGTAGTGCGCGAGCTGGTACTGCCGGTAGTGTGCCGGTGAGAGCATGTGTGTGTGCCAGGCCAGGTCAATGTCCAGTGTCGGCACTAGGGCCTGTCGACTCCCACCTCCTCCAACGCCTGCTCCAGGATTCTTGTCCTTTTTTGATTTCCTTCCTTTCCTGACCGTGCCCTTCCCGTCACCTTGCTTGTCCTCGGCCCGGGCAAGGAGCATGAACATCTTATACCTGTCCAGACTCCGCTGCAGGACCTGGGGCTGGCACCAGGCCTGTCCACCTGTGATCATCATAGCCTTCTGGAAGTCGCGCTGCCGCAGGGCCCCCGCCACTAGGTCCATCGACAGGCGGTCCTCGATCAGGCCCATGTACGAGCTGATGATTCGTGCGAGTGTGGTGGGGCGGATGCCGTAGTACTGGTCGGGCCCGAGGTCCTGAAAGGCTTGGACGACTTTTGGCCAGGAGCAGTTGAGGGCCACGGAGGCTTGGTCGAGGCCGAACTGAATCCGCGGGTGGAAGAAGAGGTGGTGGTGCTCGCGCTGGGCGGCGATGGGGTCGGGGGCGCCGGACCATGGCGAGAGGAGTGAGCCACTATTTTTTGGGGTTTGTTCAGATGACGGCGGTTTACGACGTTAGTCGTTGAAAAATAGAGAGCATCATGTATGACAAGCACGAAAGGTTTTTGTAGGTATTTTATCTTACGCGAGAAGTATGGACGAGTCAGTGCGGTAGGCCTCAATCCCGTCCCAGAGCCGTTTTGAGGACAGGGTCTCGAGACTGCACTGGGAGCCACACCCTGCACAATCGATCGCTATCCCGTCGATCCGAAACTTGATAAATGTTGAGCTAATGTCGCAAAGGGCCAGAGAGGAGTGAGCGTGTTAAGGAAAAGAAGGGACAGAGGGCGGCATGGCATTTTTACCTCGCGAAGCAAAATTTGCCTTTTACCTGTCCATGATGTTGGTGCCGCTGCACCATAAGCATTGGATGTCAAACATTCGATTCGTGTCGTTCCTGTCCAGATCAAAGTGCTCGTCTGGGTAGAGCTGGTACCACATTTCCTTGGACGGCGCAAAGGCTTCGTTGTTCGTGGTTGCATTCTCAATATCGATGGCTGCCACCTATTTCCCCGTCGGACAAAAAGATGGCGAATGAATGAGTAAGCTCGATATTCAGGCAACATTCTAGGTTTCTTTTTCGATGCACTACATATCGCTCCAATGGAAGGCATAGTTAAGCAGATGTGGGCTGTAGCTCCGAAGCAGGTCTTCATGGTACCTGAATGGCGCCAGCATATGCACCGTCCACATCAGTGCCACATCTAAATCCACCCCCCGATATGGCAGAGAATTAAGCGGAGTACGTTGGGAAGTTAGTATTGGAAAAAAAAAAAAAAAAAAAAAAAAAAAAAAAAAGGAGGCGATATCCTAGCCACGTTTTTTTTTCTCTATTGAGGTGTATTTTTTTTTTTTTTTTTTTTTACCGAGAGGAGGCAATGGGACCTGGGCGGGCGGTGGCTGGAGCTGTTGCAGTAGATCGAGGAACATGAGGTATCTCTCCTCGGACCGGATCAGGAACAGGAAATCGAGGTCCTCGTCGTCAACGATGACGAGAGTTTGCAGGAAGCGCAAGAATCGGAGATGAGCCAGGAGCGTAGGCGATGTGACTGAATCTGGTTTTTTTTTGTGAGTGTGCGAATATCAGTATGTTGAGCACATGCGTATTTTGCATATTTGTATGTGTGGATGCGTGAGTGTGTGGATGTGAGTTTGTGTATGCGTGAGTGTGTATGCGTGAGTGTGTGTATGCGTGAGTGCGTGGATGCCTGTGTGTATGTGTGTGTGTGTGCGTGTGTGTATTATTTTTTTAAAGGGGGAACGCGAAATAGTGAATGTGAATGTGAATGTGAATATGTGGAGGGACTAACAAAAAACAAGAGGCAGTTTTTTTTTTTTTTTTTTTTTTTTTTTTTGATCAGGGGTAGGAGAAAAGAAGACCACACGTTTGTTTGTGATGTTTGTTCAATTGAGATGAGGCGCGGAGGTGGATGGGCGAAGATTGGGGATGGGATGGGGAGGTTAGTTGGGAAGAACGAAACAGAAAAAGAGACCACAGAGGTGACGATGGAAACGCAAAGGGTCAGGGCGAAAATAGATCCACTCATCAGAAAATAAAGGACACAAAACGACAGTGGGCCTGTGATGCCATGCACTACACCATGCCGCATCAGCAACCACCATATTACACACACACACACCCTCCTCGATCGCTCAAAGGATCCTTGAATCTCTCTTTTTTTTTTTTTTTTTTTTTTTTTGTTTGCAAGCAGCAGTAGAGTAAGCGGAATAAAAGATGTATTGCTTGACTTCTGTAGCAGTGTCACTGCGCCTAGATTGGATTTGCTAATAATCTTTTCGCAACATTCCATTCGCCCCAAAGGCAATCAAAGAAACGACAACTCACACGCACACGAACAAACACAGGACCAAAGCACCATCCTGTCCCAACTGCCTCGAATACGAATCCCGGATACAACGCACAAAGAAAAGAAAAAATCCAGGAGACAGTGCTACAATATACAAAACAACCCCGCAGATCGATAGCAATAGCCAAAGAAGCAATAAAAACAACAAAAAGAATATTATATCCTCACCTTCCAAACGGCATTTGGGGTCGTACCGCGTCCGGTTATTCAAGGTCGAGGTACCGTTACTGTGCCCCGGGATCCGTGTTGTTGTCGTCGTCCTGTTATTAGTATAATTTGTGTTATTGTTGCTATTATTCGTGTCACTACTGCTCCTGCGATGTGTGGTTCCCTCAGTAGTAATCGAAATGTGTTGAGGTCGAGGATCATGAATCTGTTCTTCTTGCTCAAGTTCCTCGATCTCCTCTACTTGTGCCTGCTTCTCCATGTGTCCTAAAGAGGCGTTCAGTGCTCCTGGTGTCAATGGCTGTGCTATTGCTGATGGTGTTTGCATTGTACGGGCGAGTAGCGAAAAAGACGAAGGTCCAGGCGTATTGTACGGTTGTGGTTGCTTTTGCTTTTGCTGTTGTTGATAGTATCGGTGAGGGTTCTGGTGATTATGCGGGTGGTTTCTGGGATGAAAGGACCGCGGCGGTCGGTGTTTGCGTTCACGTAAGCGGTTGACGATTGTAAATGGATAGCCTTGCCACTGCTTGGGATGAGAGTGTTTTCGGTAGCTTGCGTCTAGGAAGATTGGATTGGTGAGAGTGTGGCTGCTTGTGCTCGTGCTGGGTAGTGTCGTAGTAAATGTAGTTGTTGCCTGTCCAAGGAAACTGGGGTGGTTGGGAGTGTTTTTGTGGTTGCTCTTCTGGCGGATGTGAGCAAAGGAACCCAGATGAAAACTGTACTTGTTGGATGGAAGACGGATCCCGTTCCCTTGGCTTCCACTGGAATATCTCAAGTGATGATGATGTTGTTGGCTTTGTTGCCGGGAGTGCGAGGATTGCCGAGATGACTGCCGAGAATGGTTGCGGATGGTGTTGCGGACAGAGGCCTTGGCTTGAGCTTTGGCGATAGCGGTGGCTTTGCGGGTAGCGGCGAGGAATGGATCGAGTTGTTCGGATTGGCTTTTGGCTCGGCGGTCAAAGTAGTCTTCTGATGATGAATAGGGCTGTCCGTCTGACCCCGTGGCGCGATGTTGAGAAGACGAAGGAGGGAGTGGTGGGTTGGTGAAGAAGAGAAAGTAGAAGGAAATGTACAGACAGATGGTCAAATAAATATGTGAAGGCGTCCCTGGTTCCATCCAAGCCAGTTGCCTTTTCTGGGTTGCGTTCTTTGTCTAGATACGACTGAGTTGGTTGGTCTGCTGGTTTGAAATCCTGTCTTTCACTGACGCCTTGGGTGGTGTATGTTGGTATTGTAGGTTGTTGCAGGAGATTTGTGTCTTTTGTATGTCGAGGTCAAGGAGGTGGAGGAGTGGGAAGGAAACGTGTGTGTGGTGTGTATTTGTGCGTCCTCTACAGTTTTCTACCGTCTGAAAGGCACGCCCGTGTAGGACTAGACTGAATTGTGAGAGAGCGTACGTGCGAGGGTGTCTCTGTGTGTGTATTGTGTGTGCTATTTTGCAGGAGTCGCACGATTATTATTATTTTTTTTTACACGGGTGGTTGGTTGGGGTAAACTAGACTCGATGGCCGATAGCGCGAACGAAAAAAAAAAAAAAAACATTATATATACTTTTTTATCTGTTTTCGCCCGGGGGACGAATTATAAAATCGGAAGGGACTAGGGCCCAAGGACAGAGGAAGCGAATGCATATCGCTTGGTGCTATTTAAAAAGAAATTACGGAATACATAG
>KN042421.1:2294016-2499071 GCA_000739165.1 Podila verticillata NRRL 6337
AAAAAAAACAGACTACGGAGTATGGAGACCATCGAGAACACAATCAATCCCGTTAGGACAGGGTCAGCAACAATGGGAAGAGCCACTCCCGGTCTCAAGCTCTCAAGGTCAACACAAAGCGGCAATATCATAGACATGTGTGTGTATGTACTCGAGATACTGCACTAGAGGCAGACCCAAACCTGTGCATGGTGTCGATTGCAACTAACAGACAACCGCGCCGGTTGCGACCCTCTTGAGAGCTTGGCTCTTCTCCATAGATCCTTCGGACCAAATGAACGAAGAAGGACTTCCAACCTGTGCGCCTATAAATAGACGCAGAGGGATGAAAGGATGGATGATGACAGCATCATGGCCTGGGTATGGCTGGTATGGACAAACTTTCGGATAGGTGGTTGCTGACCTCGGAGGTGGAGCCCTTCTCTTGTCTAGCGACTTGTCCATCTACCCCGCTCGTAGGTCTTTGGAGTTAATTTACATATCCAACATATCTGTCACGGGGTTGTGTCCCAGAGTGGTAAATCATGGTCCGTTTGCAAGCTTGTGTTCACCACTCAGCAGGAACGAATCCACATCAACAGCTGGCATCGTTGGCGTGAAGAGACACACTCATATAAAAATACGAAGGAGATCTTTGTTCAGGCAGACAAATCTTTTGGTCCTTCCAACAGCGCCGCGACACCTGTTTTCAACAACCTCACAAACAGCATATAAAAAATAAGTCTCCACGCACAGCAACACTAGGTAAAAAGCAACTGCTTGATCTCTTCACTAAACCAAACCGACCCATAGGCACGATGTCTAAATTACCCATAAGGGTGTTCTGTCCCTCCAGCTCCCCGACCCCAACTCCAACCCCGCCCAAGACACCCAACAATACGTCCAAGTCGCCGATACCGACAAAGTCCAACTCTTACTCGACCGCGCCAACGACTTCCGCTCCGTCCAGACCCTTGCCATCTGCGGCACCCCGCTCTGGGGCGTCCACGTCGCTGACGAACTACAAGCCAAGACCTGTACGACATCAGTCGCCTGCTCGACCCGGCCAACAAAGCTGACATTGATAGCACCGTCGACCGGTTTCGCCGAGGCAACACCTAGATCCTCGTGGTCCTGCAGGCGATCGTGAGGGACAAGGGCGTAGTCCTGAAACTGGCAGACCTGACCGTGAACTGTGATATGCCCACGACCAAACTCGATTACTTCCCCCGGTTCGGCATCTCGGGAAATGCGAGCTCTGCAAAATACGCGATCCACTTTGTGACGCCCGCGGACGAGGACCTGTTCAATAAGTTCTTCAAGGCGGAGCCAAGGGCGAGATCGGGCCGCTGCTCAAGCATGTGGAATTCGAGGGGTAGTATGATGTCAAGTGAACCTAGTGCAATAGCTGCTGCCCCTGCTCCTACCAGAAATAATGTAAGAAAGAAAGCGTTATCGAAACCAGCGTCGTGAAATATACATTTATTTTTGATTATAGCGTAGGTATGGTAAGGGGGGTTGGATTTTTTTTTTCTCTATTCAAAAAAAGTTACTTATGACAAAGCAACGAAAAAAGGTCGCCATTATTGTTCTTTTTGTTTGCTAATAGGTTCGTTTTTGCTATCGATACTGCAGAGGAAAGATCCTGGCGACGAGAACGAGGAGGAACACAAGACTGATCTATTCCGTTCGTTTTTCCTGCTCTCCATTTATTAGTCGGTGGAGCCCTCGACCTTCTGGTTGATGTTGAAGAGGCGAACCTGGTGCATGGCGGGGAGGTTTGCAACCAGGTTGATGAAGGTCGCAACAAAATTGACAAAGAAGGCAAAGGGTGCGTAGTGGGTGTAGTGGGTGCTAAGCAAAAACCTACGAGGAACGACAAAAAGGTGACACAGGTCAGTTCTTGAGCTCGTTGGTGGTAAGCGCGTATCTCACAGAGTTCAAAGCATCTGATGTCGATATCGTCTCTGATGTCGATATCGTTAAGAAGTGACAACGTTTTCCAAATAGCGTCCAGGTGCACTTGCTGCTTGTTCCTCTCCCGCTTATTCCTTGTATACAGTTTCATCGTATGCTGACATGATTCAATCCACAGCCTCCCAGTCGACGACCCTGAAAACAAAGAAATTAAGCTTTCCTCACGAATAACATGACAAAGCTGAATTGCCCTGTGTCCAGGTCTCATTTGCCATAACGTCGTGGTCCATGCAAGAAGAAGCGCTCTCGATCCGTTGGTGCAAGTCGTTCGTCCCATGCCGACAATATCTTTTGGTGGTGCGATGATGCTTATCCATGTACAGTATCCTTGAGACGAGCAAATTCCTTTTGGGCTAGTCCACTTACAGAACAACTGGGACAGTGGTGAGGTATTTTCTTGTGGCAGTGAACTGGACGCCTCCATCGATCTGCTCCCAAAGAGTGATACCGTCATAGGCGCCTTGAGTAAATTCAAAAGGCACACCGGTAACGGCGTGGAACATTATGTAACTTCCCTGAACAAGAGCAGAAAGAAAATAAAAAAGCAGGTGATCGCATGTTAGTAAAACTGTACCAAGACAACAAAAAAAGTTTGTTGTTCCTTGGCTCCCGGTTCCTGTTTTCGGGTACCAGATTGCCAGACACGTCAGTGATAGCCCATCCTGGCTCGATCCAGCTATTCCGGTTAAATCCATCTCCCGTATTCGAATAAAAAAAAAAAATCGCGGCCAAAGTTCCCAATACGGGAACTGCACAGGGTCAGTTGACCTTATCCCGCAGCATCCAAGCTTCGATTGCATGAAAAAAAAAGGTCGAACAAGCGAGAGCATAACGAGTGCTTGCTGGATTATCCTGAATGCCTTGGCACGATATTGCAATTGAAAGCGTCGTCCTTTGTCCCAAGTCTAGTCCCTGTCCATTTTACAACGTCATCGGCTCCCTTTTTAGCTTTTTTTGTTTGTTTGTGCTCCCAGGACCAGATTATTGCAATAGCAGCACCACACCGCCTGATCGACCGTCGACCCAGGGGAAGAGTTGCTTTGTTTGGGAGGTTGCACGATGGTTCAACGGCATTGAAGCACTTGTTCCTGTGAATAGTCCTTGCGTGGACACAGGGGTGTACGCTGCCCGACAAAATCAAGGTTGGACTTACAATGTTGTAGGTGAGGGTGGTAAGGGTCCAGCTAAGCTCGGGGGAGATGCCGGGAATGATGCCAAAGAAGAACTTGATGAAGAAGATGAGGATGAAGTTGGTCATCCATGCGCCTATGGAAAATAGGGTGGTGTCAGTTTGCGAGCGTTCATGTTGAAGTTGCATGTCTTCAAGATGTGCCATCAAGAAAAAGCCTGAACTAAAATACCTTTGGCATTCACCCAGGAAGAGTTGAGGTTGGTCTGCGAGTGCTGATCCAGCGACTGGACGTAGTCGGTCTTGTAGACGGAGGCGAGGGTCATGGTATGTACGATGGTGTGTATGAGTGATGTGCGTGTGTGCTCTGTTGCGTGTTGGCAGTTTGTTGGTGAGAGGTGAAAGTGGAGGCTGAGGGGTGATTGTGTGAATGAACAAAAAAAGTAAAAATGGAGTTGTGGGCACAGATGGACACTCGCAAGAAAAGGGCACTTTGCTTCGCAACGAAAAATTATCTTTTTTTGGTCCCGTGCCGTCGTGCCTTGGCTTTCATTTATGAATTCGACGTGCAAATGCACAGCACGCATATTGAAGGATAATGATTGATTTTGATGACGGTGCCCCTTCTTCCTTCTCCTTGCTGGGCACCACTGTGGAGCATCCAGGTGTTACACCGCGTCTTGCCTTATCCCACCATATCTAATCTTATGGCATGGTCATAGTTTGGCTATCCTCTTCCTTTGTTCCCCACTCAAAAGACGATTCGATTCCCCGCGTGGGATCGATTGATCGAGAGAACCCAGGGGCAGTTCCTGCGACCCGGAGGAAAAACACGAGGGCTTCGGCATTTTTCTCTTTTTCCGTCTCTCTTTTGCTTCCACTCGCATCTTCTTTCACTTTCCATTGCATCTCCTTCATTCTCACATTCTCACATCCCTTTCAACTTGGGCCTAAGTTCATCACCACGCTTCCTCTCATCCTTCTTTCTTTTTTCCCACACATATTGTTCTTCTCATGACTATGGCAATGACCACAGAGCCAACCGAAAAATATTCTGCGCAGACCGCACTCCCGTACAGTCCTGCGGAGCTCGGGGCTTTCCACCGCTTCCACGCCTACGACTGGGACAAGGACGAGGACTTTCAGAGCGGAGTACGCACCATCGCTTCCCAGGCTCAGTCCACACCCTCCTTCTCGGAGACGCTCAAGATGAAGCAATACTACTTCTCAACAAGGTATTAATAAGATAATATGCCTTTCCGAATTAATACGAGCCTGACGAGGGGGTGGAGCTAGTGCTCTCTCTTATTTCATTCATCTGCAATCCTTAAACGAGATAACCAACTCAGTTGAACCTGGCCATAGGTTGAACACAAGGATCAATCTCGACAACTACCTGGCCTGGCGCAAGCACCTCGAACAGCCCACGGATGACCCTAATATTCACATCTTCAAGCGGTTTGACCAATACGACTTTGATAACGATGTCAAGTTCCAGCAGGGACTCCCTAGCTTCATCGGCCAGCTCATCAAGGAAGGAAAGAACACACTGGACAAGGCGGCACTCCAGAAAGAAATCACCAAGGCCAAGGCATTCTACTATGCCAGGTAAAGGTGTTACGCAACGCACACTGCTTAACTGGTTGAACCTCTAACTCATATTTCGATCTTCCCCATAGGTTCATCGAACTGTTCGACTTTCCAGCGTACCTGACATGGAAGGACATGGAAAAGTCACAGGCAGCGCCAGCATGTCCCTATGCGCATCTGTGGCAGAACAAGGGCAAAGGCACAGGAAACGATCTCTCGGAGGACTCACAAAAGTTCCTGACCACCACCCCACCCGTCTCCACTGGCGCGCTCCAGGTCCACATCCACTCGCCAGCAACCCAGAACAAACTGACCGGGGTCCGCCTCGCCAAGATCAGCCAGAGCATTGCAGATGTTAAGGAGAAAAAATCGATCACATCCGTGTTCTGGACTGCCAACACTGGTCAGTCGACCAAGGATGAACGCGACCCGGAATCCGAGATTGTCACCAAGGACGAAAAGTGGTTCAGTGGCGGCGTTGTTGGCTCAGGAATTACATCCGAGGGCGATTCGGCCGCAAACAAGGAGCTTCTTAGACAATACTACTCATTGGTGGATCAGTTGTCAACACTGAGCACCAAGCACGACAAGCCAGTGGTCAGTGTCATCGACGGAATCGTGACACTCTCTGCTGCGTACTTGGCATTCGGTACTGGTGGACAGCGTGTCATTACTGAGAACGCCACTCTCGCCTTTACGCCACTGCTCTCGATCGAACCCAGTGCCAACCAGGTGACCAATGCTTTTGCAGGACTTTACCTTCTTTCACAGATCCAGTCGGCGGCAGCATCTGAAGTACGGCCCTTGCCCAAGGGTGTTGGACATTATCTCGCCTTTTGCCCAGACTATATTCTCCGAGGACCCGATCTCAAGAAGCTCGGATTGGCCGACTTTTTCATTTCTTCGAGCAAGAAGAAGGACATTGAGGAGGCTATTCTTTCTGTCGCGGGATGCCCTCCTCCTCATACAACGCAGGCGATCCGCATGGCACTTAATGCAGAGGTTGTTTACCCAGGACCGGCCAAGATTGATGTCTGGAAGTCTGAGATCCAAGAGTGCTTTGGAGTAAGTGAGACCCTTCCGCACACTGATCACATTTGAGATGATGACATGTTCTAACTACAAGATCATTTGATTCATTAGGAGGCCAACAGTGTAGAGGACATTGTGTCGAATCTGGAAAGGTACAGCAACAGCTGGTCAAAGTCGATCCGTGAATACATTGCTTCTCTTGACCCTGTGATGGCTAAGGTAAAGATGCGGATGTAAATTTTGGGCAAACTTTTATTTAGTTGTTTAGATGTAGCTAACATGGTCCTTGAAACAATTCTGATAGCTTCTCTTCAAAGGAATCGTGGATGCTTCGAAGCTCGAGTCTTTCCGCGAGGTTGCTCAATTGGAATATCGCCTCTCTCAGCGCTACTCTGAATATCTTGCCACCAAGTTGTCAGGAGAATCAGTGGACAAGAATATCGACTCGTTCTTTGCTCCTCTCGACGAAGAAAAAGAAATCTTCACTTTCCCATTTGCGGAGTGGCTCCAGGCTCACCAGGACCAGGATATCGAGGCTACCACTTCAAGCGAGGCGGATTCAACGTCAGCCGTGCCATCCGACCATCCCAAGATCCCTGGTGTTGATTTTTCTGATCCGGAAGCCATCAAATCGTGCCCGTTCTTATCTGCCAAGAAGACTGAGACGGGTGCGCCAACCCATCCACCATCGGACCACCCTGCGATCCCAGGAGTTGATTTCTCGGATCCAGAAGCCATGAAGGCATGTCCCTTCCTGTCGGCCAAGAAGACCGAGCCTGCTGTGGCACCAGTTGTCGCTGAGGCACCAAAATCAAATGGCACCATGCCTTCTGACCACCCCCAGATCCCTGGCGTCGACTTTTCTGACCCAGAGGCAATCAAAGCTTGTCCGTTCTTGTCGGCCAAGTCGAGAGAATAAAGAAAAAGTCTGCGGAGCCAAAAAAAAAAAAAAAAAAAAAAAAAAAAACCTGTACATATCCATCTGCAAGGATCGGGAGCGCCAATAAAGAACATCAAGAAAAGAACAAACTACAAATGCATGATTTTATTTCTCAGTGGGTGAGGGAAGGTGCTATTATTGAGAAGACAAATATGCCTGTGGACACTCTTGTCTGCTATTATTTCTCTGGTACGTTTAGAAGCAATCGTCGTCAAAGAAGTCGTCATCGAACCCCTCGCGGTGGCGGCGGCGGCGGTCGTCGTCGAAGACGTTGATCACCAAGGTTGGGTCAAAGAAGGGATCCGCAAAGAGGCCATCCCCAAAACCGAAGCCTCCGCCAAAGCCAAAGCCATCGCCAATGCCGAAACCGGGACTGCCAATGCCGAAACCTCCTGGGCTGCCGAAACCTCCTGGGCCGAAGCCTCCTGGACCTCCAAAGCCTCCTCGCTTCCACAGCGACGACGTCCTGGCGGGGAAGGGCACGGCGGTGGGAACAGAGACTGGGTAGTAGCTCGCGACGGGGACTGGGTACGAGTACGGCTGCGCGTAGGGGATGGGCTGGGTGGGGCCGAGGCTGACCTCGGGAGCAATGTCCGTGTTTGTGATCACGTTCGATTGCGTCGTGACGGTGTTGTAAGGAGAGGTGATCATGCCTGCAGAGTTGGGACCGATCGCGCCAGCGCCGGGTGGGGTCATCTGGGGTAAGGCCAGGGTTGCCGAAAGGGCGGCCAGGGCGAAGGAGAGCTTGGAGAGGGACATGAGAGTCAGTCTTGTTGATCTTTGGTTGGTTAGGTGTGGTTTGTGGATAGGGCCTGGGAACTGGATGACTGAGTATTTATACATCTGGTAACGGCTGTTGTCGTAAGAGGATTGATAGAGTGTTCTGTCAAAAGTAAAGATTCTGATAAATGAGGAATACCGGGAGCAGTGTGGATCTCTTCAACGGGTGATGTGACGAGAAGATCTGTAGAGGCAGAAGATAGAGTGTCAATGGTTTCGACCTTGCTGAGAGATTTATTATCCATTCTAGAAAGCATCGCCAACCATCTAGTCGTCGTCTGGATCGGCCTTGCCCTGTGATTTCTTTTTTTTCTTGGCCATCTTTTGTGCACGCTCGTCCATATACGTCGAAAAGAAATCGCCCATCCGTTTCTTGCTTGGTCCACCTGTCGATTTCGGCGTTGATGATACTGCAGCAGCGGCAGGATGTGTTGATGCCTTGAGAGCAGCAGGGTGCACCACCGGCTGGTATTTGCCCCCTTTGGATGGTTGGGCTGCAGGGTGAACTGGTGTTGACATGCTCTTCTTTTGATGTGATGGTGCTCCTGATGCTGATATATTGCTTGCTCCACTGCCTCCCACATTCCTGGTTTTGCTGTCCTCCTCGTCCTCCTGCTGCTCCTGCTGCTCTTTCCTCCGTGCTGCCATCATCAACTTGTGCTCCTGATACTTGTCGGGCAGGGCATTCTTCTCTGCTTGGTCCGCGCGCTGCAGCTCTGCGGCGACTACGCCACCGGTCATTTGGCGCTTGAGCTTGGACTCGAAAGCGTTCATTGGCACGTGGCGCATCGCGTCCTTATGCGAGATGTACTTGGCACCGAGTCCGAGTCTATTCAGATGCCAGACAAATGATTCGAGGGCTTTAGTAAACATGGAAGATGGCTTTCAAAACTTGATACCTTGATCGATGACTATCGTTCAAAACGTAAACACTTGATCAAGAGTGTTTTGTTTACCCTGGCTGCCTGGCTTTGATCTCTGATTGAGCCACAAAACTGCTTCCTGATTTTGATGATGATTTGGTATCTTCTTCGTCGTCCGAGAAACCGTCGACGGAAAGCCACGAGGCCACCTTGTTGCGGGCGAACGAAACTGAAACATCGAGTTGGGTTTGCAATGCACCCAGGGCTTCGAATTGTTCCTTGCGTTGCTTCTTGGTCAAATGTCCTCCTGCAGTGGCTCCTGATGATGGAGATGGTTTTGACGCCTCGGTCATGGATGTGTTGTGTGTGTTGTTATTGAGGTTGAAGTGATGGTTGGTCAAGAAGGAATGCGTTCAAGGTGCATGTGAAGTCTTTCGCCCAGTGGCTTATGACTGTTTAGTGAAATTTTTCTTCTTTTTTCAGTGTTGAGCATCCATTTTTTTTATTTTACATATCGCGAAGGAAGAGAGTACACCATTAAGCGTAAAGACGGTCTTCTCGTGTGCGGTTCGATCCAACCTTCTTGTCCTGGATCTGCACTTGTGCGCTGGCAATGTCGAAGCTGTTAGCAACAGCCGCACATCCCAGGCTGACCAGCCCTTCCTTCAATCCACGTAGTGTTCCTGCTGTGGTCAGTGCCTTTCCGTAGACAAACTCCTGCAGACTCAACAGCAAATAGGTATCACTCAAGCCTCTGACTTCGCACTAGAAAAGTGTTTGTGGAGGGTTAAATACGAAGAAAGAGAACAAAGAAACGATTAGCATGCTTTTCCTTTTTTTTTTTTTTTTTTTTTTTTTTTTTTGGCGTCAAGCCAAAGCATTCCGGTCACTTACATATGACATGAGCGCCGCGCCAAGGTTCTGCACCAAGTTAGGCACCTCCAGCGCCGGGATCTTAGTCACGGTCGTCGACCCCGCAGTCTGCAGTAGCCTGAGCCACGGGTACGTGTAATCTATATCCGGCATGGTCGAGTTGTAGTTGCCGGGCGAGAGTGTGTCCAGGATCACGATCCGTGTCGCCTGCACGCCGCTCATGATGGTTTTCGCAAAGTTGAGGCTGTCCTTGTCTTTGACCTCGTAGTTGCACGGGATGAGAAGCACGCTCCGGTCGCTGTCCAGCTCGTAGATGTTGCAGCTCGCGTTCGAGGGCGAGTTCACGTCTGCAGAGTTGTCTTTCTATATTGTGTCGGTGTAAGTAGGATAGAGTAAGTATCGAGTGTTGAAATCCCATACGATAAACTACAAGAAGAGCTTGAGCGAACATACAAGGTCGATGCCAGGCAGGATCAACGTCCCGATCAGAGTCTTGGGCTGCACGGTGTGGAGCAAGGACGAGCCGCCAAAGGCTGTACCAATGATCAGAGTCGAGCAAGTCCTGGGTCCTGCTTGTGCTGGTTTTGTCTTCCAAAGAAGGATTGGCTTGGGCATGGTGACGGCTTTGTCGGCGTCCTCCTGAAAGTCCTCCTCGTCGCTGGACTGGTATCTGTGATGCTCGTCAATGTCCTATAGATGAACAGAGATGTGAAAGTGCGTCAGTCTCCATGGCAGAGATGGAGCTCTGTCTTTCTTGTCGTTGTCCAATTGTATTCCTGTCGTACCATATTATTGATGTGTATGAGGTGTTGTTTGGTGATGGAAGAATGGAGAAGTTTCAAGAGGGTCAAATAAAATGTTCGTGAATGACACGAGAGGAACACGCAGCCAGGGACTTGCGCGTTCTTTGGATGCAGTCACACACGTCGTCCGCCACCATTTTTTAAGCTCAAGGTGTCTTGAGAAAATACACATGGTGTATTCGAATAATGGCACATATGGTACAAACTACAATAACGACAGCGGAAAAGATGGGTCATTTAAGCGACAATCTTGGACACCTTTCCAATTCCTTTGGTTCGTCCCTCTCGGAAGATCTGGTGAATAAGGGAAAAAAAGGATGTGGTTACCAACTATAGTGATCACCCACTCGTCAAAGGCATACATATCAAGACAATAACATACCAGTCGGGCTCCAATTTTAAGGTATGCAGGCTGCAGGAACTGGAATCGAACAGTCGCTCGGTCGCCAGTGCGTAGGATCTGGTCGGGCTTGTCCATGGCCAGAACACGGGCGGTCTGTCGAACAGCACCACAGTGCAGCATGGCCTGGTACTTGTGACCAATGGTGGTGGAGTGGTACAGGACTAAGATCTCGGCTTCAAACTCTCGGCAGCCGCGAGGTGGGGGAGTGGTCTCCTTGTCCAGCATGACCATGCCTTTGCGGATGGTCGACCGCCGAATCTTCTTCAATCCAAATGAGGCGCTCTGACCAGCGCAGGCAAGAGGGACGTTCAGTCGCTTGCGCTGGATACTCTTGACGGTAACCATCTGGAAGGCGCCATTACCGTCAGGTCCCAAGTACAACTGATCGCCGGCATGGACAATTCCGTTCATGACCACTCCACTGACCACGGTTCCAACAAATGGGACCGAGAAGGTATCGGTGATCTGATACTCAACCGGTTCTTCTTTGTTGTACTTTTGACTGATTGGTAATACGTTCAAGAAGTTCTTGAGCAAGTCCAGACCCTCTCCAGTGACGTTACTGACCTGGAAGATGGGGCAGATGCGGTCACTGACAAAGTTTCCAGCGGTGACCACCACATCCTCATGAGACTAAGCGAGTGTATAAGGAAACAAGCGAAGAGTTAGTGCCAAGTTGATAATGATGAGAGTGTTTCATACCAATGCAACTTAGAGATGGTTACCTTGACAAACATGGGGATTTTTCGGCATCCAGCAGACTTCAAGATCTTGGTTAACTGCTTGACAGTGTTCTCCAGAACGTTGGGCGGGCACATGTCGATTTTGGTGATGACAACCAGGACAGGGACACCCAGGGCCAAGGACAATCCCAAATGCTCTTTGGTCATGCCAACAATTCCCGCGTTCGATCCAATCATCAGCATGACAAAGTCGGGCGCACAGCCAGTCATACCAAATACGGTAGTCTTGAGGTAGCGCTCATGTCCAGCAAGATCGATGAAGGACAGAACTTTAGCGGCCTTTCCGCAGATCTCGTCCCAGGGAGCATTTCGTCCGTGGGACATGGTGGGAACTGGAACCGACTTGGCGTCAAAGCCAAGGATTTCCATTCCGACAGAAGAGGTTCGTCCAGAGTCGATCTCGTGCTTATGGCTAACACAATATTGTAATCAGAGAGTGTGAGCCTTTTGCAAAAAGAGTATTACCCGAAAAGGATTTCGGCGAAGGTCTTGCACTCACCGGAAGAGGTTAACTCGAGCCTTTCCTCGTCCATCATCAAGGACGCCTTTGGTCAAGACTCCTAGTAACGTTGACTATATGTTTGAAAGTGAAGATAAGTCAATCCAGCCATTGAGAGAGTAAGAAGACATGTGCATATGGTGCAATAGCGAAAGAAAATCTCACCTTTCCAGCGTCCTTTTGACATCATCCAAAAGAGATAGAGCGAGAGAGAAATGGGTATCAATTAGTACAAAACCGGGATGTTTGTCAATTGGCAATCGAATCCAGGATGAACACGTACGACGTTTCCAACGACGGCCACTCGCAGCTCCAGCAGCTCCTCAACCGACTTGGGCTTATTGCGGATCATGACATAGGCAGTCTTGAAGACATCCTCGGGTGCTGGACCTTCAACGGTAGCCTCTCCCGAAGCGTTGGTTGGTGTGGAGTTCTTCTCGTACATGATGGCGACCTCGGCACCGACAGTTGCAGCAGCTGACCGAACAGTGGCGAGGGCAGTCTGGTACTCGGCGTCGGTGAGGTTCATCGGTGCTCCATCCTCTAATATATTGTGAAGGACCAAAATATAACGGCCAGAAAGCTAGTGAGTACACGTGTTGCTCATCTCGGGGAAATACTCGTTACTTATTTTTTTTAAAAAAAAAGAAGAGTGGTGTGGTTGCTTTTTTATGTACCTTCAATACCAATCTCGAACAGCGTCTCTCCCGAGCCCTCTCGTATCCGTGCAGTCAGCAGGGTAGTCAGGGACTCGATGTTGGTCTCGGTGGGGTTCAGCAATTGCTCCTACATGGTTCAAGGTACCAAGGCGGGAGGTTGAGTGAGTATGTACGAGATGTTCCAAAATGGGAGCCGACTGTCATTTTCGGCGGTCACTTTTTTTTTTAGCAGTCTGTCTATGGCCATGTTGGGCGAAAGGCAGTTGAGGAAGTATTGGGTCGAGCGTGCGTCTCCCACGCTTTGTGTGAGCCAAACAAAGAAAAGGGGATGGACACAACACAACTCGCACACTCAGCACGGGCAGTAGGACAGTGATGTGATGAGGTGAAATACCTTGAGGGACAAGTCCTTAATGCCACTTCGCTGGGCCTCGAATCCAGCGAGGGGATCGTCCATGTCATTGAGATCAAACTCATCTTCTAATGAAGTCTGGGCAGGGGTCTCCAGCTTGACCGGTAATGAGACTGAGGTGGAGGTGGATGAGCTGGAGTTGTTGAGGTTGAGTGCATTGAGCTTGTCGACTAATGGGCCATTGTCGATTGGGGGTATTGATGTCTCTGCGGATCGCTTTCCCTCCTTGCGCTCGTCCTTCTTTAGCATGGCGTTGGTGTCCTAGTTGTTTGAATGGGCTGCAAGGTGCGAGTAGCTAGTTGGAATATGGAGTGTGTGTGTGCGTTGTATGTACAGAGAGAGAGGGAGAGTGCGAGACGAAAGGTGTGAAACTGGGGGTGCTGACACAAAGAACAAAAAAGGGAAATAGTGCGTGTTTGTGTACTGTGGGGTGCTCTATCGTTGTTGAATCTCTTTCTGGGCACAACCGCCCGTTTTAAGGAAAAAAGCGAATGGGGCGCAGTCCAGCACTCTTTCTCCCCAATGTTCGAGCGCATCCTGATCCAACGATCCAAACAGAACCCTTGCCTTTTTTTCTCACCTGGATGATATTCAAGGAGTTCAACCTGGACCAATTGTGAACGAACGAGTCTATGGTAGGCTTGTAGTGTGTGTTCAACAATATTTCCGAGAAAGAAAGAAAGAAAGTTTCCTTTGGACGTTCTAGTGTTGGGCATGGATATCTTAACACGCTGTGTGAGAGGAATCCCCCTGTCGCAAATTGAAGGCCAATGGTTGTCTCGAATGCAATTGTGTTCGTTTTGTCTGTTCTGGCGCAACAACAGAAGTGGCAGTGAGGCTGAGCACTTTTTTTTGTGAGTCCGGGTTGGGAGAGGTTGGTCGAGTGTCATAGGAGCTATCGTGAGTCATTTTTGAATGGTGCCCCCTTCCTTGTTGTGGTTTGAGCTCATGCTTCGTTGACCTTCTCTCGTGTTCTGTGGATCGGTGTTCACAGACATGATTTCGAACCCCTAGGTTATGGCGACCACGTTTTTTTGTAACCCACGACTCGGCAGGGTGACCAGTCGCGTATTTCTTTTTGACTCCTAGAGGCCATGGATGACCTATTGGTCTAACAAGAAAGAAACAGGCTCCTCTAAACCATAGGTTCTTCAAATATTGAACACAATAAGATTGAGTGGACAATGGTGTAATGGATTTATGGTATTACACCATGCACACTCACATACCCATTTCTGGAGCATTGCTGGGCTGCCATGTGGGCTTATCTGTGTGCCACTGAAATTAATCAACGGCTTTTTTTTGGATGGTTTCTCCGATCTCGATCTCACTCTCTTTTTTTTTTTTTTTTTTAACTTCTGTTACCCTACTTCCTCTTCCCCTGCATCCCCCACATCACATAATGAAGACAACCACCCTCGACACTCTGCCAGTCGCCTACATCTCGCACGACTCGACTGTCGAGAAGAAGGTGCTGCTCAAGATGGGCGAGGTGCCCAATGTCGCCCAGCTCGCTGTGGCCACCCTCAAGCCTGGCGAACAGGCCTCCAAGCACCACCACAAGGACATGACTGAGAGTAAGCTACATCATTCCAACAGGCCTTGTTTTTCAACACATGGCATGCACCCCTGCGTGTGTCGCTTTGCTGTTCATACTAATCCCTCTACTTTTTAACAGCCTTCCATTTTCAATCAGGCACTGGCGAGATGGAGGTCAATGACAAGATCTTTAAGGTCGAGGCAGGCACCACCGTCACTGTGTTCCCCATGGAGTCGCATGAGATCAGGTAGACAAACAACAAGAGGACAGTGTCCATTTCATTAGGGACAGGGACATTTTATGAGGCATCTTCAACAATGACTGAATTCTCATTTCCTTTCCTTTAGAAACACTGGCTCGGAGAATCTGGTGATTATCTATTTCGGCATCGTCTAAGATGGAGGAGGGATGCATGTCCACACTCAAGCAAACCAACCATCCGCACCACCAACACACACCCCACTCACCTACCCTAATACCATACCATACCGTAGCCTCGAATAACCAGACGGTCCAGACGGTCCTCACCATGCAAAAATATTAAACCTCGGACACTTTCACCTGTCTGCCAATGATACATTACCGCCAGCCATATTGAGCGAGCGAATCTGGCTCTCATTGATCCCAGCTCAACTCAACTATCTTTTTTCTTCTGTTCCTGCTGAGCACTCTCACTCTCACTCTCACTCTCACTCCCGTTCTTTGTGTTTTGTACATCTCTCTTTCTCTCGCTCTTTTGCCCATCCCTCCTTTCCTACTCCAAGATCGTTGATCTCATCTCATTCTGTCCACGCAGTGAAGAATGGCTCTGGAGAGTTTGACAAACATTTAATGACCATTTTTTAACGACCACTTCCAAAAAGTTTTGAAACGACGACCGTCTTTTTTCTCTCTTTCCTCGTCTTTCCCCTTATTTTTGATTTCCACACCTTTGACACGACCCATTCATTCATTTCGCATTTTGCCACTTCCCAAGTCTCATTCTTCTCCTCGATATCACTCCCATCCATCCAACAATTCTGCAATGCCAAGCTCAGCTTCAGGACTGAGCCAGCGCAAAAAGGCGTCGGGAACAGACTCTTCAACAACAACACCAACACCAACGACCACAGGTACCACAGGTACGACAACTAACGCGACAACAACAACAGCACAAGGGGCAACCTCTCTCAAGTCTGGCGGTGTCTCGAGCGAAGCAACAAGCACAGCAACGTCTTTTAAAGCATCATCACAGCAAACCAATGGCCACTCTCACATCCAAAGAAACAATGACAGGAGCAATAGCAATGGCAATAGCAATGGCACCAGTAATGGAAATGGTGTCAATGGACACGATCACGTCAATGGCAATAGCATCGTCAAGGGCGCCTTGAGCAGCAAATCAACCACTGACGACGAGCAAGAAAGCGACGCGAGCAGCGATCGATTCGAAACCATGGATGAGATTTCGCAGTGGAGGTGAGTTGTCATTGGATACATGGTTGGCTAATCCAAAACAAATCAAATCTCACTCTTCTTGGCTTGAGCATGTCGAACTCAACTCGCTCTGATGTCTTGCATTAGGACTTCGGTTGCCCCATACTGCCCGTCATACTCGGTGGCCTTCAAGGCCATCTTTCTGGTGCGCGCCCTGGCAGCCACCTACTCCAACATCTCGGACTGCGACGAAGTCTTCAACTTTTGGGAACCAATGCACTATCTTCAATACGGGACAGGACTTGAGACATGGGAGTACTCACCCCTGTACGCGATCAGGAGCTGGGCATACATCCTTGTTCATGCTCTGCCAGCAGAGATCACCCGTCTCGCCATGAGTGCCAATCGCGTGAGTATCCATTTTTTTAATTTTTTTTTTTTCTTGGTTGGCAGGCCACACTTTGCGCATTTGTACAGGCGTCTTTGTGTGTGGGTGTGTTTGTTTGTGTCTGGTCAAACGACCACTCATTAATTTCTGTGGGACTGTGGGACATGGCCCAAGCCAACCACGCCTCGCCATGTCACAAAGCAGTGCGACAAACCAAAACTGAGCCTATCACAACATCAGCAGCCCACAAGGACCATTTGCTCACTCACGACCTTGTGTTTTCGTCTTAGTTGCAAGTCTTCTTCATCCTCAGGATCATTCTTGGCGCTGTATCGGCGCACTGTGAGGCAACGCTCTACAGGGCAGTAGTGGACGAAGTCGACCCAAGGATAGGCCGATACCTTTTACTCGCTCTTGTCAGCAGTGCGGGGACATGGATCGCTTCCAACGGTAAATATTTGTTCATCAAGAAAACTCAATTTCAGGACCAACGGAGACACTCTGTGATATCGTTGCATGTGAAAGTTGATCTCGACTACGTTTCATGATCCTAACCCTTACCCTTCCCTTTTTCTTTTCTTCTATCTGTGTTACTATTGTTCCCATGTAGCATTCTTGCCTTCAACATTCGCCATGTACACCACCATGCTCTTCTTTAGCCAGATGCTCCAGCCACCTCGACAGCACTCTGTAAAGCGTACATTTTGGGCCATCTTCTGGGTGGGACTGGGCGCACTTCTTGGATGGCCATTCAGCGCAGCGGTCGGTTTGCCATTCGCCCTCGAGGAATTGTTGATTCACAGCAGGAACCAGAGCAAAAAGAAGACCGTCCGCTTTCGGGATTGGCGCAGGATGCGGTTCTTGCGACTTGTCAGCTCGTCCATTCTTGTTCTCGGGATCGTTTTGGTGAGCTGCAACATATTCCCGTTAGTCGCTGTACGACACCGGTGAACTAAGAGACGTAGGGACTAATTGTATGGCCTTTTCCCACTCGGACTGCTAGATTCCTCTCATTTTCATCGACCACTACTACTATGATAAGTTTGTGGTCGTCCCTCTCAACATTGTCCTCTACAACGTCTTTGGAGGCGATGTTGGACCCGACATTTTTGGAACCGAGCCATGGTGGTTCTACATCTTGAACGGTCTCTTGAACTTCAATTTGCTGTTCTTGGCGGCCCTGCTTTCATTCCCTGCTCTGGTTAGTGTTACAACAACATTTTTGTAGCTCAGTGTCCGCACGTGAACCGCGACTAACCTGTACTTCTCTCCCGTAAATTAGGTGTTTACTTTCTTGGTCGCCCCAGATGTGATCCCCAATCCTCCCTCCAGTGCTGATCAGCTCAAGGATCCTCTGCTCCTCTTTACCCTCAAGCTGTCACCCTTTTATCTCTGGTTCGCCATTTTCACCGCCCAGCCTCACAAGGAAGAGCGCTTTTTGTTTGTCGTCTACCCATTGATTTGCTTTAACGCAGTTATGACTCTGTTCATGGCACAAAAGCTCGTTCAGCGTGGACTCGATCGATTTGTCACTCGGAGCAAAACTGCAGCAATCCATAAATATTCGCGAGGACTGGTCTGGGTCGTACTGATCGTGTCCGCAGCAGTCTCAGTGTCCAGGATTTTGGCGCTCTACGAACATTACTCGGCACCAATCGACGTGTATCGCAACGCCTTTGACTTGGTCAAAGTTCCAGAACCTATCGGATCGACATCAACAGCAACAGTGGAAGGCACCGAACCAACAGTAATCGCGGCCTCTAATGCAGGATCTTCATTAAACGCCAAGAAGGAGATTATTCGTGTCTGTGTTGGCAAGGAATGGTACCGGTTCCCCAGCCACTACTTTTTGCCCGAGGGTGCACGACTGGGCCTCATCAAGAGCCACTTTGATGGATTGCTGCCAGGAGAGTTCCAGGAGCAGTCAGAATCAGGATACCCTACTTCTGGAAAGAGCCAACATCCCCTGGCAATTGACTGGAGATGGAGTGCCGAGCGCAGACCTGGCACCTCGCACATCCCCAAACTCATGAACAACGAGAACAAGGAGGTCGTAGAGCATTATGTAAGTGCCTTGTCTCTTATGCTCATATCTTTGTGCCATCTGGCTGGATGCTGATTTAGATTTTTTTGCGATGCAATAGACCCCATTGGAGCAGTGCCAATATCTGGTGGATCTGGATTACAGTGGACGGCCCGAGCCAGAGAAGCCTACAGCTACTTCATCAATAGTCATCAACGAGACGCCGGACCTGGAGCCAAGGTATCTCCAGAACAAGGAGCAGTGGGAGAAACTCTACTGCAGAAAATTCTTGGATACTACGGTTGGCGCTGGTCGGAATCGGTGGGTCCGAGCCTTCTGGATCCCAGACAAGATCACGCTGGCGTTGACAAGAGGACAGCCTAAGGCCTGGGGAGACTATTGTCTTGCCCGCCGTAAATAAAGTGTAGAGATCAAGGCGCAGTAGAGGTTGCCGAGAAATAAATCGAAGTGAAACAATACTCTGAACGAATTTTCAATTTTTTTGATTCAGGAACACTCGGATTATTCCTCTTGTTGATAACTAATAAATCCCTACATGCTACCTACTTGGAAGCGCTCAGGGGGTAGGAATACAAGCACATCGTAAATGAAGACGATATACTCGGCATCTGGATTGGTGAGGCTGCAAGGTTGGTTCTTAAGCGAATGGATCCCACAGACGCAGCTTGCGTGGATGTGCTACAAGTCAAGTTTCTTTTAATGGCCCTTTCGAAAACGACAGTTTTCTGTGGCGTCCGATAGCTCATCGCCCATTCCTTAGGTCCCAGACTAAGCTTCCTTCTGGCGCCATCACGAGGCTAACGGCAGCCCCTCATGCTTTGCTCCTTGCAGCAGCTTTCTCCCCATGAGCACATTTCACAGCCTTCAAGGGATCGCCAGTGTGTGTGATTGCCCTTAAGAAAATTTCTGATGGAGCCAAAAGAAATAGGCCCAAGAAATTTTCTTTGTCGCGAGGGATCCATTTTTTTAACATGCTTTCTCTTCAACCATCCATTCCACTCTGCAACTCATCGGTATGTTTGGGATTCCTGAACTAAATGACATGGTCTGCAGTCTTGTAGACTTGGATACGCTTTACAAATGTGTCCTTGTGAGCAAGGCTTGGAATGGAGATGTGACGCCAGCTTTGTGGAGACGAATCCCAATTCTGGCCAGTGGCTCTCCAAAGCAAATTGCTTTCGCCCGACTGATTCTGGAAGATCTGATTGCAGATCGCGAGAATGACCAATCGCCACCCAAAGCACTCAGCCGAAACGGAAGGTTTATCAACCATGTTGACAACTACCGCAACCTTTTCCAAGTGATTCGGACAGCCACGGCCATAGGCGCCTCATACGAGAACCCCCCATCAGAAGAAGCTGTTTTCGAGCACTTTTTGCGCAAGACATGGAATATCGACAACTTTGAAGCGCTTGAAGAGTACTTTACTACGCCCGGATACTTCAACATGGTGTGTCAGAAGGTTCCTCTAGTGCGATCCCTTACCATCTCAGCGGCTCACGAAAGCTGTGGATGCATTTCATTGGAAATGCTGAAGAGTCTTCTCGCCGCAGCAGGTAAGGTGCGGTATCTCACCCTCAATATTTTTACCTTCCAAAAGAAGCCCACTGTTGCTCCTCCCGAACAGTCAGCCCCCGGACCACGCAAGACTTCTGACAACAATTTGCAGTTCCACACCTTGAAAATCACTGCTATTGGCAGAAAGACAGATTCGCCTAAGGATCTGTCGTGGTTGTGGAACAGCTGCTCTAAACTAACTGTGCTTGAGATCTTGTACATCCCACCACCGGCGATAAAGTCTTTGTCAGAAGGAATTAGTTCGACGGCAAGATTGCTCCAAGTTGTGTCGTTTGGGCGTACCGTTCATGACCGTGATTATATCGAGCTCATGAGCCATGACATTGCAACGCTCGTGGGCAGTGGTGAAGGTTGGAAAGTGATTCATTTTTTTCAAACAGCATTATTTGGCCCGGAAGCCCTGGAAGCACTACTTAAGAAGCATAGCGACTCAGTGAAGGAGATCAAGCTGATGAAGATGGAGGAGAACACCAATATCAAGCAGATCCTGGCAAGTTGCCCCTGCCTCGAGTCATTCAGAACCATTGAGAACCGCAAGCGAGCCAACACTGTCCACCCTGAAATTCCCTTCAAACGATGGGTTGATTGGGACCCACAGACCAAGAACTTGCGCCCATGGCGGTGCGAAAAGTCCTTGATTGAACTCGCTGTCAAGATTGTGGATGTTCATCAAGTCCGTGCCTCGCCTGACTTTGAACCGACAGCGACAGACGTCACGAAAGTACGCACTCAGCACAAAGCGTGGGAACGCTTGGCCCGGTGCCACAACCTCAGAAGGTTGCGGTTGGGACATACACCTTCCGACAGAGGTCGTGTGGTCGCCCTCAGTATGCAAACCGATTGTCTTCAACTCACAATGCTCACAGGACTCGACCGACTTGTGGACCTGGAGCGGCTGGAAGAATTGAACGTCAGTTGTATGCGACACGGCATTGGCGTGAACGAGGTCGAATGGATGAAAGAGCACTGGCCTCAGCTATCAAAGCTCACAGGCTTGCCAAAAGACTCTTTGGTGCGCAAATGGGTCGAGAAGAACTACCAGAAACTTATTCTACAGTAAATGTCCGCAAATGAAAGCATTCAATGGCCTAGGATATTTCCTCATCATAGCTCGTAGCACAGCTCAATATAATATTTTCTTGCATTCTGAAATAACAACCAAACCCTGTTCTCTATGCTCAGGCTCTTCACTATTTTTTTTCCATCATGGCGAAAATGACAATCAAAGATGATTACGATTCTGGCATCCAGCTGTGTTTCGAGGCTGAAGTGCGTGCTGTAGTTGTTATCTTTTCCTTCTGTGTGTGTGCGTTAGCTTTCCCATTTTCCCGCAATGAAAGGCGGATGCCCGTGCTCATCTGTCGATGCATTGATTGCGACCATTGACGTCTAGAGGGATTTGGGCTCGGTATGGAGTAATTCACTGAGGGTGTCGTCTTCCCAGCAAGTAGAGGAAACAAAATAGAGCCAGGTCAGTATCAGAAGTGTGCTTGAACACGCACATGACCTCCACACATTCAGGGTATACATGTAAATCAAACTGGGTGTGAATCATGGTGTCAAATGTTTACAAGCCCCGTACGTATTCGCGGTTCACACCTCGAACCAAAGTCAAACCAAGAGAAAATTGTCCACAGCTTTCAAATACGCGACATGCTAATCTCGTTGAAACAGGGACTACAGTTGAACACCCAAAACCAACGCGCTCCGAAGAAATGAAATAGGCTGCGGAAGAAATTCGCAGTAATGTTCGAACGATGAGTAGAGTATGCTGGAGATGGAAGTTCTGCAGGCCACGGCTGTTGTCCAAGGGTACAGAAATGCTTAAACTTCCCCACAGAGAGTCCATATTGTATGCGCGCTGCGCTGTTTCGACTGTGGCCAACTCGCCTCAACAACATAGCTGTTACATTGACCTGTATTCACGCGCCATGATTAAGCCCATTGTAGCCATTCCGTACCCGTTTCTGTGGGTACAACCGCGTGTACGTCAAAGGCGCCAATGGTTCCTCCGGAGATACGGTGGATGGGTTGCGACCTCTGTCTGATACATGATGCAGAAAAAACAGTGACTTGGTGCCTGGTAGACTCGTAGAATGCGACAGACAGAGAATATTGACTCAGATCACATTACCATGGTACTTCAGGTTGCAGTCCCGAGAGAGGGGTCAAATTAACTCAGAATAAACCATACTTCTGGCAAGGGACCAACAAAATGTGCATGGTGGTATGCCTTGAAGACGTTGTGGGCGACTGCTATAGCCTACACCATAAAGAAGTGAGTAACGAGTTGTCGGACGCCATGGAAGAAAGAAAAAAAAAGAGAACCGCTCTGACCGGGCAACTCGCTATGTTTGGTCACTCTTAATGTCTCTTCTCAGCGCATCACATAGTGAATTGCAAGCAGAGCCTCTCACGAAGCCAGACCCTGGTTCTCACTTGTACTATAGAAATCAATCGTCTTTATGTACTCCACAATGTTTGAGAATCTAATAAGTATGGTATTACTATACACCAAAACTCAAACGACTGCTAAATAATGACCATTGCGGCCTGTGCATTGATAATCGCAAAACAAACAATTCTCAAATCACGTGGCACTAGTTTCCCAAAGCGTCGCGTTACAAAGGAGCAGGATGCCAGATTGGCAGGCTTGGACAAGAAATCCGACGCCCTCAAATGGCTCGAGGCAGAGTACCCAAAGATTTCTCTTGACTAGAGTGTTGCATCCAACCACCACATCTGCACACTAATAATCAATAGTTATGTAACTCAACACAGATATTTGCAATGAACATCAATACAAATATCAAGTCTTATCGTCTATACATATTAGGTTTTCTATTCTATCTTCGCGATTGCAAGAGTTTTTACACGGTGATCCTGCGCCCAAAATAATGATAAATATATGCATATAAATGACGAGTGCAGCGTAAGGCGTATCGGCTAAGGATGAAACCTCGACCTGTGCGGTATGAACATGGCGTATCCAAAAACTTGAAAGTGGGAAGGTAATGAATCGAACAACGCCTGGCTTTGAAACTTACGAAAGATGACCTGTGCGGAGCAAATACAGACCGTCCACTTGATTTCGGACGTGAAAGAAATTAAGGGTGTTACGATGTCTCGCAAAGTGAGCAGGCAGCGAGCATGCCCAGAAAGGGGAGTTATGTAAAAGGGGGTTTGCTGTTTGCGACTGCATGCACAAAAAAGTACTCACAATAGTCGAATGAGCGATAGGATCGAGTGTGTGGCCATCTAGTTTTTTATTCAATTTGCCAGGGGACAGACATTCTAGTGTGTGATGTTGCATGGCTTGGAGTGGCAAGAGCTGCAAGAGCTGTAGCACCTGCCTCTCAGCCAAGGCAATGTTTCGGGCTGCCTCCTTTTGACCAATGGCGCATCTAGGGCATGCACGCGCTCCGTTTGATCCCCAAACTGGTCCATCTTGAAATAAGCACAAAGGAAACCTTGTTTGCGCACGTGGACACGATGGTTTGAGCAGCATGCAATACATCACCACTAGATGTACTTTTTTTCTCTCTCTGTCTATGACACCAGCCAGCCAATCGCCAAGTTCTTTCTTCTCCACGTCCTGTCACTTGTTTGTTGTTGGTTCCATAGGCTGAGAGTGAGCGAGTACAAAGACAAGGAGGACAAACAAAGACGAGAAAGAGAGAGAGAGGGTGTGTGTGTGTGCATGAGCCTCACTTTGTCATCATAATGGCCACTGTGTCTGCTCTGTGCTTGGGAGAAGGGGATGCATTATTTCCCGAGAAGATCTCGTTCGATGCCCTCTCTTTCTTGTGTGAGGGAGAGAAATGGCGTGGATGATGAAACGCTTTCTTTCCTGACTGACCTTCTCTCTTCACTCTTCTCTCTTCACTCTTTCTTCACTCTCTGTGTCGTTCTCTTCTTCGCTCTCTCTCTCCTCTTTTGGCCAGTCACACACCAGTTCAGCTTCTTTTTTTTTTTTTGTGTGCAGATCAGCTTTTCAGTCTTCCATCCCCATTCCTCTTTTTCTTCTTCGTCAGCTCCTCCATCCTTCCTCCCTCATTCACTCGACCATCTCACTAGACCAGAAAGAACAAATCCACATTCTCCCTCCCTTTCTCTCACATACATTTAACAATGCAGAGATCAAGGCATCGTCATTGTCCGCAAGGGTACTCCGAACCTGCACGCACCTGCAGGTCCACTCCCCGCACAGAACCATCATACCCCAGAATACGCTCTGTCGCCAGACGAATGTTGTACAGCTCTGGACTCATCCTCGTCCTTGCCTCCTGTCTTCAGAGCATTCCCACCACTTCCGCACAGGTCGATGAACCGTACGATCCAGATGTATCGCAGCTAGTGGGCCGCTTCCTGCATATTACTGACATCCACCCAGACGAGCACTACATCACCGGCGGGTCTATCTCCTCGTCCTGCCACAGGAACGCAACAGACGATGACGATGACGGCATGCGCGCCATGAGGCCTGGGCGCACAGACGGTGGCATTGGCGGTCTCTATGGCTCACCGTACTCGATCTGCGACAGTCCCTTCTCCCTCGCCAACGCCACCTTCGACTGGATCGATAAGAACCTCATCAACAACATTGACTTTGTTGTCTGGACTGGAGACAATGCCAGGTGAGTCTTTTTCCCATCTCCATATCGAAAAAGGAGTGACATCACATATCGCCTCTATACACAGCAGGGGTGGAACATCAAATATTTTTTCTTCCCTTTTGTTATTTTTTGTCGCGATTTTCCGCGATTGTGTCTCCATTCAGACGACCCAAAAAAAAATGCACTCGTGCCACTCTGCATGGTTTATCCAGGCATTTTGAATCAGATCTCCCAATGGGAAGATGCATTTTTTTTTTGTTGTATCTTCTTTTTGCTCGCTCTGTCCTGCATAACCGTCTGTGGATTCCAATTGTTTCCAGTGTCAAGTGTCCAAACGTACTAACATCGACCGTTGTGCTCCTCATCAATCTTGTTAACGTGCCTGCTGATAATAGACACGATTCCGATAATGAACATCCTCGCACACAAGACGAGATTGAGGATCTCAACAAGGACATTGCCAAAAAGTTTTTGGAAATTTTCACACCGGACAAGGACGACCCGTTCCAGCAGCGCATCCCGATCGTACCTTCCATCGGCAACAACGACGTCTATCCTCACAACATTATGCAGGCAGGACCTAACCGCATCCTCCAGCACTTTTCAGATATCTGGTCAGAGTTCATTCCAGAGAGCCAGTACCACACCTTCCAGCACGGCGGATACTACGTCTCAGAGGTCGTCCCTGGCAAGATTGCCGTTGTCGCCCTCAACACCCTTTACTTTTTCAACCAGAACGCAGCCGTGGATGGATGCAAAACGGAGGACGAACCAGGAACGGATCAGATGGATTGGCTTGAGGTTGAGCTCGACTCTCTCCGCAAGAGAAAAATGACAGCGTACCTGACTGGACACGTCCCTCCCGCCAGAAAGTCGTACTCGATTACCTGCTTTACCAGATACACGGATATTGCCCTCAAGTTCCAGGACGTGATCGTGGGTCATCTTTACGGACATGCCAATATCGATCACTTTTTCTTGCTCTCGCAGTCAACCTTGAACCCAGAGATTATGGAGGAAGAGGAAGAAGCTGGCGTGGCCAAGAAGGAGAGCCAAGTCTCTCTCCGGACACAGCGCAGAAATGAGCAGGACGACGACGACGACGAATACGATCCCTTCCATGCGATGGGGCTGAACTCTTACCTTCTGGAGCTGTGGGATCAGTACGAGGACATTCCACGTCACGCCAAGCTGACCGACTATGCCATTGTCCTGGTTGGACCATCCGTCGTGCCCACCTACAACCCCACTCTCCGCGTGTTCTCGTACCAGTTGGCGATTGAGAAGGACATGTCACAGACCATCCCACGGATAGCACCCGTGGACGAAGAGAAACTTGACGAAGAAGACGAGGAGATCGAGGATACTACGGGCAAGAAGAAGAAGAAGAAGAAGAAGCCCAAGAAGCCCAAGAGACCCGTCAACCCCCCAGCAGCGCCCCCAATCACCTTTGGGTTCCCACTCAACTACACACAATACTGGATGAACCTGACCGAGGCCAATATTGAGCAGAAGCAGCCCGAGTACACGATCGAGTACACGTCGCACGAGGCCTACGGGATGAAGGATCTGAGCGTGACACACTTTCTGAACCTTGCTCGCCAAATCATGAAGGACACCAAGCTCAAGGAGACATACCTGGCACGGATGGTTGTCCAGACAGGAACCGAGAATGATCACTGAAAGAATGAAGAAAGCATGTTCATTTTTCTTCCCAATAAATAAAATTAGAAAAAAAATATTTTATTGTGCAACGTGTAAGGTACTCGACCGATGGGGTACACTTGCTCTCCTTTGTGCAGCAAAGTTGTGGAGTGAGGAGGTATTGGATTTAAGGTGTGCACGGATGGAGGAAGTACATTTTGACTCGAGAGATATGGAGGGGGGGGGGGGTATTGTTGTGCTGTTTTTATTTTATTCGTAAGTTGTACACATGAGATGAAATGCCAAATAACAGTGTAGATAAAACGGAGAAGGATAACGTTTTTTTTTTTTTTACTCCATGGGAGTGGGTCCAAGAGCCTTGCGCAACTTGTGATGCCGAATGCCCAAACTGCAAAGGAACGCAATGCCCATAAACGGCGTGCAGACAATAAATGCGCTCCGCAGGGCCAGCATGTACGCATGCAGGATCTGGGCCTCGAGCACGGGACCGAAAGAGGGCGCCTTGTACGAGTCGGTAAGCACGATCCGGATCGCTGGGTTCTCCAGAATCAAGGGGCCCAAGTTTTTCTTGACTGCGTTGTTGAAAACAGTGCCCGAGATGGCCACTCCAAAGACGGAGCCGACCGTACGGAAGAAAGTGGCGTTGGCGGTGGCGACGGCAATGTCCTTGGTAGCGACTGCGGACTGGATCGCGAGCATCAGGGTCTGCATCGAGAAACCGAGACCGCAACCGTTGATGAACAAGTAACCAATGAACTCACCCTTGGATGAGGTCTCGTTCAAGAGAACCAGGAGACCAGTGCCGGTAGTAGAAAGAGCAAGACCGATCCAGATAAAGGGGCGGAACTGTCCGTACTTGGAAACCATGAAGCCAGAACCAATCGAAGTGAGCAGCAGACCGACAATCAGGGGCAGCATCTCGAGACCCGAGGCGGTGGCCGATTCCTGGCGCACAATCTGGAAGAACAGGGGCATGAAGAACATGATACCAAAGAAACCCATACCGATAAAGAACGAGGTCAAGAAGACGGCGTTGTTGGTGCGGGTCTTGAACAAATAGAAAGGGATGATGGGCTCGAGGGCCTGCTTCCACTCGATGAGCAAGAACACACCAATGACGGCAAAGCCACCGACCATGAGGCCAATGACAATGGGCGAGTTCCACTCGTAGGTCGAACCACCCCAGTTCAGGGGCAGCAGGATCATGACCAGGCCAATGATGAGGGTGATCGAACCCAGGATGTCGATACGCTTGACCTTTTCCTTGAAGGAACCCATGGCGTGTGGAAGATGGAGCAGCTTGATGACCACGGCAAGAGTGATGGCACCAATGGGCAAGTTGATGAAGAAGGCCCAGCGCCACGAGGCCTTGTCAACGAAGACACCGCCCAGCAGGGGTCCGATGACGGAGGAGAGGCCAAAAACGGCACCGATCATGCCCTGGTACTTGCCACGGTCGCGCAGCGAGACAATGTCAGTGATGATGATCATGACCAAGCTCATGATGCCTCCGGCACCCATGCCAGCAATGCCACGGGCCACAATCATCATGATCATGCTCTGGGCGGCGCCACACAGAGCAGAGCCGATCAGGAAGACGGTGATTGCGAACAGGAAGGTGGGCTTGCGGCCAAAGATGTCCGAGAATTTACCTGGGAAATAAAAATGAAAGGGGTTGGGGAGGTCAGGTCAGTTTTGAACTCACTGGGAGATTATTCGGGAGCGACAATTGGTCCCCGACAGTATTGCGAGGGCGAGGTTATTTGGGTTAAACATTTTTTTTCGTGTGGGTGGGCGCTACCCAGGGTAATATGGGAGTATTCGTGCTTTTGTCTCGTCTGTCTCATGTGTGGGTGAGAGACAGAGAGAGTAAAGTGTGTGTGTAAATGACGCGCGGGAGAGTTCTCCCATTTTGTGTGTCTGTGTGTATATGTGTGTTTCGAGTGTGTTCTTGTTGCACAACTCAAAGTCTGGTTTATCCGTGAAATGAAGACAATCAAAACGAAAAGGAGCATACATACCATACAAGGGCTGGAAGCAGGTCGAGGTGAGCAGGTACGAAGTACCGACCCAGGGAATCTCCGTCAGCGCGTTGAACTCGTTCGCGATCTTGGTCGTGCAGACGTTGACAATGGTCTGGTCCAGCGAGGACAAGAACACACCGAGCATCAAACCAACAAACACCACGATCAGCTGTTTGAAGGGCAGAGTAACGACTCCTTGGTCGGTCACCTGGGGTGGGCCAGGGTCCAGGTTGCCATGGTTGGAGGATTTAGAGGATTTGGTCGAGGCCGAGGATCGGTTGGTGGTGTCGAGCTCGAACTTTTGGTGAGAGTCGACCTGCTCAATATATTCAGTCTTGTCGGGGAGGGAGGTGAAAGAGGTTTTGGCGATGGCGGCAGATGATGACGAGTTCATCTCATTGGAATGAGACTTTTCGGAATCAATCACCACTGTGCCAGACTCCGAGCGGACGGAGTCAGCGTGTGTTTTAGATTCCATATTTCCGAGGATGGATGTGGTCGAAAAAGAAATTAATTAATTTGGAACGTTGAGGAAGTGGAAGGGGTACGCTGCGTCTTCTTGTTCCTGAAGGTGAACGCAATGGCGATGATGGATGGGATGAATGAGTGTTGGTCGTAACGAAGGGTATATCCGACTTTTTGTTTGTTCAAAAGTGGTTCAAAAGAAAAAAAAGAGAATGAAAAAAAAGAAATGGAAGGGGGACCAGAATGAACGAGAGAAGTAGTGCGGGGGATAGGCGGCGAGATGGGGGATGGACAAACTGAACGAGAAAGAAAAGAGAGGAAAGAAAAGACCTCTTATTAGGGGGAAAGAGAAAGGACGTTCCTTGGTGGTTTTTATAACGAACCCAAAGGGGAGGGGGGTGGATGGTGAATGCTCTTTGTGGACAAAGACAGGGTAAGTAAGCTTCCAATTCTCGCTATTGAGTCTCCATTTCCCGGCATTACGATTAAGCAGACAAGAGCTAAACGAACAAAAAAGGGCCTAGGGTGTCCATCCACTCTTTCATTTCGATTCAAAAGAACAAATAGCTAAAAATGTGATCAACACGTTGGTTTTTTTTGGTGTGTAAATATTGTCCGGACCGCTGGAACACATACGCTGTCAAATTAGGAAGACATTCTCAAGTGTGAGTGAGCGAGTGGGATGCCTTGTTTGTGTGTTGCCTTGTTTGTGTGTTGCCGTGGTGCCGTGCGATGGATGGAGTATTGAACAGTGCTGGCGACACGACACTAAAATTGAATCACTTTGAATCGCAATTCGGACGGCATGCGTGGAATTTTCTTCCACTTTCACACGTTGATCTATCTCTAGTGCGCTTTGCTTCCTCCACCTGCAGTCCGCCCTTGCTCCTTTTTCTTTCATTCCACTCCTCCATTCTCTCCACTCCTCTTTCTCTCCACTCCTCCCTCCTCCTCTTTTCTACCCTACATCACATCTACCTACGATTCAGACATACCCTTAAGTACTATATATGCACCACCTCTGTACTCCGGCATAGCATAATCCCGATAGAGTTCAGGCACTTTCACGAAACAGGTTTGCCCTGACTTTTCTTAATTTGTACTTTGCCCAATTGCCTCCATGAGCCAAATTTACCAGCAACGAGCGAATGGTACTCGTTTCCTTCACATCTGACAAAGGTTGCAGATCTCTTTCTCTGCCTTGTTCAAGAGATTCTCCAGAAAACAAAAACACCATGGGTTCTATCGTCCGCGAATTTTCTTTCTCAAGGGAGAATGTATGTCCCTGCGAAAACAAAAACAAAATGCAATACAGGTTCCAAGCATTTGCGGGCCAAATGACCTTTTGGGATACGTTTTAAAGTTTCTCGCCCACTTTTCTATCCGATAAAATGCATATGAGGCTTATTCGGAATAGAAGTGGGCTATCACTCACTCACTCACCCACTTTTCCATTCAATCGCACTAATGCGGTGTACTGTACTTGCCACTCGTGAGTGGAGAATCGTTCTGCCGATAACAAGTGTCTTGATGGACATTTAAACTATGCCCTTTGTATACAGCATGCAAGCCCAAAAGAAAGACATGTCTGCACTTTGTCTTGGGTTATTTCATGGAAGAAAGTTGTTTCTATGCAAAAGATAAACAGAACGAAAAACCTGAACCCTCGATCGCATACAAAACAACGCCAAAAACAAAGCATCAGTAAGCGAACTGCAAACATATGGACGTGCTCTGTTCATCCGTGCACCTCTCCTACGCCCAAAGCACCAGTTTTGGACGGGAGAACTCCAAGCTGGGAGTAATTGGGAAAATGAAAACTGTCAAGGCTTCATCCTTAAGGATGATTGAAAGCCTATTATGATGGACGACGCGTAATCCTCATGCAGTAAAGACGTCGTGCCAAGAGCAAGGGGACTTGATCCTTCTTGCACAAATCTTGTCATCTTGTTTACCATATCCGAACACCAATTATCGGCTTCTTAATTCTCGTACAAAAGCGGCTTGCTGCCGAATCCTTTCCCAGTGAAGGAACGAATAGCATTGGCGTTTGCGAAACGAGACAAGTATCCCAGGTAAACCTCGGCTCTGCTTCCCGCCTGCCAAGAGATGAGGAAACATGTCCATGCTGAAAAAATCTGGTTTTGATTTGTTTTGTGCGCCTGGATGCATGCGCTCATGATTGGCGACTTTCAAGGTAGCCAGGCCGCGTAAGGTCTTTTTGGACTGGCCGTCATTGAGTTCGAATGTCAATACACACTCCCGGCTCGGTATCCGGTTCCGCAAGGGTATATCATTGGTCGAATGAAGCGTCTAGGCACGGGGTTTTTTCTTTGTTCTTGTCACCAGCTGCTCCTTGAAGAACTAGTTGAAAGATGAAAATTAGTCCTGGGTCAACTTTTAAAAGAAGAGAGATAGTCCTCTTAATAGGAATCTGGGGTGGCATAAGGCATCTTGTAAGCTCAATCAGTTCATCGTCAAAACATTTCTTTATCTGCTGACAATGAACCCCTGTCTGAGCTTTCCACTGGACAAAAGGGACCATCCATCTATGAAAGGAGTGGTAGGGCGATTTAAACAGGAGAATGTCTCTATGCCATTTGCTTTGTGGTGCATAGCGCCTCATTGGGTGTTGTTGACACTTTTTGAGGCTCATTTCGGCGAACACATCGCACTCTCCCAGGCGATCCCATTAAGGCGGTGTCTATATTAGAAGAATGAAAAAGGAAGGATGGGAATATCGCTTTATTCCCTTTGGCCCTTCTCTCTTCCCTGTCCCACGAACCATCTACTGCTTGCCTTGTCTCTGATCACAGTGATCAGTGTGTGTGCGGGCGACAATCACTCATGAACCTCAAACCGAAACAACAGGGGTGGTAAAGGGTGGTCAGGGGGTTGGTCTGCCCATGAAGATAACACATGCGACCATGATGGGCATAAGGTAAGAACTAGAAGCAAGGGATGAATGAAAACCACCATCGGATATCTCTCCTTCGGTGGGAGGGGGAAGACCACACAGTACTGGCTACTGTACTAGTGCACATACCCATTGCGCGTGAGTGGCGAGTCAATTTTCGGGAAAGAACAGCTACACCGGGTACTCGTGTCAAATAGGCCTCTTCTTCAAAATCTCTATCCCTCAATGACGCTTCTCATGTAGCCATGGGTTGCTTAACTGGACAAGACCGTATGTTCCCAGTCCTGGAGCACTCGTCACCTGAATCGTGACTTGACCAGTTGGGTATGACTGTGCATCAAATGCAATCGATTGACAATTTAACATGCACAGGTGCAGTTCTAGGAGTAGGAGGCAATTACAAATTTTGGACATGTTCAATTTTCTGTGTTTCATGTGCCTTTTACATGTATGTGTGCATCTTTTCTACGCTTGACTTTTATTAATTAGCTGTCCATGCTATTCTTGACCATGGTCTCTGACGCAGTTCCTCTGCGGTGGAATCACCATTCCCCTGAAAATACACAACAACAAACAAAAAAAAATTCGATCTTTCAATTGACCCCATCTTTTGCTTGGCCGAGGGATGTTATCATGCAGCTGTGCGGTGCATCCGGGTGGGATATTAAATGTACGATGGGCTATCTCCTTCCACCCACCTTTGTAACCCAAAGGCTCACTCGCTTCTGCCTGACTTTCTGTCTGTCTGTTGTCTGTCTGTCTGTCTGTGTTTGCTATTTGTTTTTGATGGATGTGGTTGTAGTTAGACCAATGTTTATTTTCGCAGGGAAAAGCACCTATTTCTTTTCTCACCTCTCTGTTCGATTTTTTTTTGTGAGTCCATGCCAAGTGGGTCGTGCCATGGCATGGTCGCCTCAATTGCAAAATGTGCAAATGTGCCGTGGTTGGATTGTGCTCTCTTTTTTCTTTGTATTGCTCATCCCATCTACAAACAAAGGTGGACTGAGCACATGCAGACACAGACACAGACACAGACGCGCAGACATAGATACGGACACAGACACAGTCGCAGACGCAGACGCAGAGCAGAAAGGAGGTTTCGACTTGGCTTGAGCCTATTGCGCTTTGCCTATTCTCACCTTCCCACTCCACTCCCAATGCCGGAAGTCTGCCATGGCTGTCTAATGTCATCCAATGCTATCCCTCTCCCAATGCTGTCTCACCCATCCCATCTATCTATCCCCACACACACAAAAGATGACACTTTCTCCTTTTTGCTCAAACAAGAAGCGGGGCAAAACCAATGGCCCAAATCCTCCTTTTTTCTCTCTCGTCGTGTTCTTTTCCCGTCGTCGTCTTTCTGTGCACACCTCCCTTCTTTCATTCGTCCTTCTTTCACTCGTTCTTCTTTCACTCGTCCTTCTTTATTGAATTGTAATTATCGTTTAGCACACCACCTTCATGGACGAATCCTAAAAACAAATCCATAACCCATAGCCAAAATCAACAACAACAACTACTACTACACAATTAGACCATGGAAAGCAATAAAAAAAAACTGCCTTACCGGTAGCCCTTTCTCTCTTTCTCTCTCTCTCCATCACTTTCTGCATGCAATACAGATAGCACTTTGCTCTACTACATCAACACACACAGGAAGCGAGAGAGAAGAAGGAGGAGGAGCGACTTTTTCGTTGAGCACAACACGAACCAACTGCCTTGTCCGTCCCATCCCATCAGCATCCCATTGTACCGCATCCCCATCCGTATGTCTTTCTATCCGTTCTTTTTATTTTCTCCTCTTGACTAGTTTGTTGCCTCCGTTTTCGTTCGCTTTTTCTTTTTTTATATTTCTTGCCCATTCACGCATACACGCACACACACACACTCTCTCTCTCTCTCGCTCTCATTCTTTCTCTCGCTCTCGCTCTCTCTCTCTCTCTCTCTCTTGATCTTCTCTTTCTTTTTTCCCTCTCTTCTTCTTCTATCCTCTTCACTTTCACCACAATCGGATGCTGCTTTTCTGTGCTGTTTATTTCTAGATCGCTTCCACGCTCAATTCTGTTCTTCGTGTTTTTTCCTTCCTTCCTTCCTTCTTTCCACTCTTCCTTCTTTCCTTCTTTCCCTCAAACGCTTTTTTCTCTTTACTCACAAACAAACAATCGTGTCCCATCCCAGCATTGCTCCCAAGCATTTCTCCTTTTCTTCCTTTGTTCACGGCTTGAATCGTTCCTATTTCGCCTTCTCAAGTCTTTTTATCATTACCTGTGGTCGCTCGCTCGCTCGCTCGTTGGCTCGACTTTTTGGACGTGAAGCCTTGACTTGATTCTATCCGGGAATTACATAATTGCCGCTACTCCTCGACCATGGACACAACAACCTTTCCACACTCCACAATTGGACAGTCTTTGTCCGGTTTGTCATCCACATCCACACCCACACAATCGGTTTCGTTTCTTCCTCTTTCTTCTTTGTCCTCATCCTCGTCTTCTTCCTCGCCCACGACTAAACCAGGCCCCATCCTCCGCACCGTCTCTTCTTCCTCTGACCTGAACTTGCAATCAGGCAGCCTCCCCAACTCTAACCAACACTATTCCTTGCCACGACGCAAGTCTGTGGTTCCTTTGTCGCCACCATCCACATTCGTACCCACATCTACGCTCACGCCTATTTCGCCGTCTTTCTTCTCTCCTTCGACACCTAATTCCCCCTCAGACGCTTCGCTGTCCACCATCACACACACTCAGGAACAACACCACCAGTACCAACAACCATCAGATAACATGCAAGGCACCCAGATCACTTTCCCGCGGCCCATGATCGAATACAAAGGCAACAAATCGATGGTGGTCCTTCCACATTTGACCATCTCCACCCCTGCTGTGGTTGTTCCTGTATCAGCATGTTCCCCTTCGCCCTCATTCTCGCCGTCCCCTGCATCCGTTTCTTCCCCATACACGTCGACACCTTCCTCTTCCTCACATCCCATGCATTTCTCCTCCCATCCCGAGTCTTCTTTTTCTTCCTCTTTGTCGACTCTGCCCATGACCAACAACAACACAATTGAGCCAAGGAAGAACACCGACAAGTCTTTTGTCTCTCACATGTCCATCATCCCTGCCGCCATCGTGGGTATCAAGGGCACCGTGCCTTTTCTTTCTTCGTCTCCTTCGCCATCTGACACCTCACTTCCACCCACTTGTCTCCTCCCGCTGGTCGGGCGAGAATACTTGGGCTACTACAGCAGTCTCAATGCACTGGTCAGCGGGAAGGATGTGACCGAGAACAAGCCAAGACCCTTGTCCTCCATGGAGCAAGCGGAATGTAAGTATCATGCTCTCTCCCTCTCACTCTCTCTCCTTCTCTCTTCCAAACCATTGTACCATTATATTTTATTTTTCTATCCCCCCACCCCTTCAAATATGCCGTCGATTGTTCTTTCGGCATACATTTGGATGGTAGTTATTCTGTAATCTATTTCTATCGTCTTATTGTGGTACCCTCGTGCTTCTTTCCTTCTCTTTCGAAGGTAGAGAGAACAAAAAAGACCGTAACAGCCTCTTCCTCCTTCTACTCCTCCTCCCTGGAGCGTCTCGCTTCCTTTTCTACGCTTTCTATGCGTGCTCGGACCATAAGCTAGGGTCATTTTACGTTTTCTGTTTTTCACACTTTTAAAACGCATTCCTTCTGCAATGTTTTTGACACCGAAGGAAACGAAACAATACAACCATCGTTCTTAACATGATCTCCACTACTTTCGTCTTTGATGTCCGTTTTTCAAAAATTAGCATGGCTAGTTATCCATGCACAGGCTACAGACGAGGGAACTAGCGAGAAGACCCAGCATGTCATGGCCACATCACCATTACCAGAAACAGTAACACGTCTTTCCAGCGACCAGCAATCGATCCACCCGCTCCAGGTCGATTCGACATCTACATCCTCTACTTCCTCCTCTGCTTCTCTTACTGCTATTGATGACTCTCCATCTGATCAACAGTTCTTGGTATCCAACCAAGCATTCTCAGAGCCTATTGTCAGGAAGAAGACCTCGTTCGCATCCAAGCTCCGCAAGGTGTTTATCGCCAAACAGGCCGTCACGTCCAACTCGGGCTCCACCACCTCATCAAAGCCTCCAGTTCCTGAACAACAAGCACGTTGTGACTCGACTGAATCTTCCTCCATGGTGATTGACCAGCAGCATCGAGGATCAGTGTCTTCAGCCAGCTCGACCAACTCTGCAGAGCGTCGTGGGTCCACTCAATCCCAATCATCCATCACCCCTTCAACTTCGCCTGAGATGTCGCCTGTGGCCGTAAAGCCATCAACGACAACAACAACGCCATCGCAGGAAACGTTCGTGGCCTCGCCTACTTCGCAGACGGCACCAAGCACTCCAGACCTGTCATCAACAGGAAGCGCCACTACAGACAACGATGTGACATCTACGATAGCATTGCCCCCTACTCAGACTCGCACTGTCAAGAAACGGCTCTCTTTTGCCTCGATCTCGTCCTTCTTTAACCCTAAGAACAACCAAGACCAGGAAACACGCTCCAAACAGCAGCGATCGTCTTCAGTACCCCATGTCGAAAACCCCTTGGTTACTGTGGGTCGCCAAATCGCAGGATTCCAGAGACGTCACTCGCTAAATGATCTGCACGAGGCCAAGAAGAAGCAACAGGAACAAGCAAAGATTCAGTCATGGACCAAGGATCAGGACGCTGCCGTTGAAGTGGCACCAAGTACTACAAATGGAAATGAGCTACCAACTGTGGTTGCTCCTGCGACAGCACCCATAAAGAGTAAGCTCAGACTGAACAATGTCTTTGGAAAGGGAAGAAAGAGCAAAAAGTATTCGGCCACCGGCGGAGTGCCCAAGCCTGAGAACCTGGTCCCTGCTAAGCCCCTCCGCCCAGTCTTGGTTCACAGGGCACCAACATCACAGGCAAGCGGAAAGGTCCACAAAGTGGCTTCACGACGACGCTCGTCTTCTGTCCGATCCAACCAGAGCAATAAGAGCCGCCATCGTAGGAATAGCCAGGCAGAGGAAGCTGCCTCAGAGTCAAATGCGTCTTCAGGATCTTCTGCTTCAGGAACAGCGTCTCTTAGCCGAAAGTCGCTGGAGGAACACCAAGCCATGATCAACAGTCTGCCGTCGACTGCTCAGCAGCCCCAGTACACCCAGCACCGTGAGCGAGGCCCGAAGCACCGTCGCCAGGGCAGCCAGGCAAGCCGAGAGAGCGATCGTCTACGCTACAAGTCCCATCATCAGCACTCTGCATCCAACTCTGCCAGAGACTACCAGGGCCTCTGCTCGTTGCCCGTCGCGATCACTGCTCCCGAGAACGACGCCTTTGCGAGCCCAGTTCGTCCCACCAAAACAGCAACGCGAGTTGGAGGGGCCCCACTTGCCACAGCACCCACTCCACGAGTCCTGGCTGGGTCTTCGGACGTGAGCAAACGGTCCCACAATCACGTGCGCAACCCACTGTCCAGTCTGTCGCCTTCCTCCTCCTGCTGCTCATTCACCTCCGATCAGGACGATGAAGAAGAGGGCGAGACTCGAGGATCCTTGCACGAGTCCTTCAACGGCCGCTACTCATCCTCGTCGCCTTCCTCATCTGTCCGATCCTCGGGCTCATCCTCCTCCAGAACCCGTCGCCAACAGCTCGGAAGCGAGACCTTTGAGGATCAGAGCCCTTATAACCCACTCTTGCCAGCCGCAGCTGCCAGGATTTCGGTGGACCGGATCACGATGGAGAACGCGCAGGCGTTCAGACAAGACGGTTCTTCTTCAGGATCTGCCACCCTGGCCTCAGATTCGTCATCGTCTACGCTGGCACAGAGCAAAGAAGATGGTCAGATGTACGCTCATCACCATCAACAACACTACTCTGAACACCAGGATTACCAGCATCACTACATTCCTGAGCACCAGCAGCAGCAGCAGCAGAACCAAAACCAGCAAGCTTCTGCCTCTTCTTCATTGACCTCAGTCTCATCCAACCGCCATAACCTTCACCAACATGTTGAGCCTCAGTACTACAAGCACCCCTCGCACTGCGGCGAGCCCGACCACCCACACCACCACCAACAGTACTACCACCCAGACCCGTCGACCTACCCACCGCGCCCACCGCGCCAGCTGCAGTTTTCGACCCTGGGGCCGCTGATCCACCCCACCTGGACAGCCGAGCAGTACGACCGGACGAGCGACTCGAACATCACGGCGCTGCGGCTGACGCCGCAGATTGCGCACAAGATAAAGCTGGAGCTGAACCACTTCAAGAGCCAGGAGATGGAGGTGCATCAGGAGAGTCGAGTGTATACCCACTTCTTTGTTTGAAAGAAACGAAAGAAAGAAAAAGAGAATGTCGAGTTTTTTTTGGTTGTGTTGATACCCTATTTTTTTTGTGTGTCTTTTCTTATTTTTGCCATATATGTTCTACACCATCTGTACTATTCTTTTTTTTTTTTTTTTTTTTGCTGTTGTTATTGTTGCATTTCTTTCTTGAACAACTAATAAAGAAGACACAAAATCTAGAAAAAAAAAACAACCATTGTCATTTTGCGCGAGTGTTTTCGATATGGAAATCTAATACTTCGACTGTAAAAAGTTTGTTGAAGATGGGATTGGATGGGGATAACTGCAAAACAGAACCGAGGACCTTTGGGGATCAAAAGAAAAACATACACACAAAATCATATCTTTCAAACTGGGAGGAAGTGCGTGTATCACGAACCAACCAACCCAGAGAACGCGTTGTGTTGTCAGCTCTGCACTTTTTAGGATGTGTCACTCGACTGTGCAAACCAACCCTGGAAACTTTGCGATCATGGGCGATGTGTTCATCAAGAACCATTAGTCTTGAAGACTCCCGGCAACCAGCTGATGAGCTTTGATCCAGTATCTGTTAGGGAGTGCCCGGAGGCCAAGTCATGCGGGGTTGAGTAGTTTCTCTAATTCTTCGTATCAGGTGGCCCTGTCTGCGCAGTCATGCAGCATATCCAGGCATCTCTCTTCCTTGGGCAGAGAAAAATATAACGGAGCAGAGCCTCTCATGGGGGCATGACAGCCGGGGATCACATTAACAGTAGGTGCGTCAAACCGAGGTAAAGACAGCATGCAATTGACCAAAGCATCAACAACGTTGGAATTTTCCTTAAAAGAAGAGAGAACGACCCGACATCGAATGATCAAAAGGCAACATCGCTCTGGACGTTTGGATGCCTCAAGCCAGTCATCAACGGAACGATCCATTTCTGAAAGGGGTACCATGGTATGGAGAACCCAACTCGATAGGACCATTAATATTAAAATGTGGAGAGAGATGTATATATGTATAGGAGAAACTACAGGGTTGCCAAAGGAGCTTGCGGCCGTTTCCAGACCTTGATACTACCACGCCGGTCGCTGGTCATAATAACATCTTCACGGAAAGTGACACTGGCGAGCGGCTCGCAGTGCACAATCTTGGCCATTACAGGTTGAAGCATGGCCACACGCGCCCGCGGTTCCACAGGCCGAGTTCCATGGACTCCGCTGCTGTGGTGGTGGAGGTGGTCGACTTGGAAGGGATTCGTCGTCGAGGCGTCGATCGAATCACGGCCAGGACGGGCAGCGTGAGGGTGATGCTGGTGATGCACAGACTGCTGAGAAGGATGAGAAGTGTGGTGAGGGCCATTATTGGAGGAGGTGCTGCCGAACTGGAATAGTGAAGAGAGGGTATTGTTGGAAGGCTGCGATGGCGGATTGGAAGATGTGTACAGACGGGGCATGGTTTTCGATGCCTTTTTGTAGGCATTCTGCTGAGGCTGTTGATGATGTGGTTGTTGTTCGCTCGACACGCGCGGACTTGTATGGCTCAGATCTGCGCCATGTTGCGATTCTCCAATAGCAGTAGCAACATTGGTCGTACTACTGCTGTTGCTATTGATGCTGCTTCTTTGTTCCGAGCCACGACGTCCCACCAGCAGCGACGAGGTCGACTCGTTCATCGGACCCTTTTTGGAGTGGTGATCCAGTCGCTCACGCTCATCTCCAGATCTCACTGTCGAAGGAGGTGACGAAGGGTTGTCTTCCTCCTTAAGAGTGGTTTGTGACAGTGCCTTGATGGTATGCTTGACATCGAATAGGCTATGGCCGCCCACACCTCGCAGACTCGTAATGCTTTCTTTACTGCCATGTCCTGGTTTGAAGCTTCCTTGTCCATGCGTAGTCCCGTTACTGCCCCGTCTCTAAAACATATTTTAATTGGTCGTTTGTGTTTTTTGATATGGCAAACACAAAAGAGTGAAAAATTCATCCTTAGTTATACTTTCCTTGCCTTTTTTTTTTTTTTTTTTTTTTTTTTTTTTTTTGCGTTGGAGCGCGGAGAGAAATGCACCATCGCAAGAGCCCAAAAAAAAGGAAGTCACTTACGGCTTTTGGTTTGTGCAGAGCACTGACACTAAAGTCCCAGAGCAACAACTTTGCATCTTCGCCCACACTGCCGAAGCGATAGTTGCGTTCGTCACAGCGCCATGGATCAAAGGCCACACCTGTGACATAGGATTGGTGCCCTTGGCAGCGTGCTATGATCTTCAAGTCTTTGAAAGACCAAATCGTGACAAGATCGTCTTGTCCACCTGTCTATTCAATGTCAACATTAGAGTTGAAGGTAAAAGGTGCCCCATGTGTCAGAAAGATAGTATGAGGGATACAAAGTACTTGATCAAAGGTCTTTACCAGAATGTATTTCCCATCCGGACTCCAGCTGACGCAACTCAAAGCACCAAAATATGACTGGAACGTCTCGATCAGGCGTTCGTGCACAAAGTCGATAATCCGCATAACACCATCCGCAGCCACTACCGCCACATGCTGTAAGTCAGGAGAAAATGCAAACGCTATGCCATTGTATTTGAAGCGAGTCAACAACAAGAAGTAAGAATGGTGGCTTGGAGCATAAGCAAGCATGCGCTTCTCCTTGAGCTAAGCGAGTTTGCATACCTGTAATCGGCTTCGAGCACACATTCCAATGAGTTATCGGGTTGTATTTGCTATGCTTGGGTCGAGTGACATGAAACCTAATAAACAATCGAACGGGAGTAATATTGGGTAAGCTTGATCTCTTGGATTATTTTGTCCGCACAAAGGGAATAAGAGCAACATACGCTTCATTTGGTGGCGTTGACGGCGTGAAGGAGCTGTCATCTCGTTCCTTGTCCATGATTACAATCGTCCCGTCCTGGAAAGAGGCCATAAACTGGCTCTCGGACCCTGGCATCCATTTTATCATAGTTACAGCACTATCCTTGATCGTTGACTAATAACCCACAAGAGCAACAACAGTTAGATCACCACCATAAAAAATTGACAGTAAAGAGGATGAAAGTGGGAAAAGAAGTTACCTGCTTATTAAGGCGGTAGTACTTGTTGCAAAGGGGATCAAACCAGATAATATCACCCGTCGAGAATCCAATGATCACATCCAGAGAATCGCAGCTGCGAGTCAAAACATTCACGTCGTGGTACGTTGGAAATGCTTTTGTGAAGGAGATATGAGATAGTGGCTCCTACAACAGTATAATTTGAAGAGCAGGTCAGAACCTCAGGTCATTCCCACTTAGAGCCGTTACAAATGCTACACCCACTCACATTCGACTTTTGTCCCAAGTCGCTCCAAGTGAACGTGCGCCCCGTATTCCAAAACACATAAACGTCCTCGCCTACACGATTGGCAAGGATCCGTGCCAAGTTCTCGTGTGTCGTAATCTTGGCCATAAAGGTCGAGTTGGTCTTTGCAATGTTGTTCTTTGGCTTCTTGCGCTTGCCTGAGAAGAATGAGGAAAATCCGGCAGAGGGCGTCGTTGGTTGCAACTGTGCCTCGTCCTGGGGCATGAGTGACTGCGAAAGACCTCCTGCCCGGCCCATACTTTTGCTGGAAGGGAAGGTAGACGCATGCTGCGGTAGTGTTGTGGCCGGTTGACTGTTGGTGGTATTGGTGGCGGTGTTGTTGAAGTTGAGTTGGTATAGCAGTTGTTCAGAAAGTCTGTTGGAGGAGGTCGAGTCTTTGAGTGGCGGCGGGCCAGGCGTGGTGACTTGCGGAAGAGGCGACATCAGTCCATTTGTGCCAGGGCTGCGGTATCCAGACGCGGTGCCGTCCAAGGGTATATCGACCAGAGCTCCATGAAAGTTACCAGTCATTGATGAACTTGGGTCTTCTTCGTCTCCGTCCTTGTCGTCTGATGCTTTGAGGTCACGGAGGTGTTCGTCCAGGCGGTCCAGATTGGCAGCTGAGAGAAGAACGTCGCCCTTTCCATGGTGACTCCCGCTAAAGTAGTCCTTGTATTTGACCGAGACTGAAGAAACAAAGGTTGGGATGACAGAGTGGGGCAGCACTTGGTCGAGAAAAAAGTCCTGTTGGAGGGTGTAACGCCCTTCGGCTGCCGCAAACTCGGTGCAGTCATCCACAGGTGTCTGCTGCGCCATGGCTGTGTATGTGTGAGTGTATCCAAGTAACTGTTTATTCGTTCAAAGATTGTCTAAAAGTGAATTATGGGACCGTTTGTCAAAGAAAGAAAGTCAGTCCAGCAAGTCAGCTAGGTCGGAGGTCGAGCTGGGGCCCCCAGGGCGAAGCTTTTTTTGCCCTGTTGTTACCTGATGGCTCCAGTTGTTGTGTAGCACGGCTCTAATTGCATTAATGAGTCATCAACACGGCACAAGTCTACAAGTGCGATGCAATGGAAAGGTGAGATTTGCTAAATGGAACGAGGTATGACGAAAATGGAAGGAATGACAAATTGTGTTTTCCCAACCGACAACATATTCCAAAGCATGCGCCCTCTCTTCTCTTGCGAAGTGACTGCCCACCCTTTTTTTTTTTTTTTTTTTTTTTTCAGGTACACCAGCAAGTATAAATCTCAACGTCCTTTTTTTTTTTTTGTTCATTCTCCCCATCAAAAAAAGTTCATCCTCAAGAAACAACAATCGCCACCAAGGCATACTTGCATCCACACCAAACCCACCACCACATACACCAAGTCAACAACAACAGCAAAAAAAAAAAAAAAATGTCAGCAGTCCGAGCCCTGATCCGCCAGAGTATCGCCGAGAACCCCGTTATGATCTTCTCAAAATCCTACTGCCCGTACTGCCTCCGTGTTAAGGACCTCTTTGACGACATGCAGGTCAAGTACAAGGCCCTCGAGCTCGATGAGCACGACCTCGGCGATGAGATCCAGCAGACCCTCAAGACCCTCTCGGGACAGGCCACTGTCCCCAACGTTTACATCAAGGGCAACCACGTTGGCGGCAGCGATTCCGCCCACGCCGCACAGAAATCGGGCAAGTTGCAGGAGCTGCTTAACAAGGACGTTTGGGCGACCCATGACATCTAAAAAGAACAATTCGGGAGTATTAGAGAGATATGACACCATCCGATCGGACAAAAAATAAAAAGAAAAGTGCTTTCTTAGTCATAACCGTTTTCTTTGTATCGTCTCTTGACCTCTTGTGTTCCAATTCAGCAATAGTAAGCATGATCCATCCAAAGACAAAAAAGTTTTTGCAAAAAAAAAGGATTGGTATGTATTAACACAGCTAATAGCTTCCTGTGCGCTATCTTTTTTTTCTTCTTTTGTATGTTTTTTGTTACTACGATAATTGTTGTCCTGACACAAGCACTTAGAAGCACTTGCGGTGAACAATGGAGGGACCGGACTCGTCGTACTCCATCTTGGAGATCCACATCTGCTGGAAGGTGGAGAGGGAGGCGAGAATGGAACCTCCGATCCAGACAGAGTACTTGCGCTCTGGGGGAGCAACAATCTTGACCTTCATCGAGCTGGGTGCCAAGGCAGTGATCTCCTTCTGCATACGGTCGGCAATACCGGGGTACATGGTGGTACCACCAGACATGACAATGTTTCCGTACAAGTCGCGACGGATATCGACATCTCCCTTCATGATCGAGTTGTAGGTGGTCTCGTGAACTCCGGAGGCCTCGAGTCCCAAGAAGCTGGGCTGGAAGAGGGCCTCGGGGGCACGGAAACGCTCGTTGCCGATGGTGATGACCTGACCGTCGGGAAGCTCGTAGGACTTCTCGAGGGCGGAGGAGGAGGCAGCAGTCTGCATCTCCTGCTCAAAGTCCAAGGCGACGTAGCAGAGCTTCTCCTTGATGTCACGGACAATTTCGCGCTCGGCGGTGGTGGAGAAGGAGTAACCACGCTCCATGAGGATCTTCATGAGGTAGTCGGTCAAGTCACGGCCAGCGAGATCAAGACGGAGAATGGCGTGGGGAAGGGCGTAACCCTCGTAGATGGGGACAGTGTGGGTGACACCATCACCAGAGTCGAGAACGATACCGGTGGTACGGCCGGAAGCGTAGAGGGAAAGGACGGCCTGGATGGAGACGTAGAAGGCGGGGGCGTTGAAGGTCTCGAACATGATCTGGGTCATCTTTTCGCGGTTAGACTTGGGGTTAAGGGGAGCCTCGGTCAAGAGGACGGGGTGCTCCTCGGGGGCAACGCGGAGCTCGTTGTAGAAGGTGTGATGCCAGATCTTCTCCATGTCGTCCCAGTTGGTGACGATACCGTGCTCAATGGGGTACTTCAAGGTAAGGATACCACGCTTGGACTGGGCCTCGTCTCCGACATAGGAGTCCTTCTGACCCATACCGACCATGACACCCTGGTGACGGGGGCGACCGACAATCTAGAGGAACATGAGAGTGTGAAGTCAGTAAAGACCCTATTCAGGAATACAGAAGGGTGACGAATAAAAGAAAAGACGACGTCACACAAGGCTTTCTCCACAAATCAAAACTTACAGAGGGGAAAACAGCACGGGGGGCGTCATCACCGGCGAAACCGGCCTTGCACATGCCGGAACCGTTATCAATGACCAAGGCAGCAACTTCGTCTTCCTATTAGATCATAACGAGCAAGGCAGCAAGGAGGGTCGTTAGGAGAACTGTCAACTAGGCAGGTGATAAATAGCCTTGAAGCATCAAGAGAGAAGCCTTACCATTCTGGAGTCAGAACAAAGAAAAGGCGAGCAAGCGAGACGTCACAGCGAAAAATAAGGCAGACGGAGGCAACAGGACAGGTACATAAGAAGGAGAGAAATAAAGGAGGTCAGTCACCATGATACGAATTGCAGCCATGGGAAATCACCGGACCACGCTCCTCGCCCCTCCAGGATAGCAACGCCCCTGAGCGTGTGTCGTGTAATAGCAAAGTATGCAGAAAAAGAAAAAAATGCAAAGGGAGGACTGAGAATATGCGTTCCTTCTCCGTGCCTGGGTCAAGAGACTTTGGCTGGAGGGCAGGGCAGGGAAGCTCGCGTCGAGAGAAAGAGTCGAAAGACTGAAAAGAGAGGACTGTGGACAAGGCACGGGAGAGAATATTCTTCCAGGGTGGCACAGCCATCAGGGCACAACAGGGTTGTCGCCAACAAGACGTTCAAAAGAGGGGCGACACAGGGGGAAACAAAGAGAGCAGTCGAAGCTTGTCGAGGGTGTTCATCCTGATGGACTTGTGTTGGCATGGGTGGTAGTGATGGACAAACAGGCACAAATGAAGGAACAGGCGCGCGACAAAACACGCCCATAGAGCACTTGGAGACACGTCAAAGCAAAGCAGACTTGGTGTGTATGCGATGCTACGCGGAAGGAAACAACAACTAGCTTAGAACCATCGTTGGCAACATGATAGCAAATACATACTTGATATATGTGTGTGTTTGAGGTGAGGTGGTGGAGGGAGAGGTGAATGTGAGAGAATTGAGATGATGAGAAAAGAGAAAAAAGGCAAAAGCCCCGTTCTTTTTATGTGCGTCGCGGGAGTGGTGTCGTCTCGATTCCCTTTTCACAGCCAAGACAATCTGAAGAACCAATATAACGACTGCATTTCTGAGTGTGTGTCTGCTCAGCTCACTCTCGCCTTCATTGAATTCATTTCTCCCTTTTTTCTTTTTTAGGTTTGAATGCATTTCTTTTTTGTGTGCGTGTGAGTATGCGTGTCTCTCGATTCTCGCTTTGCACTTGCGCTCTTTGCCTTTGCTTTCTTTCTTTCTTTCTTTCTTCATGTTCCTTGGATCCTTATGATCCTTTGCCTTTTGCATGCAATGGGTTCCTTTCCCAAGAGACAAAGCCGTTCTTTGCTGCATGGTTCTTGCAAATCAGTCCAGGATGGATGGAGCACGTCCTTTTGTCAGGTCAGGTCATGTCATATCGGGTCAACCAAGGATGGCCTTCTTCAAACTGACCATTCCTTTCATATTTTAGAAGAGTGCTCATTTGCTCCACCATGCTCACTCACCCACTACTCCTCGTCCTCTCGTTCTCAATGGGATTCTGCATAGGTTTTTTTTTTTTTTTAAGTATCCATTTTCTATTATTAAACGCGACATGCATGCCAAAGTTTCTTCATTTTTCATTTTACTCACCCCACCCATCCATCCATGGATCCCAGTCCCAGAGATTTAACCCATTGGCATGGCGTGTCTTTTTGTTTTTTTTCAACCTTCTTCGTGCAACCACAAAGAACCAATAATGAAAACCATTTCTCTCTCTCTCTCTCTCTCTGACTTCCGGGTACCATCTGCTCATCGATTCACGCTGCTCATGTCGATTGTTGCTCACGTCTTTTATGTTTTTCTTTTTTTTTGTCGCGCGAAAAGAAAAAAAAGTTATTAATATGCCATATCAATGTCGTGTTCCTTTTTCGCATGCCTTATTTTCGGTGCATAGGAGGGTCCTCCGAACAAGCCTTGTCCGTTATTCTCGCTCGTCGGCACATGCGCACACCATTGCTTTCTAGGAACACACCAACCTACTTTTTTTTTATTCTCCTTGTCGTGTTACCAGTTCTAGGAATGGAAGATGGAATAGTCTCTGTTCCTTTTTGTTGGCCTTCTTTCTTTCTTTTCTCTCTTCCTTCTTTCTTTGCCTTTGTTCATGTCGACTATCTTGACACCTAGATCCTCGGCGGACGTGTCAAGTGAGCACTGTTGACGACATCGCTTGACCAACTTGCCGTTTGTCTGTGGAGGCGTTGTTTCCCTTACTCGTTTGTTTTATTTGCCAAGATCAATGAGACCCTGATACTAGAGAACCCTGATGACGACGGAGCCGCGCCCCCCTTGCCCTTGGCAACAGCCTTTTTTCCAGTGCGAAGAAGTGCATCGTTTTAAACGTCATCATTCCACAGCGTTTTGATTGGCTGCGCTCTGTTGGCGGCCAAAATTAGATCTTTTTTTATTTGACAACGCCCTTCGTAATTGCATATCCCCCATTTCCGATCAGTGGCCAACGCCACCAAAGAGGTTGTCAATTTGCCTCCAATTGGCTATTGAACTCTTGCGCTGGATTTTTTTTTTTCTTTAGATCTCCTCATAGCCTCATTACTTGCAAGAGATCTGATGCACGCTATCTTCTTTTATGGTCAACCAGACTGGGTTAGTCTTCGTGGCCTCAAAGCTACTTAGAGCCTGGTTGTCCCATCAGTTTAAGAGCAAGAGGGCCGTGCCAAAAATTTTCCACAGGCAAACAGCACAAGTCCAAGGTGTGTTCCTCGGTTACTTTGCTGCTTAAAGATAGATGCTCAGGGCGTCTCGTGTGTTGATATGCTGGTGAGGATGAATGCTTTGTGGTTTGGATGGGTACACAAGGAAGACAAGAAGCAAAATCTTGGAGTGGGTACAAACCAAATAAAAAAAATCTCGATTTCGAATGTGATTGGGTGCCGACAAAGGACCATCCACCTCGGGCACACATCTGGCTTGTCAACAAAGATTAAAAGGTTTGCGTCCAATGGGTAGGCGAAAGTCTCCTCTTTCCCTGCCCTTGAGTGCGTTATGTATGTCTCAAATCTTTGACTATCTCCACAACGGAATCGAGAGCTGTTTCGGCCCGTGGACCGTGTGGACCGTCGATGGATGACAGAGTACTCCGAAGGGTGGAGTAAGTGGATCATACATCATCACCTTCGGTCTCAAGATCCAAGCACTTGCTTCACACCGACATCGGTTAATTGCTTTTCGCCCACATAACACAACACAACACAACGCAACGAGGATGACTGTCTCATCCACTTTGCCGACCGTCACTCACTCTTTCCTTTTACCCCAAACTTCCTCCCTTCGTCCCTTCTGGCTCTTGATTTCTTCGATATACCCCATTGCAAATCTGGCATCCGCTCTTTGTTGTTTGTGTGGGTCCATGTGATGCACACCAAACAATGGAAACTCTGGAAAGGAGGAAAGGCGACCATAAAAGCGAAGGAACAACGGACCCTCTTTTTTTTGTTCCTTTAATTTTTTTCTCCACATTTTCCTCTTTCTTCTTTTTCTCTTTCTCTCCTCTCTTCTCTCTCTTCTCTCTCTTCTCTTTCTTTTCTTCTATTTCCATCGTCCCATTCCCATCCCGCCCTTCTTCTCCACCCCCTCCCCACTCTTTCTCTATCCCTCCTTCTACAACATCCATCTACATATAATGACTGTCTACAGGAGCCCCGTCGCCGATCAGGCCATCCCTGCCATCAACGCGTACTCGTTCGTCATCTCAAACCCCAACAGCACTCCAGAGTCATACCCCATCCTCGTCGACGCCCTTTCCAAGCGTACCATCACCTTTGGTGAGTGGAAGAACATCACCCGCCGCTGGGCCACCGGCCTGGCCTCCATTGGCTTCAACCGCGGTGATGTCTGCGCCTTGTTTTCCTTCAACCAGGTCGACTACTCTGCTACTATGTTCGGCCCCATCCTCCTAGGTGGCATCACTACCACCGTCAACTCGGCCTATACTGCCGACGAGCTTGCCTACCAGCTCCAGGACTCGGGCGCCTCGGTTATTGTCACTCACCCCGAGCTGTTGCCCATTGCTCTCGAAGGTGCCCGCAAGGTTGGCTTGCCAGTCGAAAAGATCTTTTTGTACGGCGACAAGGAAGTTGGCGGCCACCGCCCTTACTCGGCTCTTATGCCTCCCGTCGACACTCCCGAGAGCCAAATGGCGCCGATCGTGCCCCTGAACGGCCAGGCGGCGATTGACACCACCTGTCTGATCTGTTACTCGAGCGGCACCACTGGCCGGAGCAAGGGTGTCGAGCTGACCCACCTCAACTTTATTTCCAACACCTGCCAGGTCTCTCCACTCGAGGGCGACATTTCCTTCAGCGAGAACATTTCTCTTGCTGTTCTGCCTATGTACCACATGTAAGTGCAAGTTTGTGTTTCGTGTGGGAGGAGCAAAGAAATGGGGTGGGAAAAACACACACTCAGCAAGCAAAGCACATGTCACTAATTGTTTATTGGTATTTTAGTTACGGCATCCAGCTCCACCTCATGTACGGAGTGTATAACGTAAGGACAGCAAACGGGATTTGAGAGCGAACATTACATACTTGCGCGGGTGCAAGCAGGGTATCTTGAACGACTCCGCTCCATCGGCTAAACGTTTCGTTATATCAATTGCACTTTCTTTCAACCGTCTTCTTAGGGCGTGAAAACCATTGTGCTTCAAAAGTTCAACCCCGTTGACTTTTTGGAAACCATTCAGAACTACAAGAGTACGATGCCGAGCGCGATTATGATTGGAGGCCAAGAAAGAAGAAAAATGGTGATAGATCAACAAGCATATCCTAACGTGCACAACCTTCGCATCTCCATCTTGTCGTCCAATAGTTAAGTCCTTGAACCTCGTCCCTCCCCAGATTCTTATGCTTGTGAGTATTCCTGCAAAAAACGACAGTCATTGCTCGGAAGCACTCAGAAAACAAACAAGGAAGGAAAGTCCATGTGACTCTTAACATTTTCCGCTTACTGCTATTTTCTGTGTCATCGATCTGATTTAGGTCAAAGCACCTATCGTCGAAAAGTACGACCTTTCCAATGTCCGCTTCGTCATGTCCGGCGCCGCTCCTTGCTCGTCCGATCTCAGCCAGTCTCTCATGGCTAAGTTTCCCAACGTTCAGTTCCGCCAGGGATATGGCATGTCCGAGATGTCCCCGGCCTCGCACGTCGGCCTGTACCACCTGCCCGTCCACGGGTCCATTGGCCGTGTCATGCCCAACCAGGAGGTGCGCTTGGTCGATCCCGATACGGGCAAGGACGCTGCCAAGGGTGAGCGCGGCGAGATCTGGGTCCGTGGACCAAATATCATGAAGGGCTACCGCAACAATGTACAGGCCACACTCGATACGATCGACGCTGAGGGATGGTTGCACACAGGAGACATTGCAGTGGTGGATGCAGAGGAGAACTTTTTCATTGTGGATCGCCTCAAGGAGCTGATCAAGTACAAGGGATTCCAGGTAGCGCCCGCAGAGCTTGAGGCGATCTTGCTGGCCAACCCAAAGATCATGGATGCGGCGGTCATTGGTGTGGAGAACAAGGAGCAGGCGACAGAGATGCCCTTGGCGTTTGTGGTGAAGGCGCCTGGCGCGTCGATCACGGAGGCCGAGGTGCAGGAATATGTTGCGTCCAAAGTGGCGGCGCACAAGAAGCTGCGTGGCGGTGTCCGTTTCATCGAGGCAATCCCCAAGTCTGCTGCGGGCAAGATCTTGCGCAAGGATCTGCGTGTTCTGGTCAAGGGTGCACCCAAAGCCAAGTTGTAGAGAAGCTCGAACAAAATATACCAGCTTAGAAAATAAATTATGCGTCATCCAAAATTCGGTGACATCATAATCTCCCTCCTGAGTGGAGTTCGCTCTGGGCGCGTTGATTTTTCCCTTTGGTTGGGCGGGAAACAGAAAAAAAGAAAGGCGACACAGAGGAGACCACATTCAAAGAGGCTCACACATTACTTGGAAGGTGGTTTTCTTTTTGATTCTTCACCCATCTTTTGCTTTCAATCTTCTCGCCTCCATCACACGCACATTCTCTTTCCTCAACAGCTGTCATCACAAAAAAAAAAAAAAAAAAACAAGGTAAGATGCACAACAGCGACATGATGAATGACAACCCCTCCGTGCAGGAGAAACCATGGTGATGCAAAGAAGAGGGGAGCACAGAAGTGGGTGTGTCTGTGTGTTCTTTATCCTGTATCCTTGTATGCTGCACGAACAAATTTTTTTACTGATCAGATTTCGGTTTTATCTTTTTTTAGTTACCTTCATTCATCGACAGGACGAATAACAACAAAATCAAAATCAGGATCGGCGAGGTCGGAAAAATCACTTCAAATTCATCTCACCGAAACAACCTAGCACAAGGAATCATTACTCAGACAGACACATCACAAATCATACACTCGCGATGGCACCTTCCTTACCCGGTCGCAGGTCGACCACTCGAGGATCCTCTTCTAGCCTCAGACGGGAAAACTCCTTCAGCAAGCGGGACAACAAGAGGCACGAGTCTGAGGACGAGGACGAAGATGAGGAACCCTCGTCTCGGAGGTCAAGCGCGCGTTCAAAACGGCCCGTCCGCAAAGCGACCATGAGAGAAAAGATCATCGACATTCCTCTCGAGGATGACGAGGACGAGGACAACGAACAGGAGGAAAACGACATGGCGAGCGTCAACACTGACGATATCGCGTCGGGCGAAGGTGACGGAGAAGAAAACGAAGGCGAGACGGACGACTCTGGCGAAGCCAAGATTACATTGGACGGCGAGCTCTTGGGAGGTAAAACACAACCTTCGTTATCAAGTTTTCGTGATGTACTTACAAAAGGCTTGTCTCTAAAAGAAATAGTATTGACTTTTTCATAAAACTGTTCTTTTGGACTATAGGTCGTGAGTACAAGTGCAAATCATTCAAATTACCAGACAGGGGCGACAAGATCTACATGCTTTCAATGGACCCGGCGCGAGTTCTTGGATTCAGGGACAGCTACCTTTTCTTTATCAAGAACCCACATCTGGCTAGGATCATTACAACATCAGAGGAGCGTGCATGGATGATCAGAGAGGGGCTGTTGATGCCCAACTTTAAAAACAAGCTCATTGCTGTGGTCTCGGCTCGATCCATCTTCAAATCCTTTGGCGCACGGATCATCAAGAACGGCAGGAGCAAGGTCGACGATTACTACGAGGCGGGTGTTGATGGCAGTGTGATGGACGATTCGGCAGATGAAGGAACAGAGCAAGGCGAAGAAACTAAGCTGACAACCAACGGTGCTACTGACGAGGCTCCAAGACCAGGACCAGGACGCAAACGTGCCCTGCCAAAACCAGAGGAGCCTGCAAGGACAGTGACAGATCTTACCTGGCAGTACGAAGGCGCCATGACAGTCCGGGCATTCAACAACCAGCTCAAAGAGATGCGGAAGGAAAACCCAAAGTTTCTGGATCCTCATACCAATATCGAGCAGGGACCTCTGGCGTTTCAACCTACCCGGATCCATGTGCAGAAAGTGGAGCAAGACGATTTCCGCCGTACTCGTGACGAGGATGCAAACCAAGCAACGGTCGTGTCTATTCCTCGCACGGTTGGGCCCAGGGTCGACACCACCGTAAAGGTAGAGGTCAAGGGCGGCCCAACAGGACCTCCGCTGATCAATGACCCCAATGTCTGGGCAGCCATTCCTGAAGATATTCGCAGGGCGCTGCAGGATGCGGAAGCAGACTCGACAGAGGAGACCTATGAGCATCGTAAATATCCTATCTCGGTTATGCACGGCCAATTCCAGGCATCGTACCCAGTGTAAGTAGATCTTGATCTTTGGTGTCACAGGGGAAGATGTATTAATGTGAGACCATCGAAAGGGGCATATCCATCCACAACCGACAAACGGACAAACTTGCAGGACATACTCTGAACGTTTTTCCAAATATTAATGCGCCCCCGCCCCCCCTTTTTTCCTTTTGTTTATCGATATTTAGCCATCAGGCCCGATTCAAGCAGCCCTACCGCCTCATCTTGCCGCAGAGCATGGGTGCATATGCTCAGCAGATCCACCAAATGTTCCTGGCCCAACCTCGCGTGGATGTGCCCCAGTTTGAGCAGAAATTATTGGCGGACGGTTCATTCCCATCACAACCACAGGAGCAACGTGCAGCATCGACACAGCCAGAGGCATCACAACCACAAGATGCATAACCACAACTCCAACCACAACCACAGCCACAGCTAGCATCTACCAACCCATACAGCAGGAGACGCTAAGGATATCTTTTATTTCAACACACCTTCTATCTGTCCAAACATCATAGCCACAACCACACGACACATCCCTAGGTGTCCCTGATTGAACTTGCACTTTTTGTACTGGAGCACCCTTTCCCGTATTTGTCAAACCTGCTGCACACTCTTTTTTTTTTTTTATTTTTTTATTTGCTTCTCTTCTCTTTTCATCCATCCCCCTTCCCCAATGTACTTCTAGTCATCCCTCTTCATCATAATAAAAAGAAACCAAAACAAGCAAAGACAAGGAGACATGTTTTGCATGTTCCAAGGGAATGGGTGACCCGATGGATCAAATTTCTCGAGGTAACGATAGTTGGGTCAAGGGTCCCGCATGTTTTTGTTCAGCACTTTGACCCTTTTTTTTTTAATTGTGCCCATGACTTCATATGTGGTGGGTGTGTGTGAAACGTTTCGGTGGCTCCCCCCCATCTTTTGATGGTTTTTTGCCACCCTATCTTTTCCCAAGAGGAAAGAAGCAACATAGCACATTTTTCAGGGATTGCTTCATCACACGCACACACACACACACAGACACAAAACAAACAAAACTGGAATTGTTGAGAATGCTTCCGAAAGGAAAAGAGAAAATTGAGGAGACAAAGTGAGACGGATTAAAACAAAGGCAACGAAATGAGAATCAGTGGGTTGGAGAAAGAGTTTCAGCACATTTGAGAGTCGGCTGAGATACGAGATCCTTTCCTCCAAGACATGCTGTGACTTTCGAGTGCAGGGTTCCCGGACCAAAAAAAAAAAAAAAGAGATCAAAGCTAGTGGCCACCCAATTTCTTTGCAATATATTTTGTACCTTGTCAAAGACAACGTGCGATTACGCTCACCTTCGGTGATGATCTAAATATATGGTTGTTGAGGATGTCTATCCATCGATGGATAGATGGGATCACAATAGCATGGTTTTCATACAACTCTGACCGAAACATACCTCGGATGAAATACATGTCTTTCTTGCTGCGACCAACGTTGACAAATACGCAGATACGCTGTTACGCTGTTGTGGAGGTGAAATAGCACATGGTTGTGTTCGCACTTTTCTTAATATTTGGCCCATTTGAGAGCGTTGACAGTGGCAAAAATGTAATAATAGGGCTTGAGCCCTGCTACTGCCACAAAAAACGCTATGGATGCCATGGCTGTTCAGTCGAGGAAGAAGAAATGAGAAAGAAGCACAAGAAGAGCAGACGAGTTGGCGTGGGCTATTGTTCATGTTTTTGGTCTTGGAGGAGCGCAAGAGCGCAGGAAGAAATGCATGCTCTGTCCAATCCAATCGATGCCACCCATGGCCCACTCTGTCTTGTCCCAATGGTCCAAAAAACGCTCATGTTTGAGACCGAGAGGAAGGTAAGAAAGAGAAAATGGGAAGGGAGAAGAGAGTTGCGGGATGGGATGGATGGATGGACGGAGCGTTGATTTTTTCGTCCCAGTCATACCTACGCCAACTAAAATCCCACTATTCAATACAACCTGAAAGTGCCATGCCCCATGCCCTTGCACTCGCTCCCATTTTGTTGCCTTACGGACTCGAACCAAACTATTTTTTCACTGAAAAGGGAGTTTTTTTTTTTTCTTCTTCTTTTCTTCCTTTTTCATTCTCATTCTTTCATTCCTCCATCACATTCCCATTGAACGCACTTGTCATTCTTCTTTAACCAACGAAAACCAAGCCAAATACCCCAACTATAGCAAGCACAACCAAGCACAAGCAACAATTCAGATCTGTACCACACTTATCCACAGCTCCGACCGCACACATCACAAAAGAAACAGACACAGCAAACATATCACCATGGCGACCGCTGTGCCCCAGAACCCTGCACAACATACCTTCATCGACAACAAGCCGCCAATGCTGCCTCGGCAGTCCACAAGCGATGTCCTCTCCTTCACTCAGATCATTGCTGACCGCCTCGGCCCCGGACAGAACGTCTGGGACTACTTTTCACCTGCTCCAGATGTCACCTCATCATTAGTGGCCAGCCCTCCTGCATCCCCTGCCCCAACTTCACCAGTTTCGCCCTCATTTGGCCTCGGCCTGTTCAACAAGCGCTCGAGCGTCATTATTGATCCATCTACTGCTCCATCGATCGCATCTGTCATGGACAACGGTGTCCCCCCAACGGCTCCAATGACCGAAGTCCAGAAGCGCAAGTCCTTTGCTCAGTCTCTTCGCAGCATGCTCAGCCTGTCCCAGCTGCTATCACCCACCAAGACCGAATCAACAGGCCCACCTCACTACAACATTCTAGTCCTTGGATCAGACTCTGCACCCCTGGCGAGCACACTCTACAAGATGTCGAGTGTCCTGCCCAGCACGACCAAGATCAGTCACTACCAAGAAATCTCGGGCTTCTTTGTCGCCTACTTCCGCTCGAACGGGTCGTTTACCTGTTCACCAAAGTCGTCGACGGAATTGTCAGCCGAAAGGGTGTTCCAGTTCAGAGAAGGTGGCGAGGTCAAGAGCCGGCGACGGAGTCACGTAGAGACAATAGAGGATGTCGTGGAAGGACTGGGCATTGGAGCCAAGAAGGAGAAGCCTGTTCTGACACCCTTGGACACAAGTGTTTCGGGAGCAACCAGACCCTCAGGACCACGACGATCGAGCGAAGAAAGTGCAGCAACGTTGGCTGCCCATGGCTCGCCTGATGACGCCTCGACACTGTCGCGGGCCAGCACTCGCCGTGGATCGTCCTCTTCGCTTTCGGCGACCACAGTCTTTGAAGAACAACAAAACGAGGAACCCCAGAGCCCCTCGGCCAAAGCCAATGCCAGCCTCTCTGTGCATGCGTTCTCGCTCGACACTACCTGGCCCGTCCCACGCCAGCTGGCGCAAACCTTTTGGTTCCCGCACGCCCATGGCATGATCTACATTGTGGATGCGACGCGCAAGAACGATCCCCGAGGCATGGACCACTTGCTCAATGCGCGTCAGTTCTTGGCTTCACTGATGGCGGATACGACTTTCAAGCGGCGTGATATCCCTGTGGTGGTGTTTGCCAACAAGGCTGGGATGGACGAAACGTGTTTCCGGGTGGACGAGATTGCCGAGATCCTGGGCTGCGAGGACTGGGACGGCGATGTGGTCGTGACAGGAGGAGACAAGGAAGCTCTTGGTCAAGCGCCAAGGGCGTGGTGTGTCAAGAGCACGCGGTCGGATGGCGATGGCGATGGATTGCGCGAGTCGGTCGAGTGGCTCAAGAGCCGAATGGGAGAGGTTTGGAAGATCTGAAGGCCAAAGGACCTCCAGTGTCGGTAACTCGGCACTCTCAAGGTTTATACGGATTCCCAATGGGTCTAGAAGTTCACTTTACTCGATACATATGGCGCATGTACTTGCGCGCACATCCACACACACCAAGCATTATTACTAGCAAAAAAAAATACCATTAGTTCATAATTTAGTACTTTATCATAAGTTGTATCAATACATCCACCCCCCAGACACAGAAACCTACACACCCATAAACATTTGTAGTCGCACACAGACATAGAAACGCACGCGAGACAAAGAAATGAGCGCATGCACATGGCCAATTATGGGAGTGGGCGTAGCAACAAGACGAGCAACGACAGCTTAGACAAGAGAAAGGGACCAAAAAAAAGGAGACCTCACAAGTTCCAACCCCCAAGAGACAAGTGTGAAAGTGGTGATGCTTTCCCTATTTGGATCATCCATGTTCTCTTTCTTGTTCTTCCATCCGTTCTTTCTTTTTATTTTCATGGCCAGACAGGATAGGGGGAGTGTCGAGGTAACACGGAACGCGGCGGGATGCAGCTCCACCCTACCCAATATTTCCACACCACGCCCAGTCAACCGACAAAACATGAAGAAAAGTGAGCAGGTGAGGTGGCTCGTCCTCTCTGAGTGTGCATGGAGAGTGGAGTTTGAAATCTTGGCCGTGTCTTGTTTTGTTGGTTATCAGATCCAATTTTCACCGCAGCACACTCATGCAAAAAGTGATAATTTGTCTCCCCTGACTTCTGCGCTCTCTTTTCCAACTGCCCCCCCCCCCCAAACGAGAACTGAACTGAGACATGCGGCACCTTCTCTGTCACTCTCCCGCTCAGATTCGAAAACATAAACAATAATAAAAAAAGGCTAAAGATCCTCGTTGTTGTTGCTTCCTATTCTTCTTCGCTTTCGTTATCAGATTCTTTTCTGTCTTTCTTTCTTTCTTTTCTGTGCCTTGTCTTTTTCTTTATCCACTTTTTATATCTCTCTCATTCCACCTTTTTTCTTCATCCTCACTCCCACCACTCTCACCCTCTCAACACTCTCGAGAGACTTCCGCCCAGCTCATATATAAACATATACCCCTGTCTTTGGACTCCCCCCTCGCTTTAAAAAGTCATCCGCGCAACCCACCTCTGTTCATATCCCCCTTTTCTTCCTTCACACCCTCCATCGCCGCCTGCTTTGGATCCATGCATGTAAAATTCACCAACGACACTCGACCTTTACCCATAAACTGACGCTCGTCGCTCCATATCAGTAATCCAACACCCATCTTCATCTGGTGGGGCTGCGCACACCAACACTATTCCCACCCCTCTCTCTCACGATCAATACCCCAACACCAGAACACATACACACAAGCCCATGGCGCAATCTCAGATCTTCAGGAAACTGGTCTGGGTCGGCCTCGCTGTCCTCGTCTTTGCCGTCATCATCGACTTTGAGATTTCATGGCAGGGCCGCCGCGGGATCCGCTTCATTCTCCTGTATAACATTTGGGACGCCTTCTTCCTGTCTCTATTTGTCTTGCCTGCCGTACTGAGCCACCTGGTCACGATTTGGGGCCACTATTACAGAGTGGACAGTCACTTCCAAGAGAGCATGGTTAAAGTGTGCATGGAGAACAGCAAGGGCCGGAAGCGGGTCTCGTTCTGGGAGCGCCACGACCCCTGGATCGGGTTCTCGACAAAGTACTGGATCGTTGTCCTGATCTCGGTTTTCTTTAATGTGATCTGGTTCGTCCAGCCGCTGGTGGCCTTTATGCCCAATGGCATGAAGCGGCTGGGCAAGATGGGGGCGATTTATGGTAAGAGAGAAGGAGATTGTATCTTTTTTTCTTGCTTTGGTCATGTATTTGTATTGCATGGATCTACATCTAACTTTTTTCATATTCGATAACGATGTTGGGATAAAGCATATGTGGCTTTCGGTACTGGGTATGCAGCGATGGGCGCGTGTGGGATGCTGCTCTTGCTGGTGTTGCGCCGGTCCATGTTCCAGGCGATCGGATTCACGTACGCCGACTTGCTGCCACTGCACCGCTGGATGGGCGTGGCCTTTGTGGTGTGGTCGACGATCCACACGATCGCCTACACTGCCTACTACGTCCACTTTGATGCCTTCTGGGACGCCTTCAACTTTGACGGCGAGACCCGCGGACCACAGAATATGATTGCCTTGGTGGCCTACGTAAGTTTCTTTTGACCATGAGTGACTTTTAATTTCGCCCGCAAAATGAAGAAGAAAAGTTACAAACTCAAACTAATCTTCTTTTGGTACACAACCCTCTCCAAAAAAAAAAAAAAAAAAAGGCGGCGCTTCTTTTGCTGGGCGTCACCGCCATTCCCCAGATCCGCCGCAGTGCTTACCTCTTCTTCATCACAATGCACCGCATCCTGACTGTGATCACCTTTTTGGGCACGCTGCTGCACTACCCTTACACCGTGATCTGGTACTACGTGCTGCCTTCCTTCTGCCTCTACCTCGCCGACCGGTTCATCCCTAAGATGATGCAGTCGCTGGCGGTCGCGCCCGAGGTGGTCTGCTCGTTCGATAACGAGGCCGACATTGCCACGGTCGTGGTCGTGTCGCGCAACAAGCTCGAGCCCCTGAAGCCGTACTACCCTGGTGACTATATCAATCTACAGATCCCAGAGTTGAGCACGATTTACCACCCGTTCACGATTGGCTCGTACTGGGCTGAGGACCCCTATTCGATGACGCTGTATATTCGCACATTTCAGGAAAACAAGAGCAGCTGGACCCATGCGCTCGCGAAGCTGTGTCCAAAGGATGGGTCAAGGGTTCTGGTGCAGGGAAGGGTAGATGGTGTGTTTGGTGATCGGGAGCATGACTATCTTAGCAACGAGGTCATTGTGATCTTTGCTGGTACGTTACTTTGCATTGTTTAGAAGGCTATAACCAAAGGGAAGCTTGTTCCTTGTGCGGGGCAAATTTATATTAACAGACGTGTACAAATCTCATACCTTCTTACTCATATATTAGCTGGTGCTGCCATCACCACCTTCATGTCGCTCATCAAAGCCATGGCCGCCCAGATCGATGCCACCAGTTCCCAATTCGCTTCCCCTAGCACGACCCAAGTCCACCTGATATGCACCTTCCGCTACGAGAGCGAGCTCTACGCCTACGGCGACTTCTTGCACCGAGTAACACACGACCCCCGGTTCACGACCTGGCTGCGCACAACTCTCTATGTCTCTCGCCCAGACAAGGATCGCGCCCCGACGACGTGCCCGAGTGGCCAGTGTGGCCACGAGGGACTCTGTGAACGTGTCGTGCCCGAGACTCAGACGCCTGTGGCCCTGGCATACCCGTTCCCGAGGCGCGCTGCGAACTATGGTGCCACGGGCACGACGACGGAGGCGAAGGGCAAAGAGGACAAGAAGGAGCGCGCAAGGCCTTATCCGGGGTGCTGCCCCGAGTCGACTGGGTCGTGCTCGGGCTCGACGATGTGTGGAGGAGGCGAGAGTAGTGGCGGCACTCGGGTGGCCAGTGCCGACTCTTTGGCCCATAATGCGTCCCGAAAGAGCGATTATGACCCCTTGCCCACGTTCCCTGAAATGTCGTCTGCTTCAATTGCGACCGTGCACGCCAAAAAGGACCTTGTAGCGACGACACTGATCTTGTTCATCCCTCTGGTGGTTTTTGTGTGGAGCCGCTCGATCGTGTGGGACGGTGTCCGGGACGGGCAAGAGAAGTGGTGCCGGACCACGTTCTTCTTTGACCAAACCTGGACCGAACGCTGTCTGTGGTCGTACGCGCTCATGCCGGGCATTATTCACTTTGCACTCGCGTCGGTGATAGGGTATCTCGGCCTTTGGATCGCGCGGAGCTCGAATCTGCTGTGTGGGCCGTCTTCATCTTCATCTTCATCTTCTTGGAAGAGGGCGTCTGTGACTTCGTCTGCAGCTTCTTATTCGTCGTCTTTGAGTTCTTCTTCGACTTCTTCTTCGGGCAAGGGCAAAGGCGAGCAAGATCAAAGCCGAACTGACCTCGAAACCGATACGTTGCTCTCACCCTCGGTCCTGCAGCCTCGGCGACTGGGCGGATTGTACCCTGAAGCGGCTCTGTCGGTGGTTTCCACAGATCCGAGCAAGCGTCACTCGATCCCGTTCAAGCGCGGGCGAATCCAGGTGCACTACCATATTCAAGAGCTGAAGATGGCGGGCATTGGCCGTGAAGATGCATTGGGGGGAGCTAGTCGGCGGAAAGGTGGAGTGTTGGTATTTGGAGGCGGGCCTGAGGCGTTTGTGGAGATGATTGAGCAGAGCTGCAAGAAGGCCGAGTGGGATGTGGATTTCTGTGCCGAGACGTGGTCGCCATAGTGACATAGAACAGATAAACAAACAGACACAGAGAGAGATACCCTCGCATTTTTTTTCACTATTACAGCATTACACACTATACTCACACACGTCTCACACACCTCATACACACTACACACAACACACAAATCACATCTTCAAAACTACCAATCACACAAACAGAATTAAAATCCATCCACTACCACTCATGACCATCGTACCTAAAGAAGAAAAACACTTCCGAGAAGTGCAAGATAATGTAAACAGAGAGAGATCAGCAGAGAGATCAGCAGAGAGATCAGCAGAGAGATCTTTTTTTTTTTTTTTTTTTTTTTTTTTTTTTTTTTTTTACTTGCAAGACCGCAATCCGAGTCGAAGACAAGTGAAGGAGAGGAGGAGTGTACATGGTTAAGATCAGATTTGTTTTCTCTCGTCCCAAGTAAAGGGCTGGTAGAAGAGAGCGGAGGGTCTAGGCGTGTCATGGATTTGCATGGTGGACAAAATTCTTACCAGATGTGTTGGACAGGAGAAGACGGAAGGCTAGAATGATGAAAAAATAAAAATAAAAAAAAATAAAAAAAATAACACTAGACTGATCTGTGCAGATGGGCGTGAGACCCATGAAGCACCTATCATAAGGAAGGATAAACGGATGGGCGTAAAAGAAGGTATTTGCACTGCACAAAAACAAAGCGGGATGCGAAGGGAGAGAGAGAGGAGTCATTCCCTACTATGCTTTCGATCATAGATCGCGAAAGAGGAACATGGAACCCCAGGCGTGCATGAGGCACACTGAACGCGATCTGAGCTTCAAAAAATGTGGCAAAAACATGAAAGGATACGCTGCCCTGGGCCGATCCCTGTTGTGCGGCCCAAAGCAAGAGAGGGTGAGAGAAAAGTGCGATTACCTCTGAGGTCTCTGATTGTACAACACGCCTCCCTCGAAGAACTCCTCTTGAGAGGGGGTAGAAACGTGTGGTCCATACAGAGACACAGACACGAGCGATTATGCTGCCCTTTTTCGGATTGAGTCCTTTTTGGGATTGACACAGAAAAAGACGTAGAGGAGGGGGTCAAGAAACACAGACACACGCACATGCACGCACACACAAGAAAAAGTCATAGCACTTGGACAGGAACCGAGTCCTCAGAAAAAAGAAACTTTGTTGTGCGAGTGTGCGCATTTCGAACCGGGCTATCCCGTGCCAAAAAAAAAATAGTTTCATTCAGTTATCAGATTTTTTTTTTTTTGTTCTTGCATGTCACGGCCTGGTCGTCACATTAGTGCAGACTGAGTAAGTGCAACCGGGCATGGATAAATAGAATATACGCCCAACTCCCAGTTGGGGTTAATAATTGAAGACATCTGGTGAGAGAGAGAGTGGGAAGAAAAGAAAAGGGAAACCAAACCAGCCCTTTGGAACACACAAACTCAGCTCGACCAGGATCTGATAAAGTACGCCTGGGGTACATGTTAATGCACATAAGGTTCACACGCAGCGATACCAGAGGGACACAAAACTGTCCCAACTACGCCATATTTGGGGTGTTGCGCTGTTGTGTGCTGTCTCTCGAGCCCAGCTTAGGCAACTCTCTACACACGCATCTGTTTTTGTTCTGTTTGAGTCTTTACCTGGGCATGCTCTCCGCACCCTGACTTCAAAGTTCGTTGTCTGTGTGCCATCTGGTGTGTTTATGTGTTTATGTATGTTTGTATATGTGTGTGAGTGAGTGTGGGCCTGCTCCTTCTCTTTGCTCGTGTCCCGCTTAGTAGAAAAGAAACACCAAAAACACTGAGTGGGTTAATTTTTCATCTCCATCATCTACGACACCGACACCATCTCTCTTTACCCACCACACCCTTTCCCAGAAAAAAAAAAAGTGCGAGATCGGCATTCGCGATTGCCGGGTATGAAAACAAAAGATGAGAAGAAAGCAAAGGGAGTATTCCCGATCTGGTAATGCATCTGTATCTCGGGTTTTGTTCAAACTCATCCAGCTGTTCCTTGGATCATTATCGGTTTTTTCATCTCTTTTTCGGTCTAGAGTACGTTTTCGGTTCTGTGACCACAAAGATGAGGATGCGGTGTGTACCACGATACATACAGCACATCAGTCTAGCTGTTTTCCTCGGGTCCGATATTCCAAGACCCGATCGAGGAAGGACAATACCACGATGTATCCCATGTATGTTGACAGTGGAGGGATCCTCGAATTCTGACAAATGGAGGCGGCGGAGAAAATTGTGCAATAGGCCAGTTTGAGTATCGAACAACCTCAAGCCTCAGGAACTGTTGGCTCCATTTGTTAGTGGAGGTACCATTTTGCGCTTGAAGGCTTTTTTTTTTTTTTTTTTTTTTTTCGCTCACCATCTCGGGTCCGATTGGATCATTTTTTATTGTCCAGCTTTCCCTTGTTTTTTTTTTTGAGATCATGTTTTTGTTGTTTTGGGACGACTGAGTGGATGATCGCGTACTCAGTCGAGAAAAACGAAGAGAAAAAGATGCGTGCACCTGCATTTGGTAGTTGCGTTGCCCTCTTTTGTGTTTTGTGTGTTCCTTCCCTCTTATTCTTTACCACACTTGCGACCTTTTCATCGGTTTTGGATCTTTTTTTTTTCACACTCCTCGTCGTCCTGTTTTGTACAATTCAAACAATATTAAAACACCCCCAAGTCTAACATGCAGGTGCCTTATCCTCGTGGCATCTCGTTTGCTTTGTTGTGTTGTTGTTTCTCAATCCTTTCTCGTTCTCTCTCTCTCTCTCTCTCTGTTTCGCCCAAGCAGCCAACGGAAAACAGAGATACCAGGACCAAAGTATCTGTCCCTCTCCCCAGGAACGACAAACTTGGACTGAATGAAATCAATCACTGACTATTCTCAGAGTAACCCCATCCAATCCGAGAAAGGCCAGGACAAAAAAAAACAAGATTGATGGACAAGGACAGAGATTTCTCTCAAGGCAATACCCGACGATTTGGCTGGGAGCATAAAGACGATGAAGAAGAGAGATGAATGGATAGACAGAGAGAACACGTATAAAAGGTGTCCGACTTTTTTTCATACCCTCCCACTGATTTGGTTCACCCCAGAGCACTCTCCTCCTCATCCTCCTCGTCCTTCTCTTCTGAGCGAAATCTCGAGATCTGTTTCTGTCCACCAGACCCTTTTCTTCCCCTTCCATTTTCGCTCAGTGTCCTCCTTCCCCCTCTCTGCTCCTGTTTCTTATCTGATCCTCCATCCCGTTCCCTGTAATCAGATTCCACTTTTTTAATTTTCACTTATACATACACCCACATAATATCCCCACAAACATGCGTCTCTATGCGATCATCTCATTGCTGGGAATGCTGGTCATGACCGGTTGGTGGCTGGCCGACTACCAGACCCTCTGGGGCAAGACTGAGTTTGGCGATTTCTACCACTTTGCGATCCGCGACTACTACTTCCTAGGCCTGTGTGTGCTGCCTTCGATCCTGAGCCATCTGGCCACAATCTGGGGCCACTACTACCGCGCAGACACCATCTTCCAAGAATCGATCACCCGAGTCTCGTCAAGTGACAAGAAGCAGAAGGTGTCGATCTGGGAGCGGAAGGATTCGTATTTCGGGTGCACAGTCAAGTACTATGTCCTGGTGTTCATTGCAACGGTAGTCAACTTGGCCTGGTTTGGACAACCGATGAAGGGCCTCGCAAAAGAGCTGGAGGAGGGTGAGCCCTTCTGGCCTGAAGTCTTCGGTAAGAAAAAAAAACTTTAACCACAATGTTGGGTGTCTTTTGTGCATCTGAAAAAAAAAAAAAAGCCCAGTTTCCTCATCTCTCTCTCTCTCTCTCTCTCTCTCTCTCATCTTGCCCATTGCGTCCTTTGGGAATACAGGTGCGGTCGGTTACGGAAGTGGGTATGCTGCCATGGGTGCCTGTGGCATGATCTTGTTCCTGGTCTTGCGCCGCTCGATGCTCCACGCCCTTGGTTTCACCTATGCGGACCTCCTGCCCCTCCACCGCTGGATGGGAGTCGCCATCATTTTCTGGTCTGTCATCCACACGGTCGGCTATATGGGCGTCTTCATTATAAACGACTTGATCGCAAAGGAAATCAACTTTGACGGCGAGACGCGTGGACCCCAGAACATTATGGGATTTGTTGCCTTGGTAAAGTCCTCTCTCGCTTTCTATTTTGTTTTGAACAGCGACATTTTTATGTTCCAACCAGCTAATGTCTTCTTAATGGTGTTTCCCCTCCTACTTATTAGGCCGGACTCTTGGTGCTTGGTCTCTTCTCGATCCCATACTTACGTCGCAAATTCTACACCATTTTCTTGTTTGTGCACCGCTACGGCACTATCGTCACCTTGGCAGGCACTCTGATGCACTACCCTTACTTCATGACCTGGTACTACGTGATCCCCTCTGTTTGTCTGTTTATGGCCGATCGCTTCGTGCCCAAGATCATCCAGGCTTTCGCCCTGGCACCCGAGGTTATGTGCACCTTTGACAAGGATTCGGACATCCTGACCATGGTGGTTGTCTCCAAGAACAGGACCGAGCCTCTGAAGCCCTACTACCCCGGCGATTATATCAACATGGAGATCGTTGGCGCTGGCAGACTGCACCATCCCTTCACGATTGCTTCGTACTGGGCCGAGGATCCTTATTCCATGACACTGTACATCCGTACCTTTGAGAGCAAAGACAGCTGGACCCACGCTGTGGCCAAGATGTGCGGTGACGAAGGCAAGGTTGTCACCATCCCCTGCAACATTGACGGTGTCTTTGGTGACCGCAACCACGACTACTTGGGTGCCCACGAGATTGTGTTCTTTGCTGGTAAGTCATACCAAGTATTTCTAAATCATGCTAGATGGTGCTAGAATGTACGATTTATTGCTGGCCTCTTCTTCCTATTCGACTCCTAACAACATGCTCTTGTGTCTCTTTTTCAAAACTTTTCAAATATAGCCGGCGCTGCTCTTACCACCTTTATGCCCCTGATCAAGGCCATGGCCGCCCAGATCGAAGCCGACGGCAAGAGCGCGATCCGCGGTCACTTGATCTGTACTTTCCGCTACGAGAGCGAGCTCTACGCCTACGGCGAGTTCATGCACCGCATCACCCACGATCCACGCTTCACCTCCTGGCTCCGCACCGAGATCTACGTCACTCGCGAGAACCGCTCCCCCCTGACACATGTCATCGTGCCCTTTGACAACAAGAAGAAGCACATCTCATCCAGCAGCAGTGACTCGGACAACACCTCCATCACTACCGGTGAACTTCCTTCTTCAGCTGTTGTTGCCCACCAGGCGCATGCTAGCACTGTGACTGACTTTGATACCACTCGCTACACCGACAAGAGCATCCCCACCTTCCTGGCCGCGAACTCTGCCTCTGCTTCCACTTTGCACGCCCGCCGGGACATGTTCCTGACCGCGTTCCTGCTGATCATCCCCGCAGTCGTGTTCATTGGCGCACGCCACGTGCCCTGGGAAGGCACCTGGGACGGCGAGTGGCGTTGGTGCCTGACAACTGAGATTTTTGACCAGAACATGACCAACAAGTGCATGTGGAATTACACGATGACGCCCGGTCTCGTGCACATTATCGCGGGCTGCTTCTGGGGATACCTCGGATTGTGGTACGCGCGGAGGAGGAGCGCAGGTCTTGGTGGCAAGGAAGATGAGGCCGTAGTGTCAGCCAGGGAGCAGCAGCAGAGCGAGCATATGCGACAAGCGCTCGAGAGCCAGGTGCAGGTGATCAATGGCAGTATCGCGTTTGTGAAGGGAAGATTGGACGCAGCCAAGGCGATCGATGCGCTGGTGGCGGCGGAGGTGGGCATGGATAAGGAGAAGACGACGAGTGTGTTTGTTGGTGGACCGGATAGTTTCTTGGACGCTGTAGAGAAGGAGCATAGGAAAGCCAAGTGGGTGGTGGACTTTCATCGCGAGACCTGGTCACCTTAGATATCTCAATCAGATATTTCATGTAGTTTCTTTGTACTTTCTCGAGTGTCTGTGATAGCGATTCACAGACATGGCATCTCTTTTTGCATAATTGAATAATAATCATCTGTACATATCCATAAGTCAGTCGCCTTTATTTTCGCTTTCTCCGAGGCCATACATGAATGAGGCACACAAGATGGCCCAACCACGCTGGTGGAAACAGCCCTCAGCGTACGTTCAGTTGTTGTCGTTCTGCTCAATAATAGGCGTGTCATGGTTTTGTTGTTCGAGCTTTGAGGATGTCCATCGTTCCGCGAATGACCATTTGCTCACAATACGAGTGATTGTTTCCCTTGCTCGACGCGAATAGTCCTAAGATGTGTATGGTGTTGGCGCAAGAAGGGCGTGGGCCATACTTCTTTTGCTATTCACCCTGAACATTCTGGGCACGTGACTCATCCGAAACAACATCTGAGCCCATGGTGGCCAGCTTGGTATATTCCGCCAAGTTGATTGTCATGAAAGGAAGCGGTAGCGTCTTGATAGAGGCTCAACTCCCACATCAAATACACGTCTCGAGATTTGTGCCCACTGAAGGAGTTTCTTGGATGGGGTTCTCAGCAGGTAATGCCGGACTGACAGTCCTTTGACTCTTAACTCAAACGTTTACCGGTGGAAGGGGAGCCACCCAAAATACACACACCCCAAAAAAAAAAATAAAAAAAAAAATAAAGCAAGTCTTTTCTCTTTTGTATTCTTCTTGCATTGGTCTTAGCATCCCCTCTCCGTTTGGCGCGAACAGGTGGAAAATCAGCAATAAGTGCACTTGCCTGGCCGGCACTGACGAGCGCGCGGATGGATCCATCCCTCCATATCTTACGTTAGAGTACATCGATACAAACGCATCATGAATTTTGTCGGCCGTTCCTGAATCCAAGACACATATTGGTGGCGCAAAAGAATGAGCGCTCAACCAGTTAAACTCAGATGGAAAAGGAAGAAATGAGAGTGCCGAGGATGAATGTACATCCATGTAGCCAATGCTCATCGATCAGGCCCTGAGGCAAAGAGATCAAAATATGTCAAAGTAGCCGAGATATTGTTTTATTTCGAGTTTGGGATTTGAGAGTGACCATCCCCTTTTCATGGCTCCTTGACCACCTCGACCGTGCCAGACATGGCCAGGCCGCCTTCGCTGTTTTCGACCCAGACCTCATAGCTCTCCAAAACATCAGCGTCCATAGTAGGGATAACCTGCATCTTCTTGGCACAGACCTTCAGCGGGCGGTCCACGATCAAGGGGCTGAGAGCGCGGTACCGGAAGTTCTTCATTACAAGACCCGAGGCGAGCTTCTGGCGGAGGTTCTCGAGCATGTAGGTCGCAGAGAGTGGACCATGGACAAGGCAGCCTACGGGGAAAAAATCAAAAGAAGGAAAAATAAATTAATGTACGCTTCTTTTGTGTTCAGTTTAAAACGACGATCGTTCATTTCCCGCATTGGATCGCAGAAGGGGGTTGTGTGTTACCTGGATGGTCTTCGACCTTGTTGGCATATTCGTGGTCAAAGTGAATGCGATGGCTGTTGAACGTCAAGGCCGAGTACCGGAAGAGGAGAATTGCGCTTGGATGGACAGTGGTTGAAAAGTCGGCTTGTCTGCGAGCTATTTTGGAAGGATCAAACGTTGTTCACTTTAGCATTTTTGCCTAGAATAAAAAGTGTCCCTCCGAAATGAAGATCAGTACTGGTGATGCCAGAACTTACGCTTGACCAACTTGGGCGGTGAGGACCCTTCGCCCTTTTTCTTCTCGTCCTTCTCCATGTACACCAATGTCCTGGTATCAGTCAACGCCCACCCAAACTCGTTTTCGACCAGCTTTTCCAAGCTCACAAACACCATGACATCTCCAGATCGGTTCTGTTTAATGTCTACGCCCGTGCACTTTGTTTTCATAGTCATCTCTTGCCCAACTCGCAACAGGTTGGCCGGATTCTGCTCGACTCCGCCGCCGGCCCACATGCGCGCCAAGTATGGTGCTGGTGGTGCATGAGTCATTTCGTAGCCGTCGTCGCCCAAGTCGCACTCGCCAATCATGGGAGGGAAAAAGACGTGGTGCCAGTTGACGGGCAAGGGGGATCCGATCCTGGCGAGAGGGTCTTGTTCCTGGGGCGGGGTGGACTTGTCGAGGGTCATCGCGAGCTGGCGGAGGGAGGTGGGGCGGATGGTGTCGTGCTCGATAATGACGGGTTTGCTAAGGACGGAAGTTTTCCAGGAGGCAATGATTTCTGCTGGGGTGGGAGACGAAGAAGAGGAAGAGTGTCTGGTGATTAGAGTAGGGTGGATGGAGGAGAGAGGGATCCAGGTATGAGGAGTGAGTGCACGCGATGGCCATGCGCATGCGCGTGTTGTCCGCAATGCCGATGCTGTGAGGACGCGTAAAGACATGATTAATTGAGCGAGAGATTGATTGTGTTTCGTGTTTTGGCAGTGGAAAGGAATGTCCGAAGGTGGGGAAAGGTGAGAGGGAAAAGAGAGTTTGTGGGACTGCAGTGCAGAGCGAAAAAAGGAGAAAAAAAAGTCACTTTGCTCCTTTGACCCTATTGGCGGGTTTGCGGGTGTTAAAAATGCCCGTGTTCATGTGAGAGAGAACGAGAACGAGAATCCACCCAAAGAACACAAGCAACGCAGGGAACACAGGGAACACAAGGAAACGGGTAAAGTGAAGGACGGCACACTTTCTCAGGCACCACCAAAAGTGAACGTCTCTTTATGTTTTGTTCCTCTTCTTCTTCTTCTTCTTCCTTACGTATATTACTCTCATTCACAGCCTTGTCCCCCTTCCTTCCCTCATCCCATCCCTAAACAGCCACTCCATCCTCCACTTCTCCTTTCCATTCATCTCGTGTCTGTCAGTGCCGTGTCTGAACACAAAATCATTTCTCCGACAACCGTCAATCCCTAGACATAAAAAAAGCATCACCACCACCATGGCACCCCTTGCAACGGCTTCACCTACCTATCCTCAGTCAGAGCCACAAATCCATGCCCGTATCCAAGCTAAACTCACAATTAGACCAGAAGAGTCGATTCACGGAGCAACCGAGGCACAGCTCAACCAGCTGCACAACACTGTCCAGGTGACGAGACCAGTCTGGAGCCAGCTCGGCGGACACTCCCCTGACACCCATGGTAAAGTAAAATCGAAAAGAGGCTGTGTTTGGGATCGATTGAACACGAGAGACGAGGGAACTGGGAAGGGGAGCCGAGTGGAGAGAAACAACCCAGTTTTGCGCTCGGGTGAGAATAAGCCGGCACCACAAAGACTAACGGATCACTCCCAATCTTTACACTTTTGCTCTCCCCACCAAAACTTACTTTTTCATGATCGCATCCTCGAAACAAATCAGCTTCGGTTCCGGTTGCCATCGTCGTCTCACACGACGCCATCCATATCCATTCGGCCGAGTCTGCTCAACGGACACTCCTCAACTCAGTTGTCACCAGAGCCGTGCTCCTGACTTCCTCGATCGATGGCCATGTTCCCGAGGTAAACAACATTGAAACGATCGAAATACTCTGGCGCCCAGGTCGGAACATAGCTAACATATTCTACTCATTCGGACAACAGACAAGCGAGAGTGAATGCTTCATCACAGCCAAGTTTGCACGCACATACATGCCCTCGACCAGCTTTGAGAGCCAGCTCTCGATCCATATTCAAAAGACTGATCTGGTAGTCCTGGACGAGATCATTCTGGCCGCAACCACATCTGAGGCTTACGAGGCTATTTCTGCAGGTACTACTTCCAAGTCTTGTTCGCGATCCGTCAAAGTCTCTATCATGGACCTCGGATCTGACACTTCCACTACATGTCTATAGAACCAGGATTGATCTCCAACTTCTTTTTGCCTGCTGGAGGAGAACCTGTCATCATTCGATATGATCAACTGTACAACATCCCGGGACTCACAGGAGAGCAACTTCCGGTCAAGGTGCTCATGTGCAATTCGGTCCTGCAAGGTATCATGGAAGAAGAAACCGGCATCATTTTCACCGATATGGCTGGCCAATCGCTGGATATCACCCCGGAGCAAGAATTCTTCGGATCAGCCATTCCCACCACCCACCTCAACATGCTCGAAGACGCCACAGATCCATTCGACTTTAACGGAGATTTTATCGCCTCCCGCTTCCTCGCTAAAGACCACACAAACGGAACCAAACACGCCTTCAAGGACCTTTACTTTTCAGTGGCTGATCTGGAGGATGATGACGATGAGGAAGAAGAGGACAACAACAACTTTTCAGACGTTATGGAGGACTCTGGTGACGAGATCGATGGACGCAAGATCCACACTGAGATCGGGCATGGTCGTCGCCTGCGCACATTTCCCAGTCAAAAGGAGGTCAAAGAGGAGCCACCCAAGAAGATGTCTCTCGAATTCTCGCCTTGGGTCCAGAAAGCACACTACCCCTCTCACAAACTCTCGCCACAGCCAGCTCCCGAGGACGATCCGGAAGCAAGGGTCTTTGTCGATGTGGCTCAATTGGGCAAGCTCCGTGTCTTCAGTGGCGACTGGGTGTTGGTCTCATCACAGGAGCCTCGAGTCGCTTCACGCTTCTGCAGAGTTTATGGCCTGGCCTTCCCTTCCTTAAAAGTCACTGGTGATCTGCCCCAGGTCTACCTGCCATCAAGGCTCCACTTCAACTTGGGAGCTCCATCGAAGCTCACGATCGACGCCGCGTTTTTGAAGCAGGACGAACCAGCAGTGGCCAAGGCAGTCACTGTTGCCCGAGTTGCTTCTCCACCCACCGTTGACAAGGCTCTTCAGACCGCCTGCTTAGAAGCGCTCAAGGAGTGGTTTGAGGAGTACGAACGTGTCGTGTGTGAAGGCGATGTGATTGGAGTCGAGATTGATGAGGAGGCCGCAAGACTAACTCCCAAGCAACTGACCCCTGCGGACGCAGATATTGATGTTCGGTAAGTCGGGCTTCAACTCACCTTGGGGATGGTTGTGACTCGAAATAGTGCAGGATAACTCATCTTCTTCACGTTACAAAATAGGCTCCCACTGTCACCTTCTGACCTCAAAACCACCATCTACTTCAAGCTGACCCATCTGGAGGACTCTGGAAGCCCCAACCGTCACACACAGCTTGTCGATCCATCGGTCACCAAGATGATCCAGTCTGGATTGGAGCACTCACGAGTTCCCCCCAAGTTGAAGCGCCATGGTATTATGCCACCCAAAATTATCTTTTTTTTTTTTTTTTTTTGGGATTGCAGTCCTTGTCAACTAAACTTTTTTTTTTTAATGTGTATCATATGCCTCAGCAGCTCGCAGCCCAGTTATTCCTTCCTTGGATGATCCATCGGCACCCTTGGCGTTCTCGCAGTTGTACCAACTGGTGTCATCAGGACTTCACCCATTCTCCTCGAAACTTGGACTGAACTGCACTGTGTTGCTGCACGGCGCCCGCGGCATTGGAAAGAAGACCGTTGTAGACTGGGTGGCCGATCTTTCAGGCATTCACATCATGGAAGTGAACTGCTTTGACATTGCCAGCGACACTGACGCCAAAACCGAAGTTGCTGTTCGAGCCAAGTTTGACAAGGCCATCGCTTGCGGACCCTGCATTCTCCTTCTCCGCCATATCGATGCTCTTGCTAGAAAGAGTGTCGCCCTGGAGACTGGTCAAGGTAAGAATCTTGTTCATGTGATCCATGAGGTACGCTTACGAGTCACGTCTGGTCTAACTTGAGTTCTTCCCTCTTCTAGAGCCAATCCTGTCGACAGTGTTGAAGGATTGCTTTACCCAATTGGGCGAGGCATTCAGGACCATGGGACACCCTGTCACCGTCATTGCGACCACAGGCGATATTGACAGGGTTCCCACATCCGTCCTGGGCTGTTTCTTGCACGAGATTGGATTCGATGTAAGTCTGATTAATCTGCAGCAGCAAAAAAATTCTTCCGCTGCACTTTCTCTGACTAATACGAACCAAATCACCATTGTCCAAAAATAGGCTCCCAATGAAGCACAGCGTCTCGCTATTTTGCAAAACTTGACCTCGACCACCCCTCTTGGACCAGACGTATCCTTGAAGTCATTGGCCACTCAGACCGCCGCTCTTGTGGCCAAGGATTTGGTTGATCTTGCAGGAAGAGCCGGCTTGGTAGCTATTGACCGCGTAGAAAAGTCCATGTAAGTAATATGTCGACCATATCCTCCTCGTTGTAAGACAACCCAACTCATCAACTACATCGCACCATTTTTAGTGAGGAGTGGAACAAGAGCAAGGTATCACCCCAGAGCTTGGTCTACGCTGGCGTCACGGTGACCGCTGCTGACTTTGACAATGCGCTGAACAAAGCTCGTGCCTCATACTCGGACTCGATCGGTGCACCCAAGATCCCCAACGTCACTTGGGATGATGTCGGAGGTTTGGCTTCTGTCAAAAATGATATTTTGGACACCATCCAGCTGCCTCTGGAGCACCCCGAGCTCTTTGCCAGCGGTCTCAAGAAGCGATCTGGTATCTTGCTCTACGGACCACCCGGTACTGGCAAAACTTTGCTTGCCAAAGCTGTCGCTACGTCGTGCTCGCTCAACTTTTTCTCGGTCAAGGGTCCCGAGCTGCTCAACATGTACATCGGAGAGTCTGAGGCGAACGTTCGCCGTGTCTTCCAGCGTGCACGCGATGCCAAGCCCTGTGTTATCTTTTTCGACGAGTTGGATTCAGTGGCACCCAAGCGTGGAGAGAAGGGCGATTCGGGCGGCGTGATGGATCGTATTGTCAGTCAGCTTTTGGCCGAGCTGGATGGCATGAATGGAGGCGAAGGGTCAGGCGATGTATTCGTGATTGGTGCAACCAACAGACCTGATCTTCTGGATCCTGCTCTGTTGCGTCCTGGCCGTTTTGACAAGCTGCTCTATCTGAGTGTCAGCACTAAGCACGAGGAACAGCTGCGCATCATCCAAGCCTTGACCAGAAAGTAAGTCACCACCTCTAATTCGTGGAATAGGTGTAAGAGCGACCATGATATAAGAGAGATGGAAGATTTAACATACTACCTTCTCTGTCTTGATATAGGTTCCGTCTCCATCCTTCGCTGGATCTGGCCAATGTGGCCGAGAAATGCCCCTTCAACTACACGGGAGCCGACTTTTATGCACTGTGCTCGGATGCCATGCTCAAGGCCATGTCTCGCACTGCCGATGGTATCGAGAGCCGGGTTGGTATGTATATCTTTCTTTCCTCTGGATTTCTGTATACCAAAAATGCTGCTTCTCAGACGCTAATGCTTGTTATGTTTCATGTTTTAGTCGCTATCAACAAGGACGAAACTTCGACTCTTCCTCGTCCCATTACCTCTCAGTACTACCTCGACCATCTTGCTCAACCCGATGAAATCCTGGTCCAAGTAACAGAGCAGGACTTTGATCAAGCACTTGCGGAATTAATTCCTTCTGTCTCGGCTCAAGAGCTTGACCACTACAAGCAGGTCCAAAAGATGTTCAACAGTGACGATTTTGCCAAGGAAGCCGAGGCTGCTGCAGCTGCTGAGGAGGAAAAGCGACAGGCGAGACGGGAGCGTGAAGTCGAGGATCGTGAGATGCGGGAGGCTTTGCGCAAGGTCGAGGAGGCCCAGAGGCTATTGGCCGACGACGTGCATAACGAGCATTCTGAGCCAGAATATGTGGATGTGTCACCCTCCAAGGGCAAGGGCAAGGGTCGTGCTCAGGAATACGAGCATCTCCCATCGGCATCTTTTGCACCAGAGAATGTTGTTGGGTCCGGTGGTGATCAGGAGGCTGAGCAGAACGGTGAACAGGATGGGCTGGAGGCACCGCTGGCTGTGAGTGAACAAGACCAGCAAGCCATTTCCGAGGCCAACTCTTCGACCAACAAGGGCAAAGGCCCCAAAGGCAAAGGAAAGGGCAAGAACCGCAAGTAGACATAATTAAAGAAGGAAAGGAGTGTTTGTTGTTCCAACCAATGCATTTGCCTACGCGGATATTTTTTTTCTGCCAAGAGATATGCACCTTGCTGTGTTAGTTTTGCGCACGAACCCCCCCTACAGTACTGTACGTGCTCAAAATTGAAAGTGGCCATCCGAGTTTCTGTAGGCAAACCTAAATTCCGCTTGTCTGCACAAACTGCAGCGGGGGTTTTTTTTGCGTTGTCACTCTTTCTTTCGATTTTCATAGTTGCCCTTGCACTCTTGAACAGTTCTCTCGCCACTCATCACTCGACCACAACCGCACTTTCACTCTCACTCTCACTCTCATTCACTCGCTCACTCTCTCATTCACTCGTTCATTACATTCATTTTCTCATTCATTCACACTCCCACTCCTCACATATACACGCACACACACACTCACTCACTCACTCACTCACTCACTGCACCTACTATTCCATGTCATCAAGACTAACGGAACTAGTCAAGCGGCCCAACGTGGGCACCAACGGGACTCCTATCAAGGTGCGAGCCAGTCACTTTGAGGTCACCCAGCTGCCCGACAAAACCATCCACCACTACGATGTCATGGTGACACCGGACGTGCCCAGCGCCGTCAATCGGCGAGTCTACCAGAACTTTCTAACCCTGTACAAGGAGGACCTGCGAGGCGCGAGCCCAGTCTACGACGGCAAGAAGAACCTGTTCTCGTATGTCGATCTTGGTTTCGAGCGCAAGACCTTCGAAGTAAGATGCAACAAAAAGTGTGACAAGGGAATACTTCGAGGTGTTACAAGAGTAGGGCATGGACATGACCCATGAGTGTGATGTATGGTGATGAAAAAAAGAAGACTAAAAGAAGACTAAACTTGGTACAAGAGTTGGGTGTATCGAGGTGTTATAAGAAAGGGCATGGTCTATGTTACTAAACTATTGTCTGTATTATTTGTATCGCCACGTAGTTCACGCTCCCCCAGGCCGGCGGTCAACCCGGTGGCATTTCCAACAACTTCAAAATCAAAATCGCCAAGGCGGCAACGATCAACCTGGCGGAGCTGCACAATTTTCTCGAGGGCACAAATGCCGTGTCGAACAACGTCCGCACCGCGATCCAAGCCCTCGACGTTTTGATCCATCACGAGCCAAGCATGCTGTACCGCGCCTTTGGGCGCTCCTTTTTCACACCCGAAGGGTGCAAGCCCTTGGACGGGAAGCTCGATGTGTGGAGAGGATGGTTCACCAGCGTGCGGCCCGCTCCAGGTAATAAAAGCAAAAAATGATGGCGTTTATGCATCAAAGATCAGTGATGGTGTCCAACTTCATGACATCTCTATGTGCATTTTCTTAGGCAGGATGATGATCAATGTTGATATCACGGCATCAGCTTTCTACCAGCCTCTGCCAGTGATCCAGATGGCCATCAAGATCTTAGGCTTTCGAACTCCTAGTAAGTATAGTGAAGACATGTGCGCAGCCAATAAGATTCTTAGTGTGCCAACGCTTACGTTCTAAAACTAATATATGTTGGCCTCACAAACATAGATGACCTCAGCCAAGCGACCGCAAATAACTGGCACAAGGTGGAAAAGAGCATCAGAGGCCTGCGTGTCAGACTGCTGCACGCACCTCACCGAGAGGGTACCATCAAGGGGTTGACTGCTACCTCTGCCATGAACACAAAGTTTTCTAAGGACGTCATCCAGCCAGATGGAACCGTCACCACTCAAGAAACCAACGTCGCCGCGTACTTTAACGAAACTTACAGCCGCACACTGCTGTATGCTACGACCCGCTGCCTGATAGTCCGAAGAATGGCCCTTCCACTTGAGTTGTGCACCATTGTCGAGGGTCAGCGATACGGCAAGAAGTTGGATGAATTCCAGACCGCCGAGATGATCAAGTTCACGACACTGAACCCCACAGCTCGGGCAAACGAAATCAAGAAGGGCCTCCAGTTGTTGAACTACAAGGACTCCAAGTTCCTGAAGGAGTTCGGCATGAAGATCTCGAACGAGATGGCCGTCGTCGATGCCCGGATCTTGCCTGCACCCGCCATCTGCTACCACCGTTTGTCGAAAAAGGAGGCCACCTTCGTGCCTAATGAGGGTGCCTGGAACCTCCGTGACAAGAGAGTTCTCCATGGAAAGACTCTCAAATCCTGGGGTGTGCTCGTTTGGGCCACCGAACGCGACATTAGCAAACCGCAAGTCAACAACTTTGTCCGAGAACTCATTCAGACCTGCTCTGACACTGGCATGACGATCTCAAGCGATGATCCCCCGGTACGATATGTCAGCCCTCATGGCAACATTGAGCAGTATCTAAGGGAGCAATACATAGTCACTGGGAACCAGTTTGGAAATCCCGAATTGCTGGTCTGCGTCCTGCCCACTACTGGAGCGCCACTGTACGCCGAGATCAAGCGCATAACCGATACGGTCCTTGGGGTTGCTTCTCAGTGCTTACAGATGAGACATGTCAAGATGCCCAAGAAACAGTACTGCGCCAACGTTTGCCTCAAGATCAATTTGAAGCTCGGAGGTTCCAACTCGTGTCTCCGCGAGGATGAGGTGCCATTCATCACTGACATACCGACCATCCTCATCGGCGCCGATGTGAGTCACCCTCCTCCAGGTACTGCCCATTGATTGAACTTTGCCTATATATTGTATTTCTATGGTTCAAAACCAACACAAGTAACTGACACGTCTTTTTTGCCCACAACGACATAGGCGACACTTCTCGACCTTCCATCGCAGCCATGGTGGCCTCGATGGACAAAATCACTTCGCGCTATGCCACTTCCATCCGTGCTCAACAATCAAGAATGGAAACCATTGTCTATTTCAAAGACATGGTCACTGAGTTGCTCAAGAAATTTTACCAGTCGTAAGTGCGATTGATTCATTGTGGTGATTGGAGATGCATGATTCGGCACTTTGTTATCTAGCCACGAATAATCTTTTACCCCCTCCTTTCCATCGTGCTATTGTAGCACCAAGAGAAAGCCGGAGCGCATCTTGTTCTATCGCGATGGCGTTTCCGAGAACCAGTTCGCCGAAGTGGTGCGGTACGAGATCGCCGCCCTGCGCGCTGCTTGTGCTCATCTCCAGACCGGCTACGCCCCCAAAATCACGTTCGTGATTGTTCAAAAGCGCCACCACACTCGTTTCTTCCCTATGCGACCACAGGATGCAGACCGCACGGGCAACTGTAAGCCTGGTATGGTTGTGGATACAGGTATTACTCACCCCATCGAGTTCGACTTTTATCTTCAGAGTCATGCTGGCTTGCTGGGCACCTCGCGCTCCACACACTACCACGTGATCCATGACGAGAACCGGTTCACGGCAAATGGACTTCAGGAACTTTCCAACAAGCTGTGCTACCTCTACGCACGCTGCACTCGCTCCGTGTCCATGGTACCTCCGGCCTATTACGCCCACCTTGTCGCTGCTCGAGCTCGAATGCACTCAAAGGGTGAGGTCTGGGATAGTGAGGAATCGCGCTCCTCGACGGAGTCAGTGACCGAGGCGTCATATGCCCCCCTGAAGAGTGAATTGCAGAACGGCATGTTTTTTTGCACATGACATGGAAAAAGTTGCTTTTGCTGATGAACAAGTTCATGTTTGTTAACGATGCACGTCTATTTTATGGAACATAGTGATGTGGTTCATGTGAGAGAGGGAAAGCATATTCTCTTCTTCCCCTTCCTCTCCCACACAAGACTACCATCGGATCTGATGCCAGGGATAACGTGGAATCATCTATGGTATTTTTTTTCCTGGGGCACATTTGAAACTAACAAATGAAATTTGGAAGTCTGCTATTCGCAATATTCGCAAAATAAAGTCGCAACATTGAACTGCCGAAGCAAAAGGATGTTTCTTTGTGGAAAATTACTTTTCATTCGCGATTTTCTTTCCTCGAGATTTTCCTGGGGTGTCTTGTACTTGCGATGTAGTTTTTTTTTTTTTATTGATGCAGCTGTCAGTACCAGCAAAAGACTTCTACTTTCTGTCTAGATCAGGGGTAAAATTTCGAGATCGCGATCGGTCTAGCCTTGGTAACAGAGGTCAAGAGGCTGAGTCATGTCAGAGCTGACTTTGAAGATAGTTGACACTTGTTCTGCTTTTACTGCACTCTTTACATCTTTTCGTTCTCCATCGTCATCTCACTCACCCCTTTCCATTTTTTCTTTCTCTTTTTTTTTCCAACGTCCCTCCATCCCTCGCACCCCTCATTCCGTTTTCATTTTTTTTTTTTTCCCTCTCAGCACCAACAGTAAATGGACACATATTTGACACTTCTCATCCCCATCGCTCAATGACTGACAAACGTTCTGCTCTCTTCAATCTTCAGAAATCACTGGAAATCCCAACTGACGAATTCCTAACAAGCAGGTGGCCGCTGGCTGATAGCTTCTGGACCCGCACCCAGCACTATCTCCTTGCCAGTGAGGACTCTGTCTCTATCTATGTCTGACGGCTCTCCAAGCCTTTTAAATCGAGCATAAGGGCTGAAGGCGTCTCCCTGGCAAAGCGGAAAGCCACCAGCCTACGTACTCCCATTCAGTGCCGAGCGGCGATCAAAGTCACTCACACTGCCGCCATGCAGACCAACGTTGAACGTTACCACAGCGCTCCGGATCATTGTCATCCTCTCGAGGATGTTGACCTTATCAAGTTCTCTCGGAGCTGAAGACATTAATCAATCAGGTTTTAACGCCACTCATTTCCTTTTTCTTTCTTTTTATTTTCTTTCTGCCATCCCTCTGTCAGTATTGTATCTTCACGTTAGACTTTCATATAATAGGATGACACCTTCGATTATTTTTTTTTCTTGCTGTCTGCTCATGCGTTTTTTTTATCGTTTCGCTCAGGGCTTTAAGTTTGGGACATGGATAGGCGACCACATCAGGTTTTCCGCTATCGAGGTATCCCCAGTTACTTTCCCCCATGATTGGGGGGAGGGGGCATTAAGCGGGAGTTTTTGAAATACGACCACCACCATCAAGATATCCAGCCATGAAAGACATGGTCGCTAGTATGCCTGCTTGGAAATCGATCGCTGGTCTTGTAGCGAACATAGTGTGGAGGTAATTCATATTCAACGCATGTCCCGCTGTTACCAGATCGACGTACAGATGGCCATCATACTGGTTCCCTTCTATCACTGTCGAGTGGTATGCCATGACACCTGTCCTTGCGACAAAGTCATAGTTGTTGGCAAAGTGCTCAATGCGGTGGAGGACATTGCCACCATGCATGTGGTTCGCGGCAGACGCAAATGTATACACCTCCAACTTCTTCAAGTGATGTTCTTCTAGTGTATCGAGGAGGCGGTCAACCACCATGCTGACGATGATGCCACCCTATCGTGCATTGAATATAAGTATTGTATAATGGATGTCCAACTCAGAGGTCTGCTCATAACCCCACTTTGCAATACAGCTTAAATACGCACCTGGGAATGTCCAATAAGCACCACCTTGTGGTTATCCTCGTTAAGGAGCTCTTGCTTCGTAACAGCATAAAGTTGTCTGATGTCGTCTGTAGTGTACAAAAAGTCCCTCTGGATAATACATTCCAGTCCATCGAATAATGGGCCAAAGGTGCGATTATGAATCCCACGGATCTTGCGGCCAAACGTCTTTGCCAGCATTTCGCAATTTAGTCCCAGCCACCCTCTGTCGGTGCAAATACCATTGACGAACAGCCAGCTTTCATGAGGAAACTTGTTGCCATTACTGCTTCGATATTCAATGGGCTCTCTCAGCAAGAAGGAGGTGACCATCAAGAAAGAGATGACAATCAAACCAAGGGGGAATCCCTGAGGAGGAATGAAGGCAAATATACCGAAGAAGAGGGTGTAACCCCAAACTGCAAAGACTGCAATTGCGAAAAAGAACAGAAAAGTCTGCAGAGATACGTTGACAATGTTGGTCCAGTTCATGAAGTTGAGTTCATCAAACTGCTGGTGGTGCCTAAAGGGCCACCCAGCTAAGAATGCGATGAGCCATGAATATCGGATTATAAGGCAAATATCTGCCGCTGCTAAATGAAAGGGAGAATCAATGTCGGGAAGGCCTGCAGGGGTCGGGGCGTTGAAAGGGTTGCGTAAGAAAAAGCGATACATTTCGTTGATTTTAGAGTTGTAATGGTAACTTTGATGGAGGAGGGGGGGGGGGAAGAGCGGGCTCTCGACTAATTTATATGTACAGCGACCCCTGCAGCTCGTCTTGATAGCATGTCATGCATTTGTATTCAGGGTATTTCACTCCAAGAGAGCACTGCCACGAGACACCAGTTGCCAGTTGCGCATGATTGTACTAACGTTATTTTCCCTACAGCTCATTCACTATAAGAAGCGTGATCCTTTTGATAGTATCGTGGCAAAGGTGAGGAAGAGAAGCAATTGTCTCAAAAACACTCTAGGTCAGTGAGTCGAATCCAGCTCCAGGCCCGAGCCCACGTCAAGATTGCTTGGAGGCGTAAGGCCTGGTGGCTGCAGTGGCTGCAGTACCAATCGTATGCAGCACGATTGGTGAGAACTGACGCGATACCTACGCGCGAGAAATAACGTTGGCAAGGTTTCAGAACGAAATTTTTAATCGTAAAAATTTATTGTTCCCAACGCAAGCCAAGACTCCATACGACTGGCGCTGTAGCCATATTGGCTACCAATTCAACCAAGAAATGATGCATTAACTGGACTGGGTCCACATTGAACCCCAGACCAATACCGTAGTAGGGGGAATCTTAATGGTAGGCTACTGGCTAATTCATGTCTCACAGCATAAATCGGTTATGACCTATACCGGGGACAGCATCCAGACTCGGGACTACTGGGACTTAACTGGGCTGGGCTGGGCTGGAATAGGTCTAGGCCTACGTCGCCTTGCATGTGAAATTCCTAGATGCGTCGTGACGGAGTACCCTCTGACTCCAATAAGAAATCTAGATCGGCCTAGACGGCAATACCACGCTGGATACCACGACTCATGATGCATGTTTTTTGCTTTTTGTCATAAGTGATCGAGAAGGTCTGCGGAACCATACCTTATACATGCATGCATCCTTATTCGCTAATAGCACTCGCCGTGATAACCTCTGCTAACTTGTAACCATATTGTGCCCGATATACCTGGACTGGAAAGTTCCAACCTGGTGTACGTAAGGTTTCCATACACAAATAAATAATCGCAGCTCGCACCAATATTTTTCTCGCGAAATCCAACAAAAGAAAATCTCCTTTTTTTCACTCGCACAATACACAACACAGACATGCAACAGCCCCTTCAAACCGCCACAAACCGCGTGTACATGCGCGGTGACCCTGATTACCAGGACCATTGCTACCAGTACGGATCGAGCTCGAATGAAGGCATTATTCAACCAGCAGCCATTATATATGCAGCAAATGACGATGACGTAATCAAAGCCATCAACTATGCAAAGACAAACAAAATCGCCGTGGCAGTGCGCACCGGAGGTCATCAATATTGTGGTGCCTCTTCCACTTTTGGAAATAACATTCAGCTCGACCTGTCCAAAACGTACACGGATGTTCAATGGGAAAACCAGGATTTCACATCGGTCACGGTTGGGATCAGCCTCTCCCTCGGCGAGTTCAATGCTATACTCGGGAAAAAGAATAGATTCGTGCCGCATGGCCAATGCAGCCACGTACATCTGGGTGGACACGTCCAATCCGGAGGATACGGGCAGTTGGGACGAAGTTTCGGTCTTTTAGCGGATCAAGTTCAGAAATTTCGCATCATTACCGCCGATGGTATTAAGAGATGGGTTCGACGCGGTGTTTCTGAAGACAGGGATTTATTTTTTGCAGTGTTGGGTGGAAGTCCCGGAAATTTTGGGGTGCTTACACACGTCACACTGAAAGTCTACCGAGACGAAGACCACCCCAATTCTCGTGGTCTCAGGGCTCAATATCTGTATAGCCGCGATCGCCTCAAGCGCCTGCTGGATGTCATGGTGGACATGGTCGATGACAACGACTTCCCAGGCGACTACGATTATTGCGTCTCAGTGGTGAGCAGCTGTTGTTTGCTGCTTCCTTCGTTCATTCTCGGAATGAATTCAGTGGACGAGAGGATGCGGAGACTCCATCCAGAGTTGTTTGGTGTAGACAAGCAGTTCCTTTGGCCAAAGACGATCCTCGTTTACGCACAATGGGCCAACCTGGGAGGAGCGCAACAGCAGTACAACCCGGAATTCTTCAACAAAATCAAAGCTGCGGGCGGTATTCCTCTCCTGGGCGTCCCAGTCGACGACGATGTGCACAAGAATATGTCGGAGTTGACAACTCACTGGATATGGCCAAATGCACGAGAGTTCGATTTGCCGTACATCAGGCGCGCCGGCTTTACCAATTCCACGACATTGAGGGCCGATGGTTGGACGGATTGGGTTTCCGATCGAATTGACCTTATCCAATCTGACGCATTCAACGAATGTAAAGTGGCAGTACAAATTCAACCTTATGGTGGCTCCAACTCGCAAACATTCAAACACAGACTGGACAACACGTCGATCAGTTGGCGGGACTCGAACATTTTGTGTGGGTTGGATTGTTTCCACTATCCAGATGCGAAGGCAAAGGCTGCAGCAGAGCAGTGGCAAGCCGGGAACGATGCGGAGGGAGTCGGTCACCCTAACGCTAAATTTTGCAAGGAAGACCGTCGCTTGCTGAGTTTTTCGCACGACTTGGACCTGGATCCTGTTCACAAGCATTATTACGATAACGACCCGGCAAAGTACAGGCGATTGTGTGATATCAAGCGTTATTGGGATCCTGAACGTGTGTTCACTCCAAATGCATTTTCTGTTGGCGGTATCCTGAATCCTGTGCGCACCCCGAACCCCACACTCATCGATGATCGCCAAATGGTGCCAAAACTGTAGCGGGCGTTACCATTGGGGATAACCCGACCCCAATCAGGATGCAACGTCAGTCCCAAACGCTATTGGCGAAATTAACTTTGATTTCAGCTTCAGACAATATATAATTTCTTTTTCCGCGTGTAATGTTTTAAAATCTTTTTATTCTGCACGGCCAACTTTGTTTCCCTTGGTGCGTCTAGGAGTCGAGCGAAGATTTGAAGACTATTGGTGTCCTCAGTTTTCCTCCATTACTAAGTGATTTCAGAGACACCCCTTGATCGAATAAAAGAATATAGACATGCTGCAATGGCAACAAGGGCTGTCTGTGATGATCTTGATGATGTGTTGTTTGAAGATTTTATCAACTTGAGCTGGTGGGATATGATGTTGCGATTTCTCACGCCACTTCTGTTGATAGTGCTCAATATGGATGCGAATATTCCTGTGCAAGCTGTCATCCTTTTCCTTCATGTTTCGATATCAGTATGGACGTCTGTGGCTATGTTCTTCAGCTTGAGAACACCGATACCTTAACTCGCTTTACGATTTTTTTGACTTTGACTTTGACATTTTATTCCTGCTTGGGCATGATACTGCCGTATGCAAAGCATTGTCATGATTGAGTTTGGAACAACAAGGACGATACTTCTCCCAACGAGTTGGTTCTGTATCCTGCAGGAAAGGGTCTAGGAGACCTGCTCCTCCGAGGACACCAATATGGAGTGGTTGGTTCTCTATGGAGTACTACATCTTTCACATGTCATGGAGTTCTTTCACTTCTTTTTGTGTGGATACTCTTCCGAAAGCTCTGGCGAACATTGTTGCTGGTAGGAGAGAGTATTTTCGATATTTCGTCTGCATCAGGGTGAGAATCCGTGATCCAGGACAGGGTGGCAGTTTTCCTTATCTTACCAAGGTGGCGATGCATTGCACAACCCAGTTCATGTCTCCTGATGTGCGTGTAAGATAACTCAGAAACAATCCCGCAGAAGCTGCACTGATCGTGAACCGAGTGCCAACCATAAACATCCCCTCATGAGCACCAAACAGCAGCCAAAAACGTTGGCTCGGAACGCGATCCAGCGACTGCCGACGTGGAAGAGATAGTAAGGCCGATTGCTCAAATCGAGTTTGTCCTGGTTGACCAAAATAGTGTGCTTGGCGCGTCCGTAGGCTTTGGGTTCCCATCCCCGTGAGGACTTCTGAAAAATGGGCTAACAGATGCGAGTGAAGGGTGGTGTCTAGGCGCTTGGTCTCGCGGCTCGTGGCGCGGTAGTAGGGTGAGAGAAAGTAGTATCCGCCGGCCATGGGCAGAATCGCAACAATGAGCCAGGGAAAGTAGACGAGAGTAAGGGTGACTGAGGCGAGGACTGTAAGAAGAGTGTAGAAGATGTCATTGAGGGTCATCCACAGGATATTGTCTAGGGCATCAACATCTTTGCTGAATCTATTGAGTCGATGAAACTGAAAAATATGAAATTAACATCGTAAGAATAAAAACCTCGCAGACCATAATTGAGCACAAGGTCGTTTACCGGTTGAGTATTCTTCTCATGGTCGTGGTGTCAAAGAACGACAGAGGAGAGTGCAAGACCTTGTCAAAGGCCTGACTGTGCATCCCGCGTGTGGTTCTGATCACTGTGATGGCAAGTAACTGTGAAGCGATCGCGATGACAATAAATTGTGCGACCGCGAATACTACATACATCAAGATCTTGAAATTTGAAAGATGTTCATGACTCATTACAATGAACATGCAGTAGATCGACATCTATATCAAATGATACATACGTTGTTGTAGAAAATTCGAGCTTTTGTAGCGACGAGCCGTGGCGGAGGAAAATCTGGGTCTGCAGAAAAACACTCGGCCGCCAAAGCAATGTTCAATATCTTGAGCACCGGCGCCCTCCATCCATGGCTAATCGTGATGGTCCGATGGGATGGCACTTGCCCGGAGGTATCTTGCCGACAACCATTGACTATGAAGGACGTCAGTGTTACTCCAAAGGCACATCCAATATCGTCGATCTCGCTCCCGAGTGGCTCCTTAACAAATGAAGATTTTCTCCAGTGGTACGCGATCTGTCACCCGAGCCTGTTTCTGAACCGCCCGCTTAAAACTTGTGGGTCCAAGGCGGATCATGTCGTACTTTCTGAGCGATTAGCATCGGTGCAAGAACGGCTGCTCTTTGATTCGATCATAAAATTGCTTGCACAAGTAATGTTGTTCCCGAACGCTAATCGTCTCAACGTGCGCAACAGTTGTCCGCTCTGCCATGGCCACAAACTGTCTCCGGTTCTTGTCCGTGAGCTTAGTTGGATCGTTCAGCACCGGCAGGCACTCCAGCATTCGGGTCTCGTAAATCAAAGGACGGCATTCTTCTCCTTTAGGATATGAGATGGATTGAAGAGCGCCTTTGAAGCAAGATCGTATGCGTTTGAGCAAACTGGACCCCCACCTCCACATACTCCAGCCAGTGCTCTTTCCTTTGACGGATCTCCTCGTTTGTTTGCTCGTCGTAGGGTCTAGAACTCCAACTCCTCATCATCCACATCCCATCGTCCCTGAAGATGACAGAGGCCAATGAACAGAGCCGGTCCACAGAGTCCATGTATCTACCAATATCTGTGAGCGGGATGACAAGGCTTTGCAGTTGCTTGAGGATCGGATTGCAAAGACACCAGGTTGCTTCGCGGTGGATGTTTCTGCTCAGCTATGCGTTGTGCTCAAAGTATCCACTGAAATACATCTTTCTTTCTTCCCTTCTTGTTATATCTACGGACCATCACTCCTACTGTCCAATATTGCTAACCGCAGCATTATGGATATTCAACTGCTATTGTCGAGTTGGTCTTGAGTGCTTCAGATAACGCCTGAACTCCATAGTCTCCAATCGAATTATCCGAGAGGTCCAACACGGACAGAGTCGAGTTAGTCTTGAGTGCTTCAGCAAGCGCTTGAGCTCCATCATCTCCAATAAAGTTGGATCGCAAGTTCAGAGTGGTCAGAGTCGAGTTGGTCTTCAGTGCCTCTGACAGCGCTTGAGCTCCAATGTCTCCGATCCGAATCTGTTCACACTGGTTGCTCAAGTCCAAAGTAATCAAGGTTGAATTGGTCTTGAGTGCCACTGAGAGCGCCTCAGCTCCTTCCTCTGAGATAAAGTTGGCCCCCAAGTCCAAAGTGGTCAGAGTCGAGTTGGTCTTGAGTGCTTCAGATAACGCCTGAACTCCATCGTCTCCAATAAAGTTGAATTGCAAGTTCAGAGTGGTCAGAGTCGAGTTGGTCTTGAGTGCCTCAGATAGCGCCTTAGCTCCGATGCTTTCGATCCAGTTGGACTCCAAGTCCAAAGTAGTCAGAGTCAAGTCGGCAATGACGCTATAAACTACTTTGTCTCGTGCAGATGATAGTTTATCATGTGCAGAACTCTGAATCGTCATGTGTCGTATAAGGTGCTTGTTTTTCTCGACAGATTCCATGCTGGGGCCATGTTTCGACATGACAACAGAGTTGTAGAGCGGTGGTGTAAATGAGCTGTTCCAATCCTGACTCACACGCGCACAGGATGCAAGGTCTTCGAGGTCGAGGCTTGTGGCAATTCTTGAGCGAATCTCATGTAGATGGAGAGCATGTAACGGTAACATCTTCATCAAACGATGAATAGTGTGACAAGCGTGACAGGGACGATGATGAAGACAGTGATACCGGCGTCACAGAGAGGTGCTAGTAACAATGAGGAATGAAGAGAACAAGGAGGTTAGGAAGAAGCAATGAAATGAAGAGGTAAGACAACAGCGATGTTGTCAGGTTGGTCAGTGAACTCCACCAAAGCATTACGGAACTGTCACGAAGAGAGCTACCGCTTTTTCTAGACAACAGCTTACCGTGGCGTACAGCTCACAAACAGATGGGATCTCAGAAGGGGGATAATGCGAGAGTATGAGGTGAATATGATTGAAGAAAGGGTGAGATGACGTTGACGAGAAATAGGGTGTTGATGATAAAAAGAAGTGTGATGATGAGAAGAGGTAAGCGGCGGCAACAGTGGACGATATGAGCAACAGTGGAAACCAGGGAGAAGGCGATTATCTCGAATCTTATACTAGGTCAACTTTCCGCCACTGCTCTCAAAATACGCTCGCATCGCCCCCAGCAGCAGTGACCATGCATCGATGAAAGCAGTGTCATCTGATGTCTATTGTATGAGCCACCGAGAAAAATATTAAGGTTGCAGGCGGAAACCAATGGCATCCAAGCGTTCATATCGACGTTGCTTTTGATCCTTTTATGTTCATTCTCCCTCCGTAACTGTCAAGCATCATTCCAGTAAACGTTTCGGATATACTTGGTCTTTGTTTTCGACGCGCTACCGTTGCTAGTGCTTCAAAAAGAGGCCAAGCGTGGTGTCTGCGCTATGCACTCAGCATTCGATATTTCGCTCCTCCTCTTCTCCCTTTTTCTGTTGTGCCTTTGCTGTCGATACCTCTGCAACGTCTCCAATCGGTGCTCTTTAGCACTCCAGAGACTCAACCAATAGTTCACCATGACGCCACAGATTTGCTGCGCCACATAAAGCATGACTACCGTGGTCCAGAAGCCCCACCCTACCATCTTAAAGTACTCGGCATACACCTTGGTACTTGCTGCTCCCGTATTACGCTCTTCTTCGGTGATAAGCTTATTGGCAGCAGATGTCCCTTTCTTGTCTACATGTTTGCCGAGATCCTGCGTTTCGCCGCCCGTCGAGGAAACACTAGATTCGTCTAGATCCCGAGAATGAACTTTACCTGCTGCCGACTCTGCACTCTTCTTATCGACGCCGCCATACTGTCCCATCAGCTCTGAGAACTCGTCGTTCCTATCCATAAGCTCGGAATATAATCCACTGTCAGAGATGGCGCTGTCTTTCATACAGATCACAATGTCCACGTCTGGTAAGACATGCAATTGGTGCGTAGCGATAACTCGGGTACGGCCTTTAAGCTCGCCCAGGACGCACTGCTTCCAGATCCTTTTGCCGACATGTGCATCCCCGGCTGAGAGCTGCTCGTCCATGACTTCAAGTCTAGTGTTGAAATAAATACTTCTCGCCAAGGACAATCGAGCCTTCTGTCCTCCAGACAGGCTCACACTCCGCTCACCAATCTCGGTCAAATCACTAGCCGGGATGGAGGCCAGGTCTTGCTCAAGACAGCAAGCGCGAATCACGCTCTAATACCGCTCGGAGTCGTATTCGAAAATCAAACAAGAGGTTGCCGCGTATCGACGTGTTCTGGATCCGGGGTGTCTGGGATGCATAGCTGACGGTTGTGCCATGGATAGCTGTTCCGCGAGATCGAGTCACATTGCCGGCCATTGCTTGCAGAAGCGAAGACTTGCCACTTCCTACAGGACCCACCACTGCAACGAGGGCGCTGCGTGGATCTGAAGGTTGATGTTACGCAAGTACGGTGGTGTCTCGGATGATGTTGACAAAGACTCCTCACTGTCGGACTGTGTCTCAATGGACTTCTTGCTGTCTTTATGCACCTCAGATTCGGCTTCCCCAGGTCCCGATGCCCAAATAAAGTCTGCATTTTGGATCAAAAGCGCATCCGGAGCACTTGAATCGAGTGACGTGGCTGCAGTGCAGGCGTCATCGTCAGACAGCAGATACTTTTGGATACGGCGGATGGCGATATAAGTGTCAACGGCGGCAGAGAAGCAGTTGGGCAAGATAGCGATTGGGATTCGCATGGTGGCGTAGTAAGCCAAGGCGGGGAATACGATGTCTGGTGCAGATCGTAGCCCAGAGCAGCATATATAACGAAGGACAAGGCAACGGCAAAAGCTGGAACAGACTAGGTTTCGATCGAAAATTTCGGTTTTGTCCCAATGGCACCGTTAGGAGAACTTACAGCGGCCGTGACAGTGATCAGCCCTCGTGTGCGCAAGATATGGCTCACATGTCTCAGTTCCTGCTCTCGGATATATCGGCCAGCTTTTTCAAGAAGCTATTGAGGACAAAAAAAGAAAGGGAAGTCAAGTGTCATGCCAGACGCTTTCGGACCAATGCAGAATAAAATTCTTCAAAGTGTATAAAAAAAAAGACATACCTTGGCTCCCAAGCGAAAATTTTGATGGCCTTGACACTTTGCAGAATTTCGGTTGAAAGCCTGGTCCGCTGGTCAGTAGACTGGGATGCTTTCTTGCGTACAGGCGCAAGACGACTCATCCCCCACGCTTGAATCGGGTTCGGGGCCATCAAGATCATGGCGCCAAAAAGGGCCGAGGGTCCCATAAGCCTGATAAGCAGTCCGATGACGGCCATAATGTAGATAGGCCCGGAGATGACGATGAGCATGGGCATCATGGCACTGTCGATGCGGCTAATGTCTGTTGACATAAGGTTGATGATCGCGCCGTCCGGGTACAATAGGTGAGCTTGAGCCGAGAGTGTGGTGGCCTTGCGGAAAACCAGGTCAATGAGAGCGATACGGATGTACAGGCCTGTGCGGAGCGAACCCAGGTTCCATCGCTATTAAAGCAGGTTCTGAGCGTTCGATATGCAAGGGCGAGAAAAATGGAAAGAGAAAAGGGAGCAAAGAAAGGATGAATATGTTGATGCTATGCAGACTGTCCAATTTCCATCCGAGCCCATCAAACGTTAAGAAGGGACAAGGACACAATCCATGTCCCAGATTGTGCTCATAAACACAGACCGAACGCCAAATACCACACGCCGCGCCGTGGATAGAGTTGATCCAAAAAAGGGATGGGAGGAAACTCTTTGAACATGCCATTTCTGTGGGAGAAAAAAGAAGCGCAGTGGGAAAAAAAACCAAAGAAAACATACATTTGTCTGGAGCTGTTGCTTTTCTATTTCTGGTGACGAGGCTAGGAGGCACTCGCCTTCCCGTCTCGGCGCCAGGCCAGGCACCTTTGCATAGTCAATGCCGCTTTTCTCATTTGAATGAATGCTTTTGATGACATAGGCTTTGTCCATGGAGGTGGATAGGGTGCTGGGTCGAGGACACGTTATGTTTTCCTCTTGACTCTAGGAGAAGACAAGCTCCTTGATTGATGGCACATACTGCACAAAATGAAGACCAGTTACAAGGCAGACTGGTGAATGAAATATCAATTTCTGGATGCATGTCGTTGGCCGCTAAGTTGTTGCAATAATCTTATTTTTGGAGGCCAAGAAAGGGCTACTTATGTACATGGTGTCTATCGAGCACATGGAGAGTAAGAATGATTAAGCTCCAGAGCCCTGACTTTGTTGTGTTTAAACTTCTTGTCTCGGAGATTGTACAAACTACAAAACACGTATTCAGTGTGACAGAAGTCAACAGCACACCTGGCACAGTTCACAGACTCAGTGATCCACCGACAGCATAGTGGGTGCGACAAAGTGGGTAGGGGTGTCTATTTGATCGTGCTTCGTATCTGAGCGTGCAGCCAGAGATGTGGCGCCGAGATCGTTAGCTGTTTCGTTAAGTTTGTGGTCTGGTAGAGTGTTTAGAGCAGTTGGCTGTAGATGGCGGAGGGGTGAAGGTGAGGCGAAGGTGGTATTTGGAAGCGAAAGAAAAGGAATGAGAGAAGAGAAAAGGGAAATGTGAAATGTTCTTGCAGTGCGATGCAGGTACCTGGAGAGATGTCATCGTTCGCTTATTCGAAGTGTTTTCCCACGAGATCCAGCACGGAAACGATGCAGCAGACAGTCTGTCTTATGAAGAAGCAGCCCATAGTTGTGCTATCTCTTGTGCTGCGTTAGCATGGAAATGAAGCAACGCGCCTTGGAGTGGTGGTCTAGGATGTGCTGATCGACCCTTCCCTTCCTCTTGCCTCTTCAGCGGCGTGAGTGTGATTGTCCGGACATGTTCACCCGCACCAATCAAGCCATCGGATGCATCGCAGAAAAAGGGGTAATCGTTTGCCCTCCACGCTCAAAAGAAAGAACATGCTTCCCATAAACAGGGGAGAATCAGCTCTAATTCCATCCTGGTAGGGTTGACACCATCTTGGTCTACTGTTTTGCTATGGTGGATCGGTAAGTTGGAGACCACATCCCTCCATTCAAAAAGAAAACAACCAACCACCGAGATCTCTTGATTGCCGAGTAAAAGAAAGCGGGTAAATTGGCTCCTGTGCTGTGATGCACGGGGGATGTTTTTTTCTCGTTGGGCCGCAGCTTATTTCTCATTTTTTGAGTTCAGACTACGGACGGCAGAGCATAAAGCTAATGTCGATTAGACACATCGAAAAGAGAGAAGCTTCCATTCCCAGCACCGATGAGTTGTGCCTTTGCGCACTCATCACCATATGAGGCAATGAACAGGAGAAAGGGGCCTTTTTCTTTGGAGAAATAATGGCCATTGAAAAAGGACCATACCGAGCTCCTCCATTATTGCGCAGTGGTGGATAGTACTGAACATGGCGGCAATAATCCGTGTCTTTTATTCGCTCTGTTTCTTCACTCTTCTCTTTAAAAACCCTCGGTTTTCACTGTTGGCCAGAGCTTTCCCCGTTTTCGCGTTGTTTTCTTTGCCCATCATCACTCTCTGTGTCCCATCTTAGAATCTTTCACTCTTCATTTGTAGTCATTTCTTTACAAACTGATCTTAATTACATTAATCATTCCAAAAGGTACCTACCACAGACCGTTACTACACACCATCAAGAGAGGGGGAAAGAAAAAGAGTGAGATCAATTTCAAACATGGCGGTAAAAGACTCCATACCCAACGAAAAGGCCAACGCAGAGAAAGCACCCATCTCTGAGGGACATGACCCCCATCTCGACACCCTCTACAAACGGGGGCCAGTCTCGCCCGAGAACTTTGCCTGGCTACCATCACGGGTCACTCTGTGGTGGTTGAATGGCATGTTCCGGAAGGGATACAGTCGACAGATCGAAGAGGACGATCTGTACGAGATGCTTGAGGAGAATAAGGCGGGGGTCCTGGCTGGGCAATTGTCTACAAAGTGGGAGGCAGAGAAGCTGCGCGCTTTGGCTAAGGGTAAGACGCCGTCCCTTGTTCGGGCGACTGTCGCTACCTTTTGGGGGCGGTACTGGACCTGTATCCTCGGCATGGAGTTTGGTGGCAAGTATCTTTTCTTTAATTGTTTCGGTTTTTGACTCACTGAGGATGACAATGTTAATGAACAAAAGTCGACAGCGGCTATTAACATTTTCTTCTTCCCCCCTCCCTCTACCTCGACTACCACCTCAACGGGTAAATCCACAATGAGATAGATGCTTGCCAGATCAGCAATCCTCTGATGATGCAGCAGGTATGGTGCAACGACCACTGGCCTCTCCCTCTTCCCCTTCTCTTTTCTCTCCTTTTCTTGTGGATGAAGTGCATGTTGTTCCACACACTCAAAACTAAAATATTCACACGCCCTGCGCACTACGCCCTGTGCACTACGCTCATCTCTTCTTCTCCCTTCTCTTTCTTCTTAAACAAAAAAGGTCATCGCTTTCGCCCAAAACTCCGCCGGTCCGAATCCACCAGCAGCATGGCACGGATACGGCCTGGCCGTCGCATTTGTCGCCATCACCCTGGCCCAAAACGTCTTCTATCAGCACTGGAACTTAGGCTCCGTCAAGATGGGCATCTTCATTCGCGCAGCCCTGATCGATCTTGTCTTCCGCAAGGCTACCGCTCTGTCCTCCCGGTCCCATCTCATCTATCCTGATGGCGCCATTGTCAACCTTATGTCGACCGATGCTAGTCGCATCGACACCGCGATGCTGTCGCTGCTGATTTCAGTTTCGGTGCCAATTTACACAATCATCGTCATGGGTTTGTTGATCCATCTAATGGGACCATCGGCACTCCTGGGCGCCGCGATCCTTATTGGTGTCAATCCGGTCCAAGGATGGGCCATGTCCAAACTGGCGCCCATCCGCAAGCGCGTCTCCCAATTCACAGATAGCCGTATCCGTCTGACGGCCGAAGTCCTCCAAGGCATCAAAGTTATCAAGTTCTTTGCCTGGGAGAACAGGTAACGGCCAACCGTAAGCCTGGTGCATATTTTACTCTTCCGAAACTATGTTCACCTATGGATCCCCCCCCCTTTTTTTTTCATTGTCACAGTTTTCTGCAGAAGCTATCGGATATTCGTTCCCAGGAGCTCAAGAATGTCGGAAAGCTACTGTATATCCGTGGCATGGTCGCTGCCACTTCTGCTGTAAGTGCCGTATATCACTATTTGACTGCGCGCTTGCTCTGAAGATTGTTAGCACTTACTCAGAAGGACTTCCATTTTCCTGGGCTGCGCGCTACTTTATTTTTAGTCCCTTCCAGTGTTCGCCTCGGCCCTATCATTTGTGCTTTATGTCAACCTTGGAAACGAACTCGAAGCAAAGATCATTTTCCCAGCGTTGGCCTACTTCACTGTCCTTCGTGTTCCTCTTATGGTGCTCCCCGCATGCTACACTGCCGCTACGGATGCCTACGTCGCCATGAAGCGTATCGAAAAGTTTCTGCTCGCGGAAGAAACTGCACCCATCCCACCTCCAGTCCCTGACCATGAGTTTGCCATGTCAATCAAGGACGCCAGCTTCTTGTGGGACCAGCTTCCAGCAGCGTCGAAGATCGACGGCACAGAGGAAGGGCTACAGAGGGGATCAGGAAACAACGATTCCAGCGACGGGGCGACCATCACGGGTGAGACGCTCCCATATCTCCGCAACATCAACCTGCAGATCCCGCGCGGATCCCTTGTGGCGGTGGTAGGTCCTGTTGGAAGCGGCAAATCTTCGCTTCTGCAGGCGATGGTGGGCAATATGACCATGTCTCAGGGCGAGGTCATCCGTGGAACCAACATCAGTTATGCATCCCAAACAGCTTGGATCCAGAACGCGACAATCCAAGACAACATCTTATTTGATACTCCCTTGGACGAGGAGCGCTATAGACGTGTGATCAAGGCTTGCTGTCTCGAGCAGGATCTGAAGCTGTTCCCCTTTGGCGACCAAACCGAGATTGGAGAGCGGGGCGTGAACTTGTCTGGAGGCCAGAAGGCACGTCTGTCATTGGCACGAAGCGTATACTTTAACGCCGGCACCGTGATCCTAGACGACCCGCTCTCGGCCGTCGATGCGCACGTTGGAAAGAAATTGTGGGAGGACTGTGTGATGAGCGAGCTTAAAGATCGCACTCGAGTGATTGCCACACACCAGTTGCACGTCCTGCCCGATGTAGATTATATTCTTTGCATGCAGAACGGAGTCATTGCCGAAGAGGGAACGTTCAAGGAACTTATGGCGAACAACGGCGACTTTTGTGCTCTGATGGAGCAGTATGGAGGCGCGCAGCAGGCTGATGAGAAGGAGGAAGCAGTGTTGGATGCGATGGATATATCGGACAGCATACAGTCAGAGAAGGCAGTATTTGAGCAGCTTCAACGGATCCAGTCCAGGGCCGAGACTATTCGGACCGCTAGAAGTGCTCATGGATCGACAAAGGATAATCTGGACAAGAATCGACGTGACTCGGTCGAAGCTGCCGAGTCAAAACCACAAAAGTTGATGGCGGATGAGGAACGCGAGTCTGGCGCTGTCAAGGGCAATGTCTACAAGGGATACCTCAAAGCTTCAGGTCAGGTCCTCTGGTTCTCGGTCTTCGCCTTTTTCCTTCTTCAGCAAATTGCGAACGTCATGTAAGCTGTCCTTTGTGCTAATTCCTTCGAACTACTCGTTTGATGCACTGTGTCCTAACATTTTTTTTGCTCCACGTGATGTATCGTTTGTAGGGGTAACCAGTGGATGAGTTGGTGGAGCGAGCAAAAGTTTGATCTCTCAGTTCACACCTACATCGGGATTTATGTCGGATGGGCCTTGGCTCAGCTGGCTTTGGTTTTTATCGCCGCGAACCTGCTCTCGTATGCCATCGTCAGGACCGCGAGTGAGATGCACAACCAGGCCTTCAAGAAGGTGCTCTTCTCGCCCATGGCCTTTTTCGATACCACTCCCATGGGCCGCATTTTGAACAGGTAAAAGATAAACTCTACTATCGACAGGATTCTTATTCGTGAATTGTCTCGAACCCACAGACTCAACATACTCTTCCTTGACAAACAGATTTAGCAGAGATGTCGATACTTTGGATAATGTGCTATGGACCACGCTGTACGAGTTCTTGATTACGATCGTCACTCTTATTGGTACTGTCGCTCTGATCATCATCGTCTTCCCTTGGCTCATGCTCGCCATCGTTCCACTCATGGGTCTGTACTACGCTCTCTCAACTTACTACCGCGCCACCAGTCGTGAAGTCAAGCGCCTGGATTCAAACATGCGCTCACACCTGTACGCCTACTTTTCCGAGTGTCTCACAGGACTGGGCACCCTCAAAGCCTACAATGTGGTCGACAAGGCCGTCGCCAAGAACGAGTACCGCATCGACCTGAACAACCGGCCTTACTACCTGTTCCAAGTTGGTGCGCGCTGGGTCTCGATCCGTGTCAACATCTTGGGTGCTTTACTCACGTTCTCGGTCGTGATTCTGGTGGTGGCGACAAGACAGTCAATTAACCCAGCATCCGTAGGTTTGGTGCTAAGTTATTTGGCGAGAATCTCGGGAGACTTGAACTGGGGTGTTCAGCGTCTTTCTACTCTGGTGAGTTTGATATTATGTTATCGTTTAATTTTCCTCCATATACAATCAGGATACTTATTCATGCTTCTGGCATAATGTAGGAGAACAATATGAACTCTGCAGAGCGACTGGTCCATTACGTCAACAACCTTGTTCAAGAGCGTCCCGCAGAAAAGCCTGATGCCAAGCCCGAGCCGTCGTGGCCAAGTGAAGGTGTCATTTCGTTTAAGAACGTGTCGATGCGCTACCGTGAGGAACTTCCCCGTGTGTTGTGCGACGTCTCATTCGAGATCCAAGCAGGGCACAAGGTCGGAGTGGTTGGTCGCACAGGAGCTGGAAAATCGTCACTCATCCAAGCATTGTTCTTGTTGTGTGAACTCGACGCGGGTCAAATTGTGTTGGACGGCGTCGACACGGGTTCTCTTGGCACGGCAGATCTGCGCTCGCATATCGGAATCATTCCACAGGACCCCGTGCTCTTCCAAGGTACCTTCCGATACAACCTCGATCCGCTCGCGCGGCACACCGAGCAAGAGTTGTGGGCAGTGCTCGAAACTTCTGATCTCAAGACTTATGTCCAGGCACAGGAAGGAGGACTCGACGCAATGGTGGCTGCACAGGGTGAGAACTTGAGTGTTGGCCAGCGCCAGCTCGTGTGTTTGTCTCGCGCGCTATTGGCTAAATCCAAGATTGTTGTTTTGGATGAAGCCACGGCCAGTGTGGATATGGCGACGGATGCACTCATCCAAAAGGCGATCCGTGTCGATTTCGCAACCTCGACTGTTCTCACTGTGGCGCATCGTATCAACACCATCATTGACTACGACAGGTATGCCGCTCTTCCTTTCTCTAAACCTGTGCTACTAGAAAGTTTAAATTCTAACATGCTGCGCGTACTCCATTCATCTCCTGTAGAATTCTTGTGATGCACCAGGGCCAGGTCGCCGAGTATGACACCCCGCGCAACCTGCTCAGCAACCCCAATTCAGTCTTTGCCAGCATGGTGGCCGAAACGGGCGCGCAGAACGCGGCGCATCTTCGTACCCTTGCTGGCCTCTAATTCAGTTTGCTCCGCCACCTTTTTTCTCTCCCCTCTCAGTTGCAAGACCTTTGTCGTTGCTCGCAACACTCACATCGCAAAATAGACATTTACTTTATATCTTATTCACCTATTAATAATCATCTAGCAAAATAAACACTTTGACTGCACTACACTTTATTAATACTAGTTGTTTTCTTGTCGTCGACCTCGATCTCGTTCTTACATCCTTGGCTGAGGAACCTCGCCTTCGCCGGTAGCCCAGGCACGGAGAATAACATGGGCGATAGCTATAGGTTTCGAATCTTATGAATATTAGTTTTATCGCACCAAAGAAGTGAGTTTTCAGTAGTTTGGCCTGATTAGAGCAACATCCATCCTTCAGTCATCCATATTCTAAAAGACGGTTGCAATTACCAGTGCCAGGTGGCAAGCGAAGAACGCCAGGTTCGACAGGGTTGCCAAATGTCGCCGAGCGCGAGCCCTTCAATGCCTCCAGGACTTCTTGGCGAGTGAACCAGCGCGCATCCTCGAGCTCCTGGTCTTCCAGTGCGATGTTGATGTCCTCGTTGATGGCTTCGGCGTGGCATCCAATCATCAGGGTGTTGGGAAAAGGCCATGGCTGCGATGAGTGGTACATGACGTGGCCCACACGGATGCCAGACTCTTCCTTGACCTCGCGACGCGCAGCTTCCTCGACTGACTCTCCTGGCTCCACGAATCCTGCCAGGCACGAGTAGGTGCCCTTGGGCCATACTGCTTGACGTCCCAACAAGACACGCTCACCGTCGCGAGAGATCACGCATGTGATCACCACCGGATCTAGCACAAACACAGGTTTAAAATTTAGCAATCCTATGAAAATATCAGCAAAGAAATTCCATATGCTTACCTGTGCGTGGGTATGTAAAGTTCTGAACGCCCTTATGCGCTAGACAATCCGACTCCACCTCCTTCCCATCCTCGCCCTGGAGCACAGAAGGACACGACCTCTTGTGCCCACCTTCATGCGACAAGCTCTTGCGCCCACAGCCAGCACAGAACTGGTTCCGCTTGTTCCAGTCGACTACCGAACGCGCTTGGCTCACCAGCCCACTCTCGGGCAGCGACAGCCCAAATGTCGCTGGCCGCATCTCGGCAAAGTAGTGGCCGTGCTTCTGTGTGTAGGTGTTGGCGAATTGTTCGATCGATTCTTTAAGCTCTGGCGTGGCGAGTGCTCCCTTAGCAGACAGGTCAAGGGCCCAGTATCCGACACCGCGACGGCCCTTGACAAGGACTTGCTCATGCGAGTCGTCTGGCTCGGGGGAGCTGACTTCGTCTGCGCCGAGGAAGACGAGGACGAGGCCCTCGGGGAGTTTGTTCAAGGGGTCGGGGCCGATCAGGCCCTTGATGTCGTTATAGGACGCAAAGGCGAGGTGCTTGGTGGTGGATTTGAAGAGTACGCCGTGGTCCTGGAAGAGGATGAAACGGGTTGAAGGTGCCTGGACCGATTCCAGGAGATACTCCTTGTCTGTTCGCAAGAAACTCAATCTGTGACCATGAGCCAAAAAATTAGCGGCGGGAAATTTTCCAACAGTAAAATTTGTCAGCAAGGGGGAAATCGAAGGCTTCGCAGAAAAAACAAGGCAATCTATAGTACCTGTTGATGACGGATCCGGAAAAGTGCAAGGGCTTGATCTCATGGATTGTCCGCTTCTTCCACCAGTCTGCAATGTTGGACGAAGAAGCTCCGGATCCAGCAGGAGATGCAGGAGCAGCAATGGTAACTTTCTTGGTGGAGGGTGCCAATCGCCTCAAAACCTCGACAGCCTCGGCAGCGCCCCACAGCTCAGCCAAGTCCGCTGCGGTTTTTCCGTCCTTGTTGATAGCGTTGGGGTCGACCTTGGCCTCGGACAGCAGGTATTCGAGCACGCCGGCGTGTCCGAATCGCGCAGCGAACATGAGCTGTATTTTTAAACGTGTTGCGTCATAACGTATCAGAAGACAGGGTCAGAACAAGTTTGCACATCCTTGATCCGCCTTTTCAGCAACTACTATCTTTCATGTATGACAGTTGATGGGGCCGAAAAAATGAGTATACTTTACAGGTGTCCAGCCGCGATCGTTTTTAGCTTCGAGGTGCACTCGACCCAGGGTCTTGATTGACTCAAGGTTTCCTGCAGCTGCAGCTTCAAAGACGTCGATTTTCTCGGTCATGGTGGGGATGGTGGTGGAGGAGATGGAGGAGGAGAGGGTCGAGTATCTAATATGGGATGAACGGGCTAAGTGACAAGCTGACGAAGCAGACTGTTTCAGCGGGATTTGGACGGAGCTAAGGAGTGGAGAAAAGAGCGAGAATGAATGCAGGTAGCGAGGAAGGAAGCGCGAGAGTGAATGGGAGGAATGAGAAGAAGAAGTGTAAAGTGAATGAAGCGAGGAAATGCCGGCAGCGCGATGAATGGGAATGTGCGCCAAAGGCATTGATAATGGGGAATAAGAAAAAAACCAAGTGGGACAAGTGACAAAGCGGAAAAGAAGTACAGAAGAGGAAGGGTGATCGATCTCCCCCAATTGGAAACTCAAATGCCTTCTATTTGACGCTGCCCAATTGCATCACTGTCATTTATGAGTTTGGGATATAGCGAACCGAAGAACAAGGCAATTGGTCAATTGGGGCATATCCATAGACCATGGAGCATGGAGCATGGAGCATTCTGGGGTTCTTTCATATATACAGCACGGTTTTATTAAACTGTATGCCTTTCTTCGATTGCTGCTCGGTGTCTTCTGGTTGCCCTGGAAACATAAACTTGTCCTGAGAAAGGACATTTAATCGGTGAAGTAGGTGAGAGGGGTGTTCTTCTCCCAGACGGCGCACTCGGGGGTGGTCAAGAGCGAGTGGAAGTTGACCTTGTTGTCGTCGTAACCCCTGTGGGCGCTGTTATGGTAGGAAGGTAACACATGGGACGAAAGGAAAGGAAGGAGGTTAGAAAGTTGTAGAGGAGACAAGGGTATCCCGTTGTTCGTTTACAACTTCTGTCCCCTTGCTTTTGTTTGGGTCTGGGTCATGTGCAAAGTGCTCTCTTTTGCTCCCTTTTTCTTGCCGAACATGTCAGATTTCCCACGTCTTCCCTGAATTGGCGGCTGTTCCTGGGTATTGCAACCTTCCAAACGAGACTTGAGAAGACAACTTACCGAGCATGGATGTACTTCTCATCACCAAGGTGGATCTTGGCGAAGTAGTTGCTATCGTTGAGAATATACAGATGAAAAATAGAGATCAGCTAAACAGGAGCTTGAAAGAAAAGATGTTGGAACCTTACGACATATGTCATCGATCGAATTGAGATCTCAAAAGCAACGCCTTACCGGCCAAAGGCAACATCCTCAATGGCGTAGAGGACGGGGGTGAACTCGGTGATGTGCTTCACTAAAAGGAAGGAGCGGAAAAAAAGCAATTAAGGAACGATTCTCAGTCAAATCCGTTCTTTCTTGTATGATGATGGATTTGGTGTTGTCCAAGTGTCTTACACTTGTCCATCTCGTGAAGCCCGTGAATGAAGTCGTCCTTGTTGAGGCGCTTGATCTCGGTGAGAATATCGTCCTTGATGTCACGGAAGGCTAGTAGGAGAGAAGAAGGACCACGATTGTGTGAGTGGTGTTAACTCGGGCATCTCGGAACAGCATATTCTCGCACTTGTTCCTGAGTCCGTGAGTTGAGAGTCAATTTTGTTCTTCCAAACAGGTTGGCCAAGAGAGGCGATCCACTATGATGCACGCCAAGATGCAACCCATTGGAAACGCCCAGAGACAAATTGCAGTTGTGGGATCCTACAATCATTCAAAACAAGGACGAGATGATTGACTTACTGGTGATGCACTCCTCGTCAGCCACGATGGGGGCAGTCATGTTGTTCTGGGTATCGCTAGACATGGTTGTAGTTGGTGGTGGGGTTGAGTGGTTGTGAAGGTGGACAAGAACAAAAAGAGGAAAAAAGACGAAAACCACGAAGGCAAAAATAAAAAAAATATACCTTCCTCAATGTCCTCGCCCTGCGCGACTCGTACTGCTGTTCGATGACGACTGACCCAGCCCTCCCTCGTCGTTGTGTGTGGCTACGTGCATGATTTGCTAATGATGGACAACAATAAAACTTGGGTGAGAAAAGATACGTGAGCCCACCCATTCTTTCTTTGTCTTCTTTCTGGACAACAACCCGCGTGTAGCCAATGGTCCATCTCGTAGGCGCAACAGGAACATAGTACGGAATACCGAGCAAAGTAGAGTACACACAATAACACAACAGCTACATTTGCACACCATCTCTTTATTCAAGGCTTTCGCGTGAGAATCGCGTGCTGGGTCGGAACGCGTCGTCAAAACGGCTCCGCTGCTGCGATCGATCTGGCCGGTCTTTGGAATATACACGAGCCTTAGACGACCGCTGTTGAGACCCGGACCGACTGCTCCACGACGAAGACCTGTTGCTATATTCCTCCGAGGACACCTTCCTCCATCCTGATCCGTCCTCTTGCTCTTTGATCTCACGTTCGCCACTTGAGGTTGTGCTTTTCTCAAAAGAAGTCGAGTCAGAAGGAGGAGAATGAGAACGCGCAAATCCTATCCTGCGAAGACTGTGTGCTCGTTCCTCGGCCACTTTCTTGGATTTCTCCTCGTCGTGAGCTGCCAGCGTTTGCGCAAGTCTTGCCTCGATCACTTTAGCATTCTCGAGTTCCTTCTCCAATCTTGATACATCCGCTGCGAGTTCATCCTTTGTTGTCTCGGATAACGACTCGTCCTTGGATGCCTTAGTTTGGTTCTTGAATGAGGCTGAATAGATATTGACAGCCTGCGCAGCCAGATCCGCGTTGGCTCTTGGGTATCTGGTGTTGTTCACAACTTTGGTCCAATGTGTCTCCCGCAGAATCTTTAAGCCCTCCTCGATATGCTTGGTCTTGACTGCACACTTCAAGGTAGACATCAAAGTCCAGGCATCCTGCTGATGAACTACTGGGTTCACTGGCCTGTGACGAGTAGTGTCAACGTCACAGTTCTTATGAAGAAGTCGCTTCATCTCCGAGTACATCTCGAACGTTTTGTCCCAATTCCTAGCTTTGAGGGCAGCATCGAGTCCCTGTTTGAAGGTCGCGGGTGTGTGTTGCAAACCCAGCTTCGAAATTTCGTCCCACGTCTCGACCGCCTTCTGGTACTCTTTTGAAGCGATCTGAAGATGGATCGTGGAGGCAATGAGTTGAGGATCGGATTTGAAGTCGGGATATGTTTTCTTGATCAAATCAATATACTGTTGGCCTTTAGGGTACTCCTTCAACTTGGAGCAGATCGAGAGTAAAAGCTCCACAGTTCTTGGTTGGATGTCGTTCTTGCGGAGAGCTGTTCCGAGTCCCAAAGCCTTGGTGGGCGAGACAGCCTTGCCTGCACTTCCTGTAGATAATGACGTCTGGGATCCAGAGAGGGCGAGACCGTACAGATCTTCGACAAGGCGATATCCTCGCTTGACAAATCCTGAGCTCTTGGCTTCCCTACACGCCAAGAGAATCGAGTCAACAAGTCTCTGATCCAGATCCACCTCGTCTGGGCGTCGAGACTTAGCCTCCAAAAAGTCCTCCCACGCCTTCCAAGCCTGCTGAAATCCTTCGTCTCCACCTCTCCTAGCAAATGAGCCGATCAGAGTGTTGAAAGTGACAACGTCGGGTGCGTTGGGTCCTGCCTTGGGCATGCCACTGTAAACTTCCTGCATCGCGTTGAAGTCAGGTTTGCGACTGCAAACTTTCAGGAGAGCGTTGGTGTGGACAAGAGTCGGTGTGGTGTCTTCGCTGCCTTGCATCTGGCGGTAAAGTTCCATGGCTCTGGAGACACTGTTGGGTGACGAGTTGTTGATAGCCAATGCATTCAGCAGAATGGTGTATGTCCTCTCGCTAGGCTCAAAACTGCGCTTCTTCATCTATTGTCCTCAAACGATATAAGTGATTAGCTATTGTCAAATTGATGAAAGCAAAAGCAATAAGGGCAGATTGTTCGACTCACATCGTTGAGCAGCTGCCACGACTGAGAGGTCTTGCCCAGCTTGGAAGACTCTTGGATCAGATGGTTCCATACGACTTCGCTCTGGCGGCTCTTGGGCGACTCCATGACCAGGGTAATGGCCTCGTCCAGCTTTCCGTTCTTGGCAAACTTGACAACCTTTTCAGAAAGGAGGTAAGGGTCCTTGGGGATGGTGATTTTCTTGTTGAGCTGTTTCTTCTCGATCGCATAGGATATAGCTGAAGTTGAGAACGAGTTCTTGCTGGGGCATTCGAGCGAGTGGCGTTGGATGAATGGTGACTGAGACCGAGAGAATGAGCTGATGAGAGAGGTCCGTGAGGTGAAAAAGGGCCTTGCCCTGAGCAGTGTCGACATTCCCATGGTAAATATGGGGCGGAGAGAATGGAGTGGGAAAGTTAGCCTGAACACTCAAGGAAAACTTCTTTTTTTTCAAAAGTCGGGCAAAACAACAACAGTCCCCTCTCTTCGAGTGCAAAAAAGGCTATTTTGGCTTGGTGGCAAAAGACTCCATTTTCAGCTTGGATGTCTTTTGGATGGCCAGCTGTGGCGTTTGTTGTTGATCTGTTGCCATAACCTAAAGATCAACGCCCCAGTAGAATCGAGGCTTAGAAGAGAATTGGGGAGAGTTACCTTCGAGTAGAGGCTATTGATAATTGCTGAGGATCGTTAGGGACAGCCGTTGAATCACTTTCTGTTTTCGCTAAACACTATGAACTCGACAAACACTTCCAAGGGACAGGTTCAAGTCGCTGACTTTACAGAGTAAAGTCTTCCAGCAGCTTTCAGTATGGCTACACTCCTCTTCGCTTTCAAATATTTCACCGCCTGTTTGTGTACAAGTTTTGTGACGAAGGAAAAATGGTATGTGTCGCGTCCAAAGTGCTGTCCCCTTGCCTTTTCCTCTCTGTGGCTTAGATGTGGGTTCAAATACGCGACGACAAAAAAATATTACTTTTTCTCGTCAATCCAACGACCTTCGCCCAATTAACATCACATCATCACTGCTCCCTACTTCCATTCGCATAACGATACAATCCACCCAACTTCCTCAACCCCAAAATACTCGTATTGCCATCGTGTGTATGATTTCTGTGCCCAGAGATGAGACGAGGCACTGTCTACCCCTTCCTCGGCGTCTCACGAGGACATCGTGTCGAAACCCTTCGCGAATATTCCAGGTACTGGCTGCAGAGCAAGGGTTATTTGCCGATTGCCATTACTTGTTCAAAAAACAAGACCGACTAATAATATTAATAATATCTTTTCTATTTCATGTATCATTAAAGTGATGAAGAGTTATTCGACATTCAACCACGCAACCTATGGCCAGACTCAGGGTCACCAGAACCACTTCCGCCGTCGCCCGAACAACAACCAGGCACTGCAACTACCCCTGTTTGTCCCCCTTTCGAAATTTTCAGGGACCCGGATGTCCAAGACGAAGTAGGACTATCCTCTTCGCAGCAGCATATACCCTACGACCAGTACCCACCTACCCCTGTGAACACCCAGCACTATGAACACGCCGAACCATACACTTTCTCGCCATCGTCGCGACCACCTCTTGGAGAACTACAGCCTTCGCCAGAGTATCCGCCGGAAGAGCAATTTGATCAAATCGTGGAACAAGATTACGAGGAAGAAGACGACGTGGAGGAAGAGGTTCTACCCTCTACGCCTGTCCTCGACCAAATGTATCCAGGAGTGTTTGACGACCACGATTCGCCAACAGAGGAAGATGGGCTGGTTAGCACTCCCCCGCCACCGAATCGACCATACCGCAGCCCATTGTCAGATCAAGGCTACCACCATGGGTCCTCGCCAGCACGATCCCCAGGCTCTGTTAACCGAGGTTACACGGCTGAGATGGTCACCTGCACTCAGCAACTGCCTCAGGGCTTCTCTGCAGCTACTCCCATCTATACAACAATCAATTCTGATCCACAACCCGTCGAGAACCTTCCTCCTCCAGCTCTGAATGCACCTTCGACGTCAGCACCACCATCACCTGGAGTGTATGGCACAGTGTCGATGCCGAATCCTTTTGCAACCAGTTCTGACGAAGGTCATATGCCCAGCTTCCATGAACGACAACAAAGAAAAGAGGAAGCCAAGTCTCGTCTTGGCGTTGTGGTGTATGTACTTTTATCGCATGCTTTTGCATTTCTCATCATCCATTCACCGACACCCATCCTTACCTTTTCTTTCAAATAGTCGTGGAATCAAAATCCCTCGACCTTCGGATATTCTGGACTACTCTGATGGTCCTACAACATTTGGACCTCGCGCTCTTTGGACCCACCCAACTGATGGAGAAGTTGACCATTACGCCATCGGGCCCTCTCCTCCAACTCATGGACGGAATGATGCAGCAGTAAGACCACTTTCAATGTATTCTGCAGCAAACCAAGAGAACGTAGTCGCTAATGATACCCTTGTTTTTTTTTTGTCATTATCAGGAGTATCATATCTACGACCAGTTCGAAGATGAAGAGTACGATGCCGAATACGAGGAAGCCCAAAACCAATACGACGCTTATGCGCACCATGTCGAAAACGAAGCTGAGGAACACGTTGAGCAGACTGACGTCGACCAGAGCTATTACGGCGACCACGAATACTATGATGACGACGAGATAGACGACGACGAGATAGACAACGATGTCTACGACGACGAAGACAAGGAAAATCACCCCACTGCAGAGCAAATTGCAGAGTGTCGCATGAGCACACCTCACTCGCGCCGTCTGTTTGGCCACAGTGAACGTATTATTGGGCGAAGAATCGGACACACCTACGACTCCATAGAGCCATCACCGACCATGGTCGAACGTGCGATAATTCTGGGAGTTTTCTTGGCACCAAAGGTGAAGCGACGCGCTGGGCGTTTCGAGTGTAAGCGAGACCATTCTTCCGATCCGCCAGCAGAGGCAAGGATGTGCATTTTTTTCGACAATTGCTGGGGCGAGCGCCAACCAATTGTAGGCCTTGCGTGCATGCGCGGTCGATGGATCTTGGACGAACCCGAGGAAGAAGCGGAAGATGCCGAAGGACGAGTCGACAAGATCCGTCGTGTAGGAAAAGGGCCACATCGGTCAAAATTGTTGCCCGTTGTAGAAGTAACGCCCAGCTCCCTCAATTCACCCAGCTCTTCTAGCCTGCCTCAGCTGTCGTTTTCCTGTAGCACACTGGACAGCTCTGTGTCGAGCTCATTTGTTGACGAGAACCCGCCATGGAGTTTACGGGAAGACCCGATTGTGCAAGAACACGTCGACAAGCATCAACTACTGCCTCCAAGTCTTCGCTCTAGTAAAGCGCTGGTAGCGGATGGACAGGATGCTGTCTCAGATCAATAAGCCGTATCTGGTCGAAGCAAACTCGACTAATCAGGATCGTGGACGATCGCTGACCAACTTTTTTTTTCTTTTCATTTCGTTTTTCTTTCTTGCAAGTTTATACCCCACATTTGAACCCTCATTGCAACTTTATTTTCGGCTCCTACGCACCTTTTGTAAATAATTTTTCTCTTTTTTCTTTTGCAGTCCATTAGGCCTCTGGCCATGTATATTTCCTTGTAGTTTTTATTTTTTTTATTGCTTAGGACCTAGTTGGTTCTCTAGCTTGTATTTCTACCGAAGTGTTCTGGCAACATTTCTCATTAAAGTATGCTTTCTCATGCATCGTCGTAAACATCGTTTGTTTGCAAACCTCATGGTTGTTGCCAGGAAATACCTTTTTGGTGGCAAATTAGGGCACCCTAAGCAAAGCCACCGATCCATTTTTCAGTCTTGTTTGTGGTCCCTTCGTTCGACGCGCTCTTTTTCTTTTATTCCTTTACCCAACCTTTTTCTCACTCACAACACAACACTCCAAAATGAACGCCATCAAAGGCTGGGTCCAGAACTCAACAGAAGCTGTCAACATCAGACTGGGTGCGAACACAATTGCCTCCCAGCTGTGGATAACATGAATTGTTGGTATTTTCGCCATGGAAATGCCTGGCTTCTAACAATCAATGCTGATTTACTATTATTATGAAATTAGTCAAGGCCGGACCTGGCAGCGCTGAAGATGACGAAGAGCAGGACATTGTCGAGTTCAACCCTTCATTCACCTACCCTATCTTTGGCGAGAACGAGCAAATCTTTGGATACAAGGGTCTCTTCATCAACGTAAGCAACTTTTTTTAGCGTTGGCCTTCTCGTAGCGGCTTGCAAATGTGTTTGCTAATATCTCATATGGTTTACTTGTTAATACTAGTTGGAATTCGCGTCCGGATCACTTGCTTCATGCTTCACGTTGGGTTTCAAGGACAAGAAGCCTACCGCCGACAAAATCTACCCACTTATGAAGGACTGGCTTCCCCCAGGTAAAAACGATAGGGAAAAGGATATCGACAAGGAACTTTGCGGACAAAATTCGGTTTGACGGATACTAATACCTTTTTTGTTTTGTTATAGATATCATCGACAACCACGACAAATTCACAGAGATAGCACAGAGGGACGGCGCGACGTTCAAGCCAATGGGAACCAAAGTGGGCGAGTACGCCATTGACCACGAAGGCGCCGAGAACAGCGTCTTTGAGTTCTATCAGGTATTTTCATGCCACGGTGAATACTGCATTTTAAGGAGAACGCAACAAAAAGCAATGAAGGCAACGATAAAGCCGGTCACAGTCATTTGACAATTTTCTTTTTTTATTATAGGCCAACTTCAACACCCCTCGATTCCAGGAATACCACAAGCGGATGCAGTGTTTTTCCATCTTTTTCATTGAGGGCGCTTCATTCATTGAGGACGACGACGACAAATGGGAGATCAGACTGGTTTTTGAGAAAGTGATTGACAACGGCAACCAAACATACAACCTTGTCGGCTACTGCACTATTTACCCCTACTTCTGCTACCCTGATCAGATTCGCATGAGGATCAGGTAGGTGATGTGGGATTATCGGCTGGAAAGAGGCTTTTGCTATGCGATATTTTCCTTTCGTATATTTAATAAGCACCCTATTTTTCCTGAAATCTGAATATCTTCTAGCCAATTTCTGATCCTGCCACCATATCAGCAACAGGGACATGGAAACAAACTGTACGCATCGCTTTACAACGAGTTCTGCAGCCGGAAAGAGATTCGCGAAATGACGGTCGAGGACCCCAATGAAGAGTTCAGTGATCTCCGAGACAAGAACGACATGCGTTTGTTGATCTCCAAGAAGGTCTTTGAGAACATTCAAGCGCCCGTCAAGAACAGCAGGATAGAGGAGATTGCCAAGGCGTACAAGCTGACTAAGGTCAGTTCTGATTCCTATTTTCCTTCGCCGGAATAACTCTCGAATCTCATCCTCATACTCACCACTTTTGTCATGTATTTCAAAAACAGAGACAAGTCGCCCGCTGTGTGGAACTGGCGCTGTTGAAGACATTGGACAAGAGGAACAAGGCTCAATACAAGGCCTTCCGTCTACAAGTCAAGCAGAGACTCTACAAGCACAACGCGGAAGCACTCGCGACCCTGGACAAAGAGGAGCGGATCGAAAAGCTGCATGAGACGTTCATGAGCGTGGAAGAAGACTATCATCGTATCCTCGCACTTCTCTAAGGCACCTCGCGTGCTTCAGAGCAAAACAACACGTATCCTCTGTTCATAAATAAAACCAATACATTCACACAAATTATTTGCAGCGGAAAGCAGTCACTGGATCGTACTTTTCTCGTGCGAAGCACTTTTCTCCACCTAAGCAAGAAAGTGATGCCTCTTTCTTCTTTTTGAATGGCTAATGCAACACATGCGCACTGCCGAACTGATTAATTTGTTGCGCAATCCAGAACGGAATGCTGCTGCAAGAGAGCACTTGTCCACACTCCATCACACGGTCCTGGTGCACCTGCTCGGAGAACTGGCCAACTGGCTGACCGTCGAAATCGTCAAATACCAAGAGCGCCAGACACCCACTTTCTCGTCATCCACGCCGACTTCGCCGCAACCAGTCTCGCGTTCTGCGAGTCGAGCAAAGTCGGGCGAAGGAGACAACTCGCCCAGAGATTCCAGTGGTGCACTGGAGACGTTCCAACAGTACCAGATCCGCAAGCAGATCCGACTCACCCTCTCGGCCATCCAGACCGTCCTTGGGAGTGTTCAAGTTGCGACGCCGGCCTCATCTAATTCAATAGACGCGACAGATCAAACCAATCGAGGAAAGAAAGCGATCGCGCTTGACGACGCAAAGCAAGAACAGATCTTGGATGACCTACTGGGGCCGATCATGACTGGCTGTGCGCCACTGGGACCGAGGGCCGACTCGGGTGAGATCCAGCTCATGTGCGCCAAGATCCTCAAGTTCTTCACGAACAAGCGTGCCGAGAATGGACTGTTCCCCACAGAGGATGTTATCAAAAGGATATTGGCGCTTTCAGATACAGCCAGCCGATCCAACGGCATGCACGCACAGGAACCACCAAAGAAGAAACCAAGGCTTGCTGTAGATCTAGCTGCTACGCTGACCGCTCTCTTGAGCTCACCGCTGGTCAAGCTGCAGGACTGCGGCATCTTTCTTCTGGCAAACCACCGCTCTATTCGTCAACAAGATGCGGCGTGGGCATCCATATCGCCGCTCAAGAGTACTCTGGAATCCCTCCGAAGCAACCTCGATGATATCGGCCTGGGCAATCTGGAGACAGATGATGACGACGCGGGCAGGCAGACGGTGGACAAGGAACTGGACGCGACACTCTCACATCAGCACAGGGCGCTCACACTACTAAACTTGTTTATTCAAGATGTTGTCCACAAGGGGAGCACGGACGTGGGAGCGAGCCATTTAAGAGCGCTCAAGACTGCGGGCGAAATTGGGCTTTTTGTCGACCTCTGGACTGGGATCCTACGAATCATTGTGCTAGACCAAGTGAAGTTCACGGTGCGTGACCAGCTCGTGGCCATGACCACCAATGTCGTGTACGGGACATGCTACGTTTTCAAGGACCAGGCGATCGGACATTTGATGGGCGAAGGCTCCGAGACGCTGATGGCGTGGTATGCGTACTTTATTGTTCCGCACGATCGCAGCATAGAGGGCGGAAAATCCGAGGAGGAAAGTTACAAGTCCAGGGCACAGATGCTTCAGTGCTGTGCACGGCTGGGAGAGATTATGGTAACGACGGAGAGGTATCAGCCGGTTTCGATGGCAGAGAATGCTCTCGTGGGCAGGATCTTTATGCGGCGATCGATCGAGTTTCTGGAAACGATCTTGGAGGCAACGCTACCCATCACAGAGATGGAACCTCAGCCGTTAGACTTGGACGTCACAACAACTGTGCCATATTCCATCAAGATTATCAGGCAGAGACCAGAGGTACTTGAGGCGATGTTGGGCGTCTTGGTAGGTTGCCTCGGCTATCTGAAGGACGGATACATGGCGGTGGCGAAGGGCAATCTGGTGTTTGTCCTCGTGGCCCTTCTTGTCGACCTCAAGTCCTTGTTTGGTCAAATCTCTATTTCAGCTTCAAGTCAGCAGCGGATCCACAGCCATGTTCTCTCTCTCCTTGTTCGTATTTTGTCATGGGAAGTCGACACGGGCCTTCAGGATATCCCGCTGAATCTGTGGACGCTTGGTTGTGTGGCGCTGGTCGACCTCATCATGCTTCCACTGGAACGAGTCAAGGACGCCACGGGACAACTGGAAGCCTCGTCATCATCGATGGACAGTCAAGGCGTGAAAGCTGTCCACATCTTTATCCAGTTTTGGAAACAGTATCCAAAGGGGCGAAGTCTGCTGGCAGAACTTTATGGACCCCGCTTCTACCAACCATACATGGTCAGAATCCTTCTTGACGACTCCAAGAACGACCTGCAGCAGTCATCGCGAGCGGCGATTACCAGCTGGGGCCGGGATCGGGTCTCGAACCTGCTGGAGCTGATGATATATCTGGGAGTCGAGTCCAGTGTCAGAATACATATGCGGGAGACCTGGTCGACTCTGATTTTCATGGTTGCCCTTCTGAGCGCGAGTCTCAAGCGGTTACAGGATCACCGATTCCGGCTGTCGGACAAGCTGTCGCATTTGGTGGCGTGGAAGTGTTTTCAAGCGTTGGCATGCTTCTGGTTCGATCAGACCGCTCTCGTTCAGCTGATCCACATGGAACTGGACTCAGAGTCGTTCGATCTGTTTGGCTCACTGGGCAAGTTGATGCTCCCAGACAGCATCACGGCAGGCATCCCAGGCGGGAACCCAGCCACTCTATCGATTGTGCCAGTCTTGCTTGGGATTTTGGAGCCACCTTGCCGGAAATGGACAGTGGACACGATGCTTGGAACGGAATCGCTCAGGGACGACAAACATCGAGTCATGCGGAGGAAAATGCACCATCCACTACTGGAGCGAGACGACGCATTGGTACTCGAGGCGGCCATGATTCTGAGCAAGCTCACTCAATTCCAGGAGGGCCAATTGGCAGTTATTTCTAAGCCTGGAGCGGTCTGGACGCTGAGTCGGATTTTGATCGAGCGAGCGATTGTTCAGGAAAAACGAAGGCTAGTCCCACCAGAGCAAGGCGATCAGGAGCAGGGTAGTCTAGACAAGGGATCACAGTCTGCGACGTCTCCGCTTGAGTTAGCTTTGGATGGAAACCAAGGATCGTTCAACTCAGTTTACCGACGCCCTCCAATCATCACGTCCATGCAGCGGGATCCTCTCAACAGGGCATTGCTGGAGATCTTGACTCGAACCGTGTCCTCCACCAATCTGACCAAGGCGCTTGTCGTGAATAATACCATCACGGAGCTCTTCTCCTCGATCCTGGCAATTGACCACTCACTCTACTTTCACCGAGATGTCACCGTGTTTGACCAAGGTATGATTTTTTATGCCTTTGTTTTGTGATTCGTGAGTTCTCACAATACTAAACCTGAACTTTTGCATACGATTTAGGTGAACTGGGAGGCGCAGGCAATAGTGAGACCAGCACTCAGGACAATTCAACTCTACCAACGCATGACATCCTGCCGTCTGCCTGTCAACACTCGGTATACTGCGTGTTCTTTGCATACTTCAGGCAAGCAATGGAACCTCTATTCCCACAGCTCCAACGGCTTCATGGATTCGCTGCAGGAGGAGCAAGCGCGATAGCCGGTGACGCGGAGGAAATATCAGACATCCTATTTGGGCTTCAGGAGCAAAGCGCGGTCGTGTTTTTGTACCTGTCAAGGCCGGAAAGTTTTTCGATTCTGGATTCGAGCAACCTTTTGGCGTCAGAGTCGCACATCGGCGACGTGTTCAGGATGCTGACACTTGAGATGGACTACACAGCCGATAGCGAGGTCAACGAGATTGATATTGACCAAGTTGCCGTGGAAGGAGCCCATCGAGAAGCTGCGGCACTGAGAAAGTTCATGGCAGGACTGGCGATTCAACCATGGACCTGGCGGTATGTGGACACCTGGCGCGAGCGACATGAGGAACTGATGCATACGTACAACGATGTTTTGACAACTGAGCGAGAAGATCACGTCGAGAAGTTGAGGCGCCAGGGCATTTCGACACCTTTGGAGCTTGCTGTCCCCATTCGGTTCCTTGTTCAGGGTCAAGTGATATCTTTTGCAGATCGAAACCTACTCGCCTGCGCCTCACCTCATTTCTCTTCGCTGCTGACGGGAGAATTTTTGGAATCGCACCAGGACCAGGTGACGCTGCATGACGTGGACCCGGTCGACATTCAAATGCTGCTCGAGTGCCTTCAAGAGTCGCTCACGATGCCGTCCCACTACCTGCTGCCAGAGGATCTGCCCTTTGACATGGTACTTCGCCTTATGGCCTGTGCAGAGCGGTATTCGATCCAGTTTATCAAACGACTGGCCGAACTCTGGATCCTGACCACGCTGCAGAAGCGTGAGCAGAGATGGCACGATTCAGCTGGGCGAGGACAGGATGATGCCGAGGCCAAAAAACGGGACCCGGAATCGCCGTTGTCAGGACACGAGAACAAGAAGGCCAAAGTTGAGGATGGAGATCTGAAAATAGATCAAGTGTACCCGGACGACGAAGAGCTATCAGAGGCCAAGGACGAAGAAGAAGAGGAGTCGATCCAGGAATGTCTGTTGATGGTCTATGAGCAGTGCTCCGACCCGCGACATGGCGACATCTACACGCCTCAGCATCCGTTCTATGGCCTAGTGTGGGATGCTCTGGCTCGCCTGTGTCTGCGACTGGGATCGGTCGCGATTCTACCGCGGTTTCAAAGGATACTGGATCAAGGTGGCGAGGAAAAGATTCAAGAATTTTTGAAAGCTGTGTATGAGCTGATGGTAAATCAAGCACCCTAATAAAAAAATATGCACTGTGTCTTGTTTGCCGAGGATGGTCGTGCATACTCGTCGTATACGCTCATTAAAATTTTTGACAGCCAGACACATGCGATTTTATGAACAGACAATAATCATGGGAAGAGATGCTCGAGGCGAAGGACATGCTAATTCGTGAGTACATCGAGAGTGTACTAACTTTTGTCGACATACCGTAGGAGGATGTGGTCGGCTGGTTCAGGAGCGTGGATCCGGTCACCAAAGACAGACACCAGTTCCTGGGTGAGTCGTTGCTTGAACAGTGCACCGTTCCCCAGATGATTTGGATCCTTTGGGCCATACACGACCTAGATAGATCGGAACTGGGGAAGCAGATATCAAGGAGGTTTATCTGACGCTCTGGTAAGTCATGGTTGAAGTTTTGATCCTACTTTTTCAACAGCGCAATGAGCCATGTAGGCAGTAGGGAGCCTTTCTACTGCAAATTGCCGAGATCTGTCCTTGTCAAAGGGTGCCAACATGAGGATATCAGCACATTAGTATGTGTTAAACTTGCGTCCTTGCTCAAGATGTGGAGCTTCTGCTTTTCTTAGAGTATACTGATGACAGTTGAACCCTGCAAGCAAAGAAAAAACAGAGCTGGGCCAAATCGTTCAAGGGCTGGCCGTCTTCACCTTGTCGGACTTGTAGGAATGGAGATGATTGGATGCTGAGGTGAAGGAGCCTCCAAACTATTTTTTTGCCTGATGCGTGTTATGAATTTGCACAGTTGAAATGACGAAGCAATTCTTGAGATTAACGAAAATGTCGCCATGGTCACCATCTCCACCCAACAATTAATTCCAACAGAATCATGGAGAGACTATTGGCAACTCTCTGGTTTTGTTCTGTCCAACGAGTGGGAAGACAGAGGCACAATGATGTGAGAATGCCAAAAAAAAAAAAAAAAAAAAAAAAAGTGAAAGAGTTGGAAATCAATGTCAGCTGCCCAGAGTTCTCCGTGCACCTGTTTCCAATTAACAGCCCGTCGACTTTGCCTGCCCAGTCAATTGAAGTTCACTGCTACCAAATCGCCAACTTCCAGTCTTCTCTCAATACCCTATAGAGTCCGATTGTCTTTTTATAATGTTCATGGTTTTCAAACGCTGACTTTGGTAGCGACAACTCGGTAAGATATGCAGCATGCGTGCAGGGACGAAAACATAGGATGATTTAGCTCGATACTGCGCATGCGTCCAAAACAAAGCGCTCGACAATGACTCCAACTAACGGCCTTTTGTTTGCCCACCGATTGATACTGGTCTTTGTGGATTCTGCGTGGACAATTTCCTAGTTGCCTTCATCCGCCACGACATGTCCAACCACATTTTCGTGGCAAACATAGACATGACGTCTATTAACCACCTCTGTAGCGACTGGTGAGTCGATATCTGTGTTATAAATAATCGCTGACCGAATGAGTAAGAATACTAATGCCTTGCTCGTGTTTTTATATTTTTAGGCGCGATCGTTCAGGAAGCCCAGCATCTACAACCATCAGAACAAGGCGACCAGGGAAGCTATGCAATTTGGAAAATGAATTCCGGGCAAAGAGTCTCCACTAGAATCGGCTTTGGATGGAGATCAAGGATCGTTCAACTCAGTTTACTCATACGCTCCAATCATTTCGTCTATGCAAGAGCCTTTCAACACAAGAGGCTCTGTTTGAGATCTTGACTCGAGTCGTCTCCCCCACTACCCTAACCAAGGCGCTTGTCGTGAATAATATCATCACGGATCTCTTCTCCTCGATCCTGGCAATTGACCACTCACTCTACTTTCACCGAGATGTCACCGTCTCTGACCAAGGTATGATTTTTTGCGCCTCTTGTTTTGTGATTCGTGAGTTCTCATAATACTAACACCTGAACTTTTGCGTACGATTTAGGTGAACTGGCAGACGCAAACAATAGCGTGATCAGCACTCACGACAATTTAACTCTACCAACGCACGATATCCTGCCATCTGCTTGTCAACACTCGGTATACTGCGTGTCCTTTGAATATTTCAGGCAGTAATGGAACCTCTATTCCCGCATCTCCAACGGCTTTATGGATTCGCTGCAGGAGGAGCAAGCGCGATAGCCGGTGACATGGAGGAAAATATCAGACATCCTATTTGGGCTTCAGGAGCAAAGCGCGATCGTGTTCTTGTACCTTCAAGGCCGGCTAAATAGACCCGATGAATACAAATGGCTATCGTGCTCAACTGAAAAAGTCACAAGCTGAAATCAATGCCGATGAAATCCGCCACGTAAAAATAATTGAACAACAAACGCATAGCAAACCTTCGTTTACTCTCCGTTGCTCCGCATGTCTTCTACGACAAGTACAGAAGGACGATAAGTGGCCACCAAAAAAGCGAGTGGTCATTTCGATGAGACTGGACGAAGTATGATAATATAAAACTATTATAATTATTATTAATACGCTTTATTGTACTGTACAAAGCTAATATTGCTATTTCAATGATGGAAATTATCCCAGCCACGTCCAACAGTTCTCTTGAGATCAGCGGCGTCAGGGATGTTTCCTGTGGTGAAGTATCCCGCCGCGATCTTGGCGTCGATTTCGACCTTGGAATCTGGAGGGATAAGCTCGTCCGGAATGGCGACTCGTTCCAAAATCTAAAAAAAAAAAAAAAAAAAAAAAAAAAAAAAATGCGATGGAAAGTTAGAGGACGACCGCATTTGTAAATCACTCTGCAATCAAGGAATATACTCTAGTGCATACTGGAATACCGGCCTCAACGACGGCGTCGTGTTTCTATGAAATAAAAGAGAGATGCAAAGCATTAGCATAGGTATATCGAAAGGGACTCATTGTACGCGAGCTCAACGATAGAGAGGAAACGAGACGTACCATATTGGACATGGACATGAAGCGGTCGATTTTGGTGACGCCAAGCCAGTGGAGAATATCAGGCATTAGTGCCTGGAATCGCATGTCCTTGACTCCGGCAACGTTCTCAGTGCGCGCAAAGTACTTTTCTGCCGAGTCGCCTCCACGCTTGCGAGCATTATATACAAGATACTTGGTCACCTCTCCAAGTGCCCGGCCCTCCTTGCGGACTATTGAGGTGAAAGGGAATACGTATCGGCGTCAGCAACAGCAATCATAAGCACAAGGTCTTTGCAGAGAGAACCATGGTCACTCGCTTACAGTAAATAATTAATCCTACACCGCCATTTTGGGCTTCCTTGACAGCTTCCTTCATGCCGTAGATGAGGTATGGGCGGCATGTGCAGATGTCTGAACCAAAGACGTCGGATCCATTGCACTCATCGTGCACGCGAACAGTCAAGCGAGTGTTGGGGTCGGATAGCAGCTCATGGTTTCCAAAGATGTACACCGTCAGACCTCCTATGGGTGGCAGGAACACTTTGATGTCGGGCCGTGTAATGAGCTCGGGGAACATTCCGCCGCTGTTCTCACTAGAAACATGGAGAAAAGACAAATCGAAATATACAAAGGGGAAACAGCGTTGAGAAAGTGAGTCTTCTGAAAACAAAAAAAAAAGATAAATGTTCTTGTTCAAAGCTTGGGCACCTACAACAACGATCGACGGAGGAAGCCTTCTTCAACGTTCAAACGAGCAGCGACGCCAGGTAGGTACCAAACAGGGTCGACGGCGGCCTTGTGGACGTTGAGCTCTCCAGACTCGTTGACGATGACTTTGCCGTCCACTGCAAGACCGCCGTTCTTGAGTTCATCTTGCAGCTCAGGGACGATCATGTGTGCGCGGGTGATGGCGATGGTTGGGCGAATGTCTAGGTCTTGGTCTTCGATCTCAGACTTGTAAAGGGTGCTGGTCAAGTGCCCAAAGGGATCCATAGAGACGATTTTGGTGGGGTCGGACCACTGGGGCTGCTGCTGAATCTCGATAACTGGTTGCGTGTTTTCGAAATTTGGTCTATGCTAATAAAGGTATTTGTAGAGTGAGAAAAATGACCACCTCATATACGTTGATTGTTTTTTCATTCCGTGGGATAAGAGGATGATCCAGTGCGATTACTCACGTCAAACGGAAGATCGCCCATGGCAACGGCCAAGCCCCGGTAGATGGAGTATGAGCCGCTATATGCGCCTAAGGCATTCCTGATCTTGAAGGACGAAGGAAGTCTCGATACTATAATGGGTCCTCGCTCGGCGGGATCCGTTGCGCCCCAGTTCATCTTGTAGGGCTTGATGCCTTCTTGATCGGGGTATGCTACAAGGATAGAAGGTACATGTGAGCGAAGTGTCAAATATATGTCATGCGGTGCGCGATGCTACGAAGACCTTACTTGTGAGTACTGGTGGATCCGAGTACATACTGGATTCTGGATGACCTAATGTTGCAGGGGCAAATGTCGGCGATACCAGCGTATCCATGTCTGAATCGGAATGACCTACGTTCAATAAATGTAGAAATCAGTATTGGTGGTCCAAGAAACCCTATTGAGAATTGACTTACTGGCTTAGTGGCTTACCACTGTAGGCAGGTGTTGCGCTACTTGGTCTGCTTGGTCGTAGAAATAAAGCATCTTTGATTTTGGACTCGTGAACTTTTTCTGCCTGGATTCTGTCAACCTGGGGTTGTAAAAAGAAAAATGCTTAGTCTTCCTATGTGTTTCTGGTTTGCAACATCAAAGATGCAAGTGATATGTAAAATATACCTTTTGTGATAGTAGTTGTTGGCTGGCGTGTAAGCTGGACAATGTGGCTAGTATTTGGGATAAAACTTGCTCTGACATGGTGACTTGTGTGTGTGGATGGGGACAGGTGGGTGGGGACGAAGGAATTTGTGGGGATAGGAAGTGGATTAAGGAAGGGAAAATGGGGAAAGTGAGGAAAATAAAACGGAGGTTGGGGGATCCACAAGGAGAGAAAAGATATCCTGCTTTTATAGACGGATGGACGGCTAAACGGGTGCTGCGGTGGCTGTGGCAACTCTTCGAGTGCGGACCCAGCGAGTGGACGCGTTCCAGTGCTAGAAAAAAACATGTGCGCGTGACGGGCGACTGAGCAAAAGAGTCCTTATTCAGGCAACGATTAAGCTTCTGCTTCTTTGTCACATGAACATGTATTTCGTCCATAAATTCCTTCACCACCAGTGTACCACGAAAACATGCTTCTTTCCACCAATTCCTTCACTCATTCTTCTTAATGGAACCCTTTCCCTCTCTTGATCTCGAGTCTAATACCCCCAGTACTGTAGGTGATCCCAGTGATGACTTTTGTATAATTGATGAACTCTCTTATCATCAGATGGAAGATAGCATTCTCAGTATTTGAACAATATTGTAGGTAAAGGGCGGATGTAAGGCGATCAGGCACAATGGGTCTCGGAGAATATGATATAGTGCAGCTAGAATGATAGGTGGATCTCTGAGAATATGATAAAGTGCAGAATGATAGATGGGTCCCTGAGAACATGATATAGTGCAGTCGGAATGATAGATGGGTCTCCGTACCTTCTTTCTTTCCTCTTTTCTTCATCATCACAGTTTTCGCTACACTCCTACACCATTCACTTCTTTTACTGCAGAGTACAATCCATTTCACCCATAGCCAAACACACACCTACATACACCTACACACATCTGATAGCTTCACAACCTTCGTGGCTGATCTTCAGCCATGGGTTGGGGCGCTTGGGAGTGGCACCAGTCTCGAGAGTCGCCTCTTGTACCCCCAGCCACTTCATGAAGACGGCACTCCTCACTGGAATATCGGCCTTCCTCCGACCAGTGGAAGATAGACGAACAAGGAATATGCAGCTATGAAACCTGCTAAAATATGAGTTCCTGACGCCTCGGTTCCAGGTAGGCTTCAAGTACGTTCACTGAGAGGACTGAGTTGCTCTATATTTCGTTAAGAAAATCACTAGCCTCTAATCTTTAATCGCATGGCCTGCGTTGCTTAAATAAGGACACTCACTAAGCAATGTCATCCTTCCCCGAAGGACAACCTCCGTAGCGTGACTTTACAAATAGACGGGGCGCTCCCAACCATTTACAAAATAAAGAGAGTCATGAATGCTTTGCTAGCCCAAGAGAGATTCGGTTTGCCTTTGCTGTCCGCTGCTTCTCTGCCACAAACCACACCTCCCTCTCAACACACCCTCTCTCTCTTTTATTCCTTTCCTCATACTTCTTCGTCACACCAACTTCCGACCATGCCTCTTGTAAGTCATTGTCATGTCGCCACCACTACCTCCATCACGCATTCTCGGTTACACTACTTTGCTTCCGCATTGTGCATGCATACTCACTGGCTTTTTTGTGCTACTCGACGCATCCTGCAACCATTTGTTTTATTCTTAGGAATTCGCACACCAGCACAAGTATGAGAAAATAATGTTACATGGACAACCTCAATGAATGAATGAGAACGTTGGACAGCCACTAAGCTCAGCATCCCCCTCAACCTTCACCTCTGACAACTAATCATTGCGTGTGTTTTCTCGACCCTTCTGACAATCCAGTGGCAAGTTTGCGGACCCAGGTCCATGGAAACACCCCGAGGCAAGACCCTTGGACTTGACGTCGCCACTGGGCCTCGAGTCGCTCCCTGGCCAGCGATTCACCAAGGTCAAGCGCACCTCGTTCGGCCTCAACTTGATGGTTGTCGGTAAGCTTTTTTGCCTTTGCTTGATTATATTTCTAAACATATGTGATCAAGCCAACCAGTTGAAACTCAAGCCTTAGTCGTTCTATTATGTCGTCACTAGGCGAAAGTGGACTCGGAAAGACGACCTTCATGAACACCCTCTTCAACACCGACCTCAAGGAAGAGATCCTCCCCAGAAACCCCCAATCAACCCAGACAGTTCAGATTCAGCCCTCGTACTATGGTACATACTTGTTTTTGTTTTATTTTTTTATATCTGATTCAGAGTCAACTTTGATCTGGTTACCAGCACAGGATGCCGAGGGCAGTTATGTTCTCACGGATGTGCTACGACGTTTTGGAACACGACTAATGGGACCGAACCCAGGCATGGGGCACGTTGTTTTCTTACTTTTGTTTGCATTTATCGTGTTTTTGAATAGAACTGGAAGAAGACGGGGTCACCCTGAACCTCTGTGTCGTGGACACGCCTGGCTTTGGCGACGAATTGAACAGGGAGCACAAGTAAGTCCTGAGCAGGAAGATGGCACATACAGTACATGCTAAAAGCAGCGTTCTACCCCATCATTACATACACATACTCCCACCCAACAACAACCTTCAACATTGGTATCTCGGCCTGGATCCCCTTCTTGTTTCTTCATGAGCCTCCTGCTTCCTACCGTCCTTTGTTCCTTCGTGATGTGTTGGCTTGGTGCTCAATTGAGCAAAAACATGACAAAAAAAAACTGTTTAAAAAAAGGCATCTCTCTCTCTCGTTTCTTTTTCTGAGAGCACAATCTAATTAAATCTGGTTTCGAGCGAGCAGAAAGAACACTGCCAGTGTAGCTTTTTTGGTTTTGACTTTGGCTTTGACTTTGGCTTTGTTTCTTTTTTCTTTTCTTTTCTTTGTCCTTTTGCTCCTCGGATCCTCGCCATGGAGGGATTGGCCACTTACTAATTAGACCCTTTTTTGCACTAATCAAAATGACTTATCTAGTCTGACTCCTATCATGGAATACATCGACACCCAGTTCGAGGAGTACATGACTGCTGAGCGTCATCCTGGATTCCGCAAAGCTATTCCCGACACCCGCATCCATGCAGTGCTCTACTTTATTCCACCCAACGGTCATGGGTAAGCAAAACCTGAATGTATCCAGATGAGAGACCAGACGCGCATGTGGACGACGATTTTGTGCAGAGCGGAGAAAACAAACAAGGACCATTGGAACTGGATGAGGTGTCATGCAAGGACAGGCAAGGAATGGCAAGGAAAGGAAAAAGACTCTCACCATGCTCACAAAAACAACATCTATATTTTGCCTGGATATTACTAGTCTCAAAGAGCTTGACGCCAAGGCTCTGCAGACCTTGTCTCGCAAGGTCAATGTCATCCCCATTATCGCCAAGGGTGACACTATGACCTCAGAAGAGAAGACATCTTTCAAGGCCACCCTTCTCCGTGACTTGGAGGAGCATGACATCAAGACCTTCCCTACTGCCTACCCAGAAGAAGTTGATGGCGCCGAGGAGTTGCTTGTAAGTGTGACAAATGCATGTATGCTCAAGTGAAAATGTGAGCCTGGAGCAGGGAGGAAGAGGGATCATGCTCTTTAGTTTACCATGGCACATTCCTGACAGTCGTCTCGTGTTTCTTTTTTGTACTTGATTTTAGCAACACATCCCATTCTCGGTCATTGGAAGCGACAGTATCGCCTTTGTTGGAGGTCGTAACGTGCGCTGCAGGACATACCGCTGGGGCGTCGTTGAAGGTACTACATCTCATCAAGTTCAGGAAACAAACGAATTAGTTGTCAAAGCAACACACGGAGCTCGTCCAACTGACTTTTTTTTACTTTTTATTTCCACACCAGTCGAGAACACGGAGCACTCGGATTTTGTCTACCTTCGTGAATTGCTCATGTCGGCATGCTTGGATGACCTTGTGGAAACTACACACACCGTACACTACCACCGCCACCGCGCCAACGCCCTTCGTGCTCTTGGCCGTCCAGTCTCAATCCTGGAGTGTGACGACACGTACGAGTCACAGATCGAGGGCACCAAGCAGATGAACAAGCAAGAGATGGAACGCAAGGAAGAGGAGATTCGCCAAATGTTTGTAATCAAGGTCAAGGAGAAGGAAGTTGCCCTGCGTGAACGCGAAGAGAAGTTGAACGCCAAGAAGGCCGAAATGATTGCGGAGCTGGAGCAATACCGTGCCATGATTGAGGCTGAACAGCGCGAGGTTGAGGAGCTGGCTCAGCTCTCGCAGTTGTCGCGCAACGGCACCCTGTCGAAATCCTCGAGCAAGCTGTTCAAGGCCAAGTAAACGGGATTTTATTTTCTCTCACTCTCTTGCTCGATCTAACTGTTTGGTAAAGATCGACACTACGCGAAAAGAACATCTTCCTGGGAAGACCATCGTTCTTTCTTGCAATTTACCCAACCACTGTCATTCTGATACACTATATGCACTCCTACCTCATATACACACAGCCTCTATTATAATAATAATATTCTTTCTCTTTCTTTCTGTATTTTCTTCGAGGACAAGTTGTTAAGCGGACAAACATCGGTGACCCGTGTTTTTTTTCAAGTCCTAAACCTTGATGATGAACGGGCCATATTTGTTGTGAATGTGGTGTATCTCAACACCGTCCATCCCATCCGTGCGATTCGATGGCTCGTGTGATCTGAGTGTGTGCGAGAGAGAGAGAGATAGAGAGAGAGAGGGAGAGAGAGGAGATAACGTAGCGAGAGAAAAAAACGAATGAGTCCCTTGAGCAATAGTTAGAGTCCCTGGCGTAATCATCCCAGACTGCCTCCTGGGATCCTGGGATCCAAGAGGGAAAGAGTGAGTCAAGAACATGGCGATTCTTTTGAGTGCGGTGCACTAGTCGTTCCTTTTTTGTCTTTGTCAAACCTTCCCTTTTCCCCATCGGCATAGCCTCGCCCTCCACCTCTCAGACTCTCTTTTTTTTGTCATCAACCTTCATATTGCTATTTTTCTTCTTCTCTTCATCTCCACATCTCCATACCTCCATTCATCACTCTCTTCCTTTCCATTTCCAGTGTGAATTCCAACACCCCACTCCATCTTCTCACTCTCCCACTTGCTTCTCACCATCACCACACTCAATCAAAACACTTGAACAAGAGGAAAAAAAGAACCTATAATCCGCCATGGCCTCCATTCTCCAGTCCTTTCTCGACTGGTTGAGAAGCCTCTTCTTTAAGGTAATTGGAGACATGGCCTCCAGTGTGTGCTGAGCATTAGGTTCTGTGGTGTATGCTGCATGGAATACATCTCATTGAGAGCTGCTTTTGGATATAAGTCAATCAGCCCCGTTTGCCGCCTAACATTCAATGAGACAACCCTTTTTTTCTTCTTTGATGCCAATTTCTCATAGACCGAGATGGAGCTGACTTTAGTCGGACTGCAGAACAGTGGCAAGACAACTCTTGTCAATGTGATTGCCGTAAGTGACATCGTCATCAGCTTTGGAAAGTGCCAGCGCTGGGACAACAATGTTATGCAAGTGGACACGGACGGTTTACCCTCTTCTCCCAGGAACGGGAAGAGCCATTCACCACGAAGGAGCTGGGAAAACTACACTTGTGGGTTTGGGAGCACAAGAGGACACCAAACATAACAACGATGCATGAACGAACGGTTCGTGGTTCAACTAAGCAGGAAAAACAACAGCACAGAACTCAGTTGACCAAAACATTCTTGTGGAGTGGACCAGAGAACACAGACAAACAACAACACAGGAAAAAAATGCACCCGCGCATGCACAATTTTAGCCAACAATGTATTTCGTTCTTGTTGGGCACAGTCAGGGTCGAAACAAGGACAGACGCAGGGTCATCTGGCCAGAGCAACAAGGAGGGTTACGAGGCTGGATAAGCACCGACATACCTGTTTTCACGAACTCGCAGTGTTTTATTTGATGTTGGTGTGATCTCTACCCCTCGTTTACGCCCATACGATACTTTGGGTCGTCGTTGTGATCGCGAAGAGGAGGGGTTGAGAATGACGCAAGGAAGAAAAGAAAAACGTGGACAAAAAGGATACCAGTGCCTTGCAACATCAAGATACGAATGACCGGATCATGGCAATGGGCGATCCTCAAGACTCTAACAACCCTCGTTGTTGTTCTTTTCATCCGCTGTTCTACTCAATAGTCTGGCCAGTTCTCAGAAGATATGATTCCAACTGTGGGATTCAACATGCGCAAAGTCACCAAAGGAAACGTGACTATGAAGCTGTGGGATATCGGCGGTCAACCAAGATTCAGGAGTATGTGGGAACGCTACTGCCGCGGCGTGAATGCCATTGTGTAAGCAAAAAAAAAAAAAAAAGCCTCGTGTCGACAGCTGGAAGATGGCATTGGAATATGATATGACGAAACCCCGTGCTAACGTTTCCCAATCTCCGCTCTGTGTGCTTTTAACCTTCCTTTGGGTCATGCCCTCCTTTTCTCCCTCTATCTCTCCAAACTTTACAGATTTGTGATTGACGCAGCAGACCATGATAAGCTGGATGCAGCACGGACAGAACTCCGGAACTTGCTGGACAAGCCACAGCTGGCCAATATCCCCGTCCTGGTCTTGGGCAACAAGAACGACCTGCCTGGCGCACTGACTGTGGATCAGATCATCGAGGTCATGAACCTGAAGCAGATTGCCAACCGTGAAGTGTCGTGCTACTCGATCTCGGCCAAGAACCAGGTTAACATTGATATTACTCTGCAGTGGCTGACCAAAAAGGGCAAGGGCAAGTAATGGTTTTGAAGGCTCTTCAAGGACGTGGAAAAAACGAAACGGAATTACAGCAGGAAAACATAGGCGGATGTGACGACTGTGTCACCTCTGCCCTGACTCTTTTTGGCTTCAACGAAAATGAATAAAAAAAATCTGTGATATCTACTTTGTGTGATTGGGATTGGTCTATGGAAATTAAATATATAAAGTGGGAAGAAACACTAGCAATTAAGGAAGATGCCACGACGCTTCTCGGCCTCTCGTGTTTCGAATTGGATCTGGGCACAGACAAAAATCGCACCGAAACAGCCCAGCATTGTGATCCAGCCGTCTGCAGTCTTGAACAGGTCCGAGAGCATGAGCTTCACGCCATCGAGACCGATACAGAAACCGACCAGGTTAGCGATCATCATCATGATGATGTTGCCGACTGCGCCTACGGCACAGAGATGGCGGTAGTAAGGCCATGATCCCCACTAAAAACAGCACGCAAAAGCGGAGGAAATTGAAAGTGTTAGAAATGGATGCCAATGTGAACAAGACATGCAAACAAATGAAATTATGAGTAAAGTATTTACCTTCTCCTTGGAGAACACCTTTCCGGCAATGATCTCTGGCAGGATAAACAGTGAAATGAGCCATCCCCACGCGAGCAGCTTGAGGTTGATATCATGCCACACGGCCACAAATGTGAACACGACCCAGATATTATACATGGCCGTCCGCGTTCCACCTAGTGGCACGTACACATAGCGCACAATCCACATGTTGTAGCTCTTATGCCACGAGCGCCAGAACCCGAGCGCCGAGTAATTATTCGCCACGCACCGGATCATGTTCTCAGGGGCCTCGATCCCGTCGGCCATAGCCCACAGACGGAAGAAGCGCCAGATGATCATGAGCTTGAGCCAGATCAGGACCAAGTTAAAGAAGCCAATCATGCAGATCTGCAGGATCGGGTCGTTGTCCCAAGCCTTGGTCTTGCTGATCGCCACCATGTACATGTAGTGGCTCGTGAACTCCATGGTCAGAAGCGAGAAGCCCAGGCGGGCCGCCCACGTTAGCAGGGACTTAACGGGGATGGTTTTGGGATACCGGAGCTATCGTGAAATCAGGTAAATGAACACTGGTTAGGTAGGCCGTAAGAGACTTTCCCTTAATCCTAGCTAAGCAATGTTTGCCCTTACCTGAGAAATAAAGTCGTTAAAGGTCATGATGGGTCCTGCAATGTAGAGAGGTGCATAGAGAGCAAAGGATAGGTAGTAAAGGTAATTGTAGTCCTCTGCAAGTGCCGGCGCTGCTACTCTATCCTTGTCGCTGTGGGGCGCGTCGCGGTCCTCCTAATAAGATGAAAATGGTAAAAGCGGAACAAATTGATGGATGAGTGAGTGTGTGCGTGCTTCGAAAGAATATGTCCATCGCATTGTTGCATTCCCTTGAGGAATAAAATGGCCACCTACCATAAGTGTCTCCTTGGTGGCGGCCAAGGACCAGTAGTAATCCATGTTGAAGGAAACGAGTCGAAGCATGGTAAAGTTGAAGTTGACATGCCAGCGTCTAGTTGTTCCTGTATTGTCATCCTAATGAAAACAGATAAACAATAGTTAACGGAGGTGAGAAAAACGGAGGCTGTAAACAGAACGCGCGCGATTTGAAATCCCACTTAACTCATACCAGCCAAGTCAGGGATGAGTGCATGTCCCCAAAGCGGTATCCACTGTAAGCCTCGTTCAAGAAAAGGATTGCCAGGTTGAAGATCCAGGTCGCCGCGGGCATCCACCGTGCGGATCGGCCCAACTTGGCGATCGCATAGTTGGCCGACACAATGGCAACGATCTTGAAGATGCTGTTTCCGTACATAAAATACAGGTAAATCGCCGAGAAGGCGAGAAAGAAGTAGGTCCGGTAGAGAGGTTGGTGGGCCGACCGGACTGGTGTCGAGGGGACAAAGTAGGCGCGAAAGAGGTGGCTCAGTGGCAAGTAGATACCGATCACTGTCAGCAAGAGTGGGATGTTGTTGCGGAAACCTGCGTACTGGCCGTCACTATTGTCGATCTTGTACCCGAACCAGCCATCCGAGAGGAGATGCGAGTACTTTTCATAGTTTGGATTGCTTTCTAAAGGTGTGGGGAAGAGCCGAGGGCTTTGGGTTACACCAATTGAAACCAACGAATGGAGGGTCCACAAGCAAATAGACCGATTTTTGGGCGAAAGTACTGATTTGTCCCCGTTTTCTTACCTGAGCTCGCATCGTGGGCAGTCTTGAACATGTACGGTATACAGTAAAGGAAGACGAGGTAGTAAAAGTAGAACTCGCGTGTGTTCCAGAGTGAGGGTTTTGTGGTTCTGTCCTGAGCACGCTTTGAGTACTTGTTGGTCGAGATGGGATGATGCATCGGAGATGACGCTTGGCCCACGAAGGGTGATGCATGAGAGGTGGTTTGGCCACTATTGAATCCGACATGGTCTCGGATTGGACTTGGGCTGCGTCGACCTAGCTCCTGGTCCGGATGGCTGTGATGAGGATGGTCCTGATGGCTGATGTCCAGCAGCCGATGAGACTCTTGCTCCTGATGCTGCATTTGTACGACACACCCAATGGTCCGGTTGTAAAAAAAAGTGAAGGTTGTTGCTATGGTTGCGAGTGTAGGTTGCCGACGGTAGAGACCTTTTATCCAGCCTCGCGAAGTGAAAGTGGAATGAGGCCGAGAATAGGGATTGAAAGGAGTGAAAGGAGGAAACAATGGAATGTAAGTTGGTAAAAGAGGATGAGCGTGAGCGGAATAAGGTTGTATTGCACGAGGGAGAAGAGCTAAAATTAAAAAAAAAAACGGGTTCCAAGGGTCGATCATTCCCGGGATCCATTGAAGCGTGCGCGTAATATCGACCATGATCAAACTCGTTTTATATATATATATATATTATTCGCACAGGTGAATGAATTTGCTTTGATGGGTAGTCTTCCTACCATCCTACTGTAAAGCTACAGTTGACGCCTTTGCATTAAAGTTTCAATCAAGCACCTCTGGCGTATTCGAAGTGCTGAAACTGAGGATTCCGAATTGAATGCTAGCGTTTGTTTTGCTTGAACATCATAAAAAAAAAGAGGGCGAAGCCCTGGGCACGTGCTTTGAGTTTTGGTGTTTAAAATGTATGACTCGCCGATTTTTTTTTTTTTTTTTGCTTCTTTTCATTTCCTCCACATTCATTCTTTTTAACTCCATTTCCACACATCAACATCATGGTTGTCAACGTTGCTATTGTCGGTGTCGGCCTCGTCGGCTCTGAGTTCATCCGCCAGGTCCTCAGCACCCAGTCCAAGAAGATTGCTGTCGTCGCTGTCGCTAACTCACGCGCTTTCCTCACTTCCTCAGCTCCCTTGACCGCCTCGTGGAAGGAGGATCTCATTTCTGGATCGGCCAAGCCCTTCACCCTTGACGCCTTCACTGCCTCCTTGGCCGTCTCCAAGGCTGCCCACCCCACCGTCGTCTTGGACTGCACCTCGAACGAGACCGTTGCTGCCTACTATCCCACCTGGCTCGCCGCTGGCTTCCACGTTGTGACCCCCAACAAGAAGGCCTTCTCGGGCGACTTGGGCTTGTACAAGAAGATCAAGGAGCTCTCCTCGCAGCCTGGATCGCCCCTTGTCTACCACGAGTCGACTGTGGGTGCTGGACTGCCTGTGATCAACACCTTGAACGACCTGATCAACACTGGCGACAAGATTGTCAAGATCGAGGGTATCTTCTCGGGCACTCTTTCGTACATCTTCAACAACTTCTCGACCCTCGATGCTTCGGCCAAGCCTGTCAAGTTCTCGGAGGTTGTCTCTGTGGCCAGAGATCTTGGATACACGGTAAGTTAGTCATACTTTTGATTATTTTTTTCGATGTCAGCAGAAAAAAAAAAAGAAAGAAGTACTGGAGGCCAGAAGTGACTAACAATCTATTTTTTGTTATTTGTTATCTCGACGTATCTCTACGATGTTGTAAAACAATCACATAGGAACCTGATCCTCGCGATGACTTGAACGGCATGGATGTGGCCCGCAAGGTGATCATTCTGGGACGTGTTGCAGGATTAGATTTGACCCAGGAGACCGTTCAGGTTGAGAACATTGTTCCCGAGTTGCTCCGTAGCCTCCCCACCGACGAGTTCATGGCCAAGTTGCCCGAATTCGATGAGCACTTTGCCAAACTTAACGCTGAGGCGGTCCAGAACGGCCAAGTTCTGCGCTACGTGGGTTTGGTCGATCCCGTCCACGGAAAGTCCAGCGTTACTCTTGCCAGGTGAGGACGAAAAGAACAAGAAAAAAAAGAATTTATGACTCTTTTTTTTTTTTTTTTGGCTGGATGTTTGTTAGGCCCAGGGAAATTGTACGACGAACATTTTTGCTCACATTGCATCATTTTTGCTTTTGCCTTTTTTTTTTCTCACTGAAACAACACAGATATCCTGCCAGCCATCCTTTTGCTTCTCTCAAGGGCAGCGACAACATCATCGCCTTCACCACCGAGCGTTTCCCCAACCCTCTGATCATCCAGGGCGCCGGTGCCGGTGCTGCTGTCACCGCCTTTGGCATCTACTCTGATATCCTCAAGATTGCCGAGCGCACCCAGCACTAACTTGGTTATGAATAAAGCCACATTGTATATATGTTTTGACATGATTGAGCAAAGGGGGGAAATGTTATTACAGACAAAAAGCAAGGGCTATGTACAGATGCGTGTGTGAAGAAAAAAGAAGGCAAGCAAAGGGGGGAAAGAGAGAAACAGAGTGGACAAGCAAAACAAAGGATGTTTGTCCCATAGACAACAAGATCTATGTCGTCTGGAGGGGTATTGAGTTCGAGCAAATGAGGGAGCAAGCAAGATTGGGATGAGCTGTGTGGGAAACTCGTTTCTAGAGCGCGAAAGCGAAATCCGAGAAGGGCGCCTGGACTTTACTCTCGTCCTCCAAGTCCTCCAGACCAAGCGTGTCGTTGAACTGGTCCGCCTTCTTGTCCACAGCGCCAAAGATATCAGCCTTTGACAAAGAACTCTTGCCCAGAATATCGTCCTCGTCCGAGCTCAGCGAATCGTCTGAGCCCTCAATCTCAAAGATGAAGCCGTCAAAGGGTGGGCGGAGCTTGCTCTCGTCGTGCAAGTCTTTGATACCAAAAAGTCGATCGCCCAGTGGGTGGACATGGTCGTCGTTGTGGTCCTTCAAATCCTCGCCCTCGATCGACCAAGTCAAGTCAAACTTTCCATCAGCAATTGTGACTGTCGGTATAGCAACCTCTTCTTCCTTTGCCTGGTCATTTTTGTCGTTGTGTGGACGATGTCGATCAATCGGTGCAGGATCAAACAACGGTGGATCAATCTCGAACCGGTCGAGGGTCCGGAGCTGGTAAGCAAGGGGGTCTGGCATGGTCTCGAACACAGAGTAATCAATCTTGAATCCAGGGTCGTAAGGCTCCTCGGGAACAGGTAGTGGGCAATACTCAATCTCCAGTCTGTCTTCATCGTTCGTCAAGGCCCGTCTCTTGGTCTGGGTCTCGGCTGCACCGACAACAACCTTGTCGTAGCTCTCGAAGGCTCGGTCGATGGAGAGCTGTGTTGTTGTTGTCTCCAAGGACGAGGTCTTCACAGGTGGCGCTACCTCTTTCACTGGCGTTGCTTGAGAAAGACAAGGTGCCTCTTCCACTGATTTCATGGGTGTTGTAGGTGCGATGCTAGGGGCCGGTTCATCCCTGTGGATAATGAGGCGTGATTTGGCCGACCCACGTTTGGTGATGGAGTGTCGTCTGGCATCCTTGGAGGCAGACATGTCGGGCGAGTCTGAAGGACTGGCTGAGTCTGTTTCCAGAGCAGCGCTGAATGTCCGCACCAGGCTGGATGACTTCATTCCAGCCGCCTTCAGTGGGTCGCCTGCTGGAGGTTGCTGCAAGTTTGTCTTGGCGCGAAGCACACTTTGACCTACGAAAGTGTAACGTCCAGACAAGCAAAACGAAAAGTACGTTAAAGAGCTGTGCCCTAACATGTTTTCAGCTGCAGTCAGCTAGATAACATAAATGCGGTACCGAAAGGAGAGTTGGCTGCAGACGAGGTCATTTTGCCCTGCTGGGAAGGTGTTCGGGCGAGGCCCATTAGGGGCTGCTTAGAGGAAGGAGTCATCAATGCGGACGCTTGTTTCACAAGGCTAGGGGCTCCTGCAGCAGTGGTGCTTGGGGCCGGCTCTGTTGCATTCTCCTTGTCAAAGATTCGCCCGGTTTGATTCGGGTACATGTCGTCTCTAAGGTGTTGATTGATGGGTGGGATGTGTTGAATGAAAGCTGGTGCCAAACAAAAAAAGCTATCTTTTTTCTTTGGAGATGTCAAACGAGTGAAGGAGGGAAAGTCTTTAAATCCTGTCAATCTGAACGCCTGGATTTAACAGGTCCCATCGTCTGCTGCCTGCTGTGTTTCTCCTTAGTTCACGTTTGCAACGTCCCCTTCGCTTCCACATCCCATCCATCCCAACTTTTTTCAAACATGGCATCTGCACAAGGCGCATTCGGCGAAGGCGAGTCGACATCAACCAGCTACTTGACCCCAGCTACCAACCCAGGCGCAAGTACCGGTCGCCACTCGATCGACTTTAGCGAGAAGGCTCCCCAGGTCATGGAGTGGACCTCAACCCTGACCAAAGACATTGACATCCCACCTACCTCTCTCGACCAAGCCTCCTCCGCCCCCTCATCACTGCAAGCGCAGCACGAGGCTGACCTCGAAGAACTTCGCAAGCTGACCCCAGCACTTATCGAGATCCCTGCCCCAGATATCCCTGCCATTCAAGACATGCACGTCTCCTCCAACCCATCGTTTTTATCCACACGCCCTCCTTCGAGCCTAGGCAAGAACTTGGACGGGGCCACCTACGTTCCATCACCACCTTCCTCCATCATTGCCGAGCCCCCATCGCCTACACTGTCAACCGCTTCGCTGAGGATGGGCACTTTTTCGTCCACATCATCCACCGTAGGCGAGGAGCAGGAGCAGGAACAAGACCAAGAACACGAGCAAGATAAAGACCACGATGTGGATCAGGACGCTAATTCTGAATCTGCCCCAGTTTCTCAGTCATCATCGTCTGTTAATGGAGCCACTTCGTTTGTTGTGCCACGCCGTGAGATTCTGACCAAGGATGACCTCGAACTCTTCCACGGATCAGAGACCTACGCCAGTCTGTTTGAGTTCCTGGATAAGCTGAATGAGAGTGTCGTTGGTGTTGTGAGCACTGCGGAGTGTTTCCAGAGCGAGGTAAAGATATGTCATTGTAGGGATCATGGCAATACGAAGCATATGAACGGCGGCTAAAGTCAATGCGCCTTTCATCAATAATAGGTTATTACAGGCATGCTGGAAGTACTGGATCGTGTCAACGATGTCTCTCAACAATACCCTCCAGAGACCGGCCATGAGAGTCGATTCGGAAACCCTGCCTTCCGCAAATTTTACGATCAAATATCCATTGTAAGCATCGTCTCCTTTTCAACGCTCCTGTGAGGTCGTACCGTTCAAACTAACTTGCGCCTGTATGGAACTTTCTAGTCTGCGCCCGAGTGGATGGAGACCGCGCACCTGCCCAAGGAGGCCATTCCAGAGGTGTCCAAGTACTTTGTAGAATGCTGGGGCAATCGCAAGCGTATTGACTACGGAACAGGACACGAGGCGAGTTTCCTTGCCTGGCTTTACTGCTTCGATAAACTGGGATTGATCAAGGAGGAGGATTACAAGGCCGTTGTTATCAAGGTTTTCTTCAAGTATGGCATATTTTGGTTAATGGGCATCGTAAACTTATGAAAGATGGCCTTTTTTTTTGGTCGATACTGACCTCGCGCTTTTCTTCATTCGAATAGGTACATTGAGGTCATGAGGAATCTGCAGTTTGCCTACTGGTTGGAGCCAGCAGGCTCGCATGGAGTGTGGGGCTTGGACGACTACCACTTCTTGCCATTCCTCTTTGGCGCGGCTCAGCTGAGGGGACACAAGTACATCCGACCAAAGTCCATCCACGACAACGATATTGTTTCTGAATTCTCCAAGGACTACATGTACTTGTCATGCGTCAAGTTTATCAACTCTGTACGACAAGTGTTTTTTTGTTTTGTTTTGTTTTGTTGTATTTTTTGCCTGGGCTTATTGTGTCCAATGGAACGAAAACGAAGAGAACTTACTTTTGTTACGAATATGCAACCTGTTTAGGTCAAATCCGCGTCGCTGAGATGGCATTCCCCTATGCTGGACGACATCAGTGCGGTCAAGACGTGGGACAAGGTCAACTCAGGCATGATCAAGATGTACAAGGCCGAGGTGTTTGGTAAACTGCCCATTATGCAGCACTTCTTGTTTGGGTCACTGCTGCCTTTCAAGGGCATGAGCGACACACGCATCATGGACGAGGATGAGGAGGATGCAGGCATCGAGGGTCATCAGCATGTGCACGCCTTTGGCCAAGAGTTCCCCACGTGCTGCGGCATGAAGATCCCCAGTGCCATTGCGGCAGCGGCAGCCTCTGGTGCCTCTGGCGACCGGACCATTCCTGGCATACCCTCCGGCGCAAGACGCCTTCCATTCGACTAATTAACCATCCACCATAGCTTACTTGGCCAATCTGTTCTTAATACAAACACGCTGCCCAATCATCTGAAACGCCTCGACATCACAAGGTCGAATTTTTTTCCCGCCAATTTTTTTTTGCTGAGGTGATCGAATCAAGTGCTGATTCACTTTTTTTTTTCTTTTTGTGGAGTCGAGTGCACCGGGTGTGAGGATCATCGTTTGATCCAGTCCGTTTGATCTCACTCAACCCACTCACTCTTCTTACTTACCCACCTCAACCCCTTCCTTCTCCTTCTGCACCCCGTTCCCATTCCCCCTTTCCTTAACAACACTCTCACAAACCCCACCAAAGATACCATCCAGCCATGGCTTTGGATCCCCCTCATCCACAGCATCCACAGCATCCACAGCATCCACAGCATCCACAGCATCCACAGCAACAGCAACAGCAGCAACAACATAGACCAGCAGATGGAATGCAATACTACCCAGACCCCAACATGGCATATCATCCCCAACATCATCAGTACCAGCAATACCAACAACCTCAGTATCAGCTCATGCAGACGGTTGGGAGCCAGCCTCTCCCGCTCCAACACCACCACGACCCCTCCGTGAGCCACCAACAGCCCATGCAGCAGGCCCACATGCATTTGCTGCAGTCCTATTGGATGAAGCAGATGCACGACGTCGAGAACGTGCCTCAGGACTTTAAGATCCACCACTTGCCACTAGCCAGAATCAAGAAGGTCATGAAGACCGACGAGGATGTCAAGGTAAATGGTTTATATGGTACACTACAGAACACAACTCCGTATGTGTGTGTGTGTATGTGTATGTGTGTGTGTGTGTGTGCAAAGGCCAGTTCCTGTACGAGATGGTGGTACATGTGTCGAACTCATTTGACGTCCACTAACTGAGCCTGGTCTCTTAATTTTGCTGGTTCGTTCACAGGCGAAGGTAAGAGTTGTCCATATGACACTCATAAACATACAAACTCGAGAGATGTGTGCCTTCCAACACTTTGTATGTTTACGATGGCTTGTTTTCCAGATGATTAGCGCAGAAGCACCCATGATTTTCGACAAGGGCTGCGAAGTCTTTATCACGGAACTGACCATCCGTGCTTGGTAAGCAAAAAAAGGTCTTTTGGTTACTCAGACCTTTTTTTATGTTGATGATAACTACAAAAACATGCACCTAATGTTCATATCATGTTCAGGATCCATGCCGAGGAGAGCAAGAGAAGAACACTGCAGCGAAGTGATATCGCAGCCGCGATTAGCAAGACTGACATGTTTGACTTTCTAATTGACATTGTCCCTCGCGAAGAGTTCCGGCTCAGCGCAAAAGAAGGAAAGACTGCAGCCGTTGCTCAGCATCGGGCCAGTAGCAGCTCTGGCGGCAGTGACCATCGCCGAAGCCAAGAAATCTTTCCTCCTACGATCATGGCTGGACAGCCTCTTGAGGGCTACCCGTATCCATATATGCTCGAGAATGGATCGTTTGCGATGGTACGCAAAAAAAAAGTGGAACCGCAACAAATACTTTTAATCTATTCCGCAGGGAGGGAAACAGGCGCGACGCAGTTGACTGCTGTGCCCAACCTGGATCACGCTTTCTTTTTTGGTCTCTGACAGAAATGACATTTCTTTTTGGTCTCGCTAGGGTCCCGGGGCTCCTGAGGGACTGGATCCATACCAGCAACAGCACCCGCATCTCCAGCTTCAGTATTTGCAGCAGCAGCAGCAGCAGCAGCAGCAGCAACGCTATGACTACCAGCAACAACAGCAACATCATCCACTGGACGATAGTTCATCATCTTCAGCACCCATGATGCCTCCCCACACGCAGCCTGAATCTTGGTGATACACTCTTTTGTATCATCAACCATGACGACCATTGGATATCCTGCCTCTGTTTTTTCTCTCTTTGCTTGCGTTTTTTTTTTTTTTTTTTTTTGCCCTAGATCACCTTAATACCTAATACTTCTACATGTAATCTTCTCCATTCTCTTCTTCCACCTTGCTTCCATTTTTTATTTCTCTTCAGTCTGTAATTGCTCACACACCCACACGTTACACTCGCCTTTCCTCGTGTGCCCCATGTGGCACGCTAGGAGGCTTCTACCTGCAACGTATGTCGATCCGCCGACAAACACGTCACTGACACCCTTCGCACTGCTCGGAATAAATTTTAATTTTTTTTTTTTTTTTTTTTTTTTTTTGGTTGCTCGAACGTGTCCTAATTTGTTTCCTTTTTTAACATTCCAATCAGTTTCCATCTCGCACACAACATAAACACATCTACCCTTCCTTCCTTCTTCATCCATTTAACAATTACAACCCCCATGTGGCTCTCAGATACTCAAAGTAACCTACAAACATTAGCAACACGTCAATGGACCCAGACCGGACGTTTGGATCGCCATTTCTAACGTGTTCCCACTATTCCGCGCTTCAAATAGAAATCGGTGTTGGACTGACCGCGTTCGGTCTCTTTTTCATGTTGATGGGCGTCATGATGTTCTTTGACGGAGGCCTATTGGCTATTGGAAATGTAAATGAGCCATGGACAGTAGTCGATTGCTTTGTCGCTGGAGCTGGATAGATGACTTTAAATATGGAAAACGATCCCGCCAAATGGAATATGACCGTCAAAGTACATTCATCAACGAAAACTTGGGAATACCCGGGTTATGACGAGGCTAATAGAAAACAACAGGAGGTCGCTTGATATATAGCAGGATCCTGAGTCACGAACACAGCATAACGTCATAGCAGCTTCGCCCAACAGGCTCGAAGAGCAGTTAAACCAAGGTGGGCTTTGCTCATCGAAGGAACGCGGGACTTGACATTTCTTTTTTTCTCTCTTTTCTTCAAATTACTTTCTAGGTCCTGTTCTTGGCAGGACTGACACTGGTGATTGGGACCCAAAAGACTATATACTTTTTCGCACGGAAGCAAAAGATCCGAGGCACAGCATGTTTCTTTGGCGGAATTCTCTTGGTGTTTCTCAAATGGCCCTTTATCGGAGTCATTGTCGAGCTCTTTGGGTTCATCAACCTGTTTGGCGATTTTTTCCCGGTGGTGATCGGCTTCTTGAGGAGGCTGCCCGTCATTGGCAATGTGCTGAGCGCTCCAGGAATCTCCAAGGTACGAAAAACAACATGGCGAGGGAGAGAAGGATAAAGAATCAGTCGGACAAATAACTGGGTCTTAATGGATGGGGTTTTTTAATGCTTTTGTATCTTGCCATGTTGCGGACCATTTAGTATTTGCCTACATCCAGGTCTCCCTAGTCATCGGACGTCTTGCCTAACCTCTGTGAATATACTTTTCTTTTTGTCGTGACACATCATCCTCTCGGGAATAGATCGTGGATCGTCTCAGTGGCCAAAGACTCCCAGTTTGAACATTGGAAAGAACACCACGCTCTTATTGCGACCATTTATTCCTACTACATTCCTATTCTCGCCTAATAAATACTCCCTGTACCATCCGACTACCTACCTACATACCGACCACGCTAACCAAAAACAAAGGGTTGGACAAGCCTTTTTGAAGTTTTGAACGGCTACCTGCACCCGCTGAGATACAATGCGATGACAACATGCGCCTTTCCATTGTGCGGGATGTTTTTATCGTGTCTCGGATTGCACAAAAGGTGGCACAAAGAACGCTGTGGAGTAAAGTGTAAAAAAAAAAAAGTAGTGGGTGGGAAAAGGACGACAAAAGTGGTAAGCAAAAAAACACACACACAAACTCCATTTCTCCAACAGCCCAAAAAATTGCTTGGGTTCGAATTGTTCGATATACGACGAGCAAATAACATTTCATTTCTTCAAGGGAATGAACGGAATGAAACGAAGAGCGGGACCAGAGACATTGGGCAGCTCACTTGTTGAAGTAGGAAAAAGAGCGAGGCTTCTTGAGTTTACTGCTTGGACTGGTGACATCCTTGCTTTCATTTCTTCCCGTTCCAATCCAGCTATTGGATTTACAGTGGTACTACGAGAACGAAAGGCTATGTTCAATACCGTGGGAGTTGGAGTACAGAACACACACAGTCAGTTCAGTAGCCTGTTTTTTCTTTCCTTTTTTTTCTTTTGCCATGCGAAGAGATACACATCGGCAAAGAGTAGCGTGGTCGAATGGGACAAAGGAAAGAACAAAAAGAAAAAAAACACCTCACTTGCCTGCGTGCAAACAGGGGTTCCTGCAGAATTGATAAAATACGTCGTGTGTAATAATACTTTGGGGTTGAGATGTCTTTGCCAGAAATGATCGTCCTTCTTCCTTCTGTTCAGGGCCATATTGCTTCCAGGGCCATCCTTCCAGAGTATAATGAAGATATTAATCGCATTAAGAAGATAGCAAAAAGAAAAGCGCGCCAGAGGGCCCTGTCTGTCCTCGAGCGATGATGTATTTCAGGATGGAATGGAGTTGCAGAGTGACAAGGGGACAAACGACAAGGGACATAGTGGAGAAGAGAAAATGCGAGGTTTTTTGTTCTCGAGCTGAATACTCCCTTGGCTTTGTGAATGTCCAGCCCACCTTCCCCTTCAAGTCCAAACCAGGTGAACTGATCGAGAACTCATTTTAACCTTTTCTCTCTCATTTTCTCATTTCTTTTTTTCTTCTGCTTCCTCGTCTCCTCATTTCCACTCTCTCTTCCTCTTTTCTCTTCAGTCTCGTCTCTCTTCCTCATTCCTTCAGCTTAATCCACCGTCGCATTCCTGTCTTGAACTCTTCTTTCTTTTGTCATCCCACTCTCCAATTTCAATTCCATCTTTTCTTCCATTATTATTTTGTACAACATACACCTATTGCTTGCCCTTTGACCAATACCACCACTCCACCACTTCACTCTTTTCATACCCATCCACCACCACAGCACATATCACCAGACAACATGAACTTCTTCAAGTCAAAACCAAAGACCCCGTACGAGCTGGCCCGCAACCTCAAGGAGTCCATCCAGAAGCTCGATGGTCCTGACAAGAGAAAGGTAAAAAAAACCGTGTTTTGTGTTGATGTTGTGTTGTGTGGGATGTATACCAGCCGGAAAAAGTGGATCCTGTTGTTTGAGCGGAGGTATATCGACGAACAAACAACATCATCATCACTAAAACCAATTTCCGCACGAACAAAATACACTACACACGTTTCTCACGATTGCAAATCAACGAACAAGGCAAAAAAAAGACACGCCTCCGTGAGGGTGGCGGCAAAAAGACCAAAGAGCAAAAAAAAAAAAAAAAAAAAAAGAACAGCCCAGAGCGAGCGGCCAAAAAAAAAAAAAAAAAAAAAAAAAAAGTTGGCATTAACCAGGCTCAACAAAAGGCTGATATAACAAAAAATATCGAGTGTGATCACAAAAGCCATCATAGTAATCCTTGACCCTCAGGGGGTTTGCAAGAGTCGAGAAAAAAAAACACGAGAGGCAGTGAAAGGTAGACAGAGTGTGTATGAGTGAGAGAGATGTATACCCTTATATGAGTATGTGAGTACGTACGTGTGTGTGTGTGGGTGCGTGTGAGTGCGTGTGAGTGCGTGGCGTGGAAGGCAAGTGACGAGAATAAACTGTGGAGAACGAGAGTGAGTGAAGAGAGAGTAGGGGATGGAAGGATGGAAGGATGGAAGGATGGACGGAGGAGGAGAGCGAGTGGGACAGCACGCCCTTTTTTGAACGTGTGTTCGTGTGCCTGACCGATCCCGAGTGTATTTTTTTTTCTTGTATTCTGCTCACACCTCCACTCCACAAATTTGATTGGCATGGATCGTGTTATGCTGTGTGTGTGCAAAATGTGGGAGTGTCGTCCCTCTATCGCTGGCGTTGGTCGTACAGCAGTAAAACTCGTGCAACTTTTCTGACCCTGGATCACTCAACACTGTTTTCTTTTACTGTGGACATGATTAGGCTACCGAAGACATTTCCAAGATCCTGGTGGCTGTCAAGACAATGCTTTACGGAGACAGTGGTATGCGATAAGCAAAAACTTCAGCTTGACGGGATGCATTCAAAGGAACGCTTTCTGGACCATGACCGTAAGAAAGAAAACCCTCTCAATACTAAACTCGTCCACATTTCCTTTTTCTCAACATTTTTAGAAAACGACCCAGTGCCAGAAACCGTTGCTCAGCTTGCTCAGGAGGTCTACAGCAACAACCTCCTGCAGCTCTTGGTCGATAACATTGCCAAGTTTGAGTTCGAGGCCAAGAAGGATGTTGCCCAGATCTTCAATAATTTGCTCCGTCGCCATATTGGATCCCGTTCGCCCACTGTCGAGTACCTGTGCACACGCGACCAGATCCTTTTCACTCTGATCCAAGGGTACGTAGACTTTTCTTTGTGTTTTGACTTTTTTTTTTTTATTTTTTTTGCACACGAATCGCCATCGTTCCACAGTCTCCTATTTTAGGGGCAAAATAAGGAGAGAACAAGAGCGAAGAGAAGGGTTTGAGCATGACGACACAGGACACACACACACAGAGAGAGAGAGAAAGCGTACAAAGGAGAGGCACAACAACCCTTTTATTACCTCATAGTCGTACCCACGTTTTCAGCCTTTGCCTCGTTATTTCTATTTCGAGGAGGTCATCAGGATGCAAAAACCAAGCCCGACATCACACGGACATATGGGCGACACGGTGCTGTTTGTTGTTTGTTTGTTTGTTTGTTGGATGGACACTCGAATATGCACCAACACAGGAGCGACTCTTTCTTTCCTATTTTTTTTTCGACCTGGGAGTATCGATGTTCTACCGAAGCACATACCCATTGTGTTTGGTGTTTGGGCGCATTGACCTTCTTTCCTGGACAGAGACATGGGCGATCCCTGGGTGTAAGATCATTCTGTGTCCATGGGCGCCCTGCGTTTGCTTACCTGTGGTCTATGTTATGGCATTATAATCGTGCGATGGTAGAAGTCCAAAAAAAAGGGGGGCGATCAAGGCAAATTGAGATCATCTCAGCAACATGACGTCTACTAGTCAACACAGGGGCATACCTTGTTGCTTTTCGTTTTCAGTACGACTGGGCCAAATCTCGACCTTTAGCCGAGGAGAGGCCTTCCGCGGACAAAGCTTGCCTCACCCCTTACTCCTCATCATGCCAACTCTGTTTACTAACGACTGTTTCATCTTGAATACACTTGTCTTCGTGAACTCGATAGATATGAGAACCAGGAGATTGCTTTGAACTGCGGCATGATCCTGAGAGAGTGCTTGCGCCATGAGGTCCTCACCAAGATTGTCCTCAACTCGCAGAAGGTCTACAAGTTCTTTGACTATGTAGAAATGAACACGTTCGATATCGCCAGTGACGCCTTTGCCACCTTCAAGGTATGTTCTGCGTTCGTTTGGTCGAGAAGCTACCCCACACTTTGGATACTAACCACACTTTTCTCGCGCGTTCTCCTCGTAGGAAATCCTGAGTCGTCACAAAACCTTGGTTGCAGAGTTTTTGGAGAGGAACTATGACGAGTTTTTCGAGAAGTATACACAACTTTTGCAGTCGACAAATTACGTTACCAAACGGCAATCACTAAAGGTAAGCTCCAGGAAACTGAACGAAGCGCACGGAATATCGTTTATTCTCGGAGGTCTGAAAAAAAAAGTCGCTGACTCGTTTTCTTTTCTCATATAAAATCTAATAGCTGTTGGGCGAAATTCTCTTGGATCGAGCCAACTTCACAATCATGACACGTTACATTGCCAATGCAGACAACTTGAAGCTGATGATGAACTTGCTGAAGGACAGGAGCCGCAACATTCAGTTCGAGGCGTTCCATGTCTTCAAGGTAAAGCGATTCACAGGCGTACTTTCAAGTTGTGTGCTCCAAACGCTTGGCAGCCTTCTGATCATACCCTCTCTTTTACATGGCAATAACTAGGTCTTTGTGGCCAACCCAAACAAGAACAAGCCTGTACTGGACATCTTGTCAAAAAACCAAGACAAGCTCATATCCTTCCTGAGCACGTTCCACAACGACCGCAACGGTATGTTTGGAGGTCAACGCATGCGCTCACGGGCTATTGTTGCTATGAGGCATATGGCTTTAACAAAATGATTTTTTTTTTCCACTATTAGAGGACGAGCAGTTCAACGACGAAAAGGCGTTCTTGCTGAAGCAAATCCAGGATCTCTAGCAGACCATCATAGAACGAAAACAAAAAGGAAAAACAAAAAGGAAAACAGATCAAATTGGAAAAAAAAGAAAAACACAGAGAAAAACGGACACCTTTTTCTTCATTAAAGAAAGAACAAGACCAAGGACGACATATGGAAGGGTGGGGTGTATATTCTAATCGAGGCTGCACTTGAGTTCCCTGGGAGAAGATGACTTTTCCCATGGACTGAGGAACGCATCGATGGCCGAGAATGTAAAAGGGGCGCGGAAGAGGGCAAAGTGGTTCGAGTGGGTCTCGTCCAGGTCGCAGTAGTCTTCCAGGACCATGTTCTGGATGTCTTCGTTTCCCATGACGAGCTCCTTGGGCGCGTCTTTGTCTTCATCCTCATCCTCGTCATCGTCATCGTTATCGCTGTTATTGTTGTTGTTGTTATTGTTGCTGTTATCAGCCTCATCCTCATCGTCGTCGCCGTGTTTGAGAGGACGCTGGTGGTCGTCGTGATGGAGCTTGCTCTTGATTTTCTTGGTCGTTTTCTTCATTTTCTCCACGCCCTTGGTAACGACCTTCATCAGTCCCCGGGTAAAAGGCGTGACGAGCTGGTCGTTGCGGGTCACCAGGTTCAGGTACCTGACACCCGGCACACTCTCCTGGTCCTCAGCATACAGCTCCTCCATAAACTCGGACTGGTCCAAGAGCTGGACACAAGCGGGGCAGTACTGCTCAACCTGCTTGTGCAAGAAATCAAAGAACCCAAAGACCTGGGAGATGCCCAGCAGGCCTTGGAGACTGGTCCCACGCCCGATGGGCGAGACACTGACGAGGGAGCGGGTCCTCTCGGCGCCGTCGAGGTAGCGCAGGTACCATCTACATGTGAATATATACATATGTGTGTGTGTGTCACGAAAATACGATGGAATAAAAAAATAAATATTACTTTTCGAAAGGGAGATGCTGGGGAGATAGAAAAGGACTCCTTGAATTTTTTTGGTCTTTACCTTGGGACGACTGTGCCTTCTGAATGGCCAATGATATCAACCTGCGTGGCATTGGTTGCTTCCAGGACCTTGTCGACAAAGGTATCAAGTTCTTTGGCCGAGTCGCGAATATCTGTCAGACCGCCAACGTCGTCCAGATTCGGAAGCATGCCGTACTTGAGCTAGAAGGTGAAGTTTTTTTTTTTTTTTGCAAAGAAAGCTTTTTCTTTTTAACATCAAAGTCGAGGTTTGGATTTTGAAAAATCGATTGAGTCGCACTGTTCTTTACCTGGAAGACACAGTAGCCGTTCTCGGATAGCTGTTGGGCCAAGTACGCCCAGCTAGTGCGCGTATTCGTAAGATGGAGGTGTTTGATCAGGCTCTTTGAATACTCGTGTTCAGCCAAAAAAAAAAAAAAAAAAAAAAAAAAGTGGGACCATGATAGAACCCTGTTCTCAAACCTTGTGAAAGACGGTGCAAGCAATCCGTGGAGCAATATGACAGGATATGGGTGAGTTTCCGAGGGCTTGCAAGACCAGTCTGTGTAATCGGTCACTTTTGGGTTGTAGCTTAAATCCTCGGGTTCAGCAGCTCCGGCCATGAAGGAGAGGATCGACAGCTGCTGCTCTGGCTCTGATGGTCCTTGGTAGTTGATCACAAAGCTCTCGGGCCGGGCAAGAACTGTGGAGAGATTGATGGCGCTCATGGCCAGCACGAGAGACAACGAGGTAACACGCATTCTTGCTTTGTTCCTTTGAGTAAAGTGGTTGAGCAAAGTGAAATGAAGAAAAAGTTGAGGAAACAAAAAGACAGGATCTGCTGTATTGATACTTTCACTCTAACAAAAAAGGGGGGGGCAAGTTGAGGCTAGCAAAGGAAATGAGAAATTTCTTTGCCTTGATGAGAGTACGTACGAATAGCCATGAGGAGAATGCTCCGACACATGGCGTAGTGGCAGTTGGAGAAGGAATGGCCTTGTATCGACATATTCCTCTCAACCTTCACCATTGAACACCCTTCTCTTCTTGTCCTGGTCTGCTCTTTATTCTTGTCTTTGTCTGCAAGAAAATGTCAACAACATTGAAGTTGCAAAAACAATGAAAAGCAAAAAAAAAAAAAATAGTGTGCAAAGTGCGAAAGTGTGCAAGTGGAACAGTCGTTGCTACTTCAAGCAAAAGAAACAAGAAAAAAAATCAGATCCTGGACAAGTCCTCACGGCGTCGGCGAGGTGTTCCGTCCTGTTTTCTATCTCGACGGAGTCGCTGGGGCTGATTTGGTGATACGCTCATGCTATTCATGACAGATATAAAGAAAGCATAGCAAAGGTAAGTCACACTACCCTTACCCTTCAATACGTCAAGAAAGACCCAACGTGAATATACCTAGCCATGGCCGCCTCGAGCTCCAGTGTGGCTCTTCTGACCTCGAGTGTGGCCCTGGCTTTCTGCAGTCGTGCCTCCAGCGCCCACGCGTCCGGGTTGAAGCTCCGCCGTTGGAAACCTGCTTTGCGTTTAGGCAAAAGGGTCTCTTTCTGGTACCAAAAGATATTGATCGCGTTCACGAACTGGTCCTCGTCGGCAGTGTCGACATGCTCAAAGTACTGGTCCAGAATGCTTTCGCTCTCCTCGAGGACCCGCTCCCAGTGCGACTTTTGTTTCCTGTTGCTGATCAACCGTGACGAGGTGGGCAAGAGTGGGCTCAGGGTCCGAATCAGTTTGTGGTTCCGTGCCAAACCGTATCCACGCACGTTCACGGTGTAGTCGGAGCGCGAGACCACGGCCAGGACCATGAGCTGCGACTCGGTCAGGCCCAAACGCTCGAGGAGGTCGTCCTTGTGGAAGACCAGGAGCTGGCTCTTGTTGTGTGGATTGGGGCGCAAGAGCTCCTGAACGCGGCTATGCAGGAACAGGTCCGAGTCAGCAGAAACCACGGCGCACTGTTCGATATCGGGCTGGCGGGCGATACAAACATCGGCTTCGCCTCGGCAATAGCAAACATTCCAGCCCTTCTTCTCCAAGTTGGCAAGGATGCGTTCGCCGACGGGCTTGGGAATCGATCGACAGTCACTGATGAGCTTAAGAGCCGTGACAGGGGCACCTTCGAGACCCTCGCCTCTGGCAGCGGCAGTCTCACAGTGCTCAACCATGGCGGCGGCGCGGTGAAGGGCGTTGCTCTTGAGGTGATAGCGGCGCAGATGCTCGTCGGCCTTTTCAGCACTCGGCAGGCCGTCGAGGTGGATGGTGGTGTTGTCGATAGAGAAGGAGGCAGAGAGTTTGCGCATGAGAATCTTTGTGATGTGTCGAGCATCGCGATTGGGAACAGTCTTGTAAATGGCGCGAATGAGGTAGTAGTAGGTGCCCATGAGGTCGAGGTGGGTGTGCTTGGACGACCGTGTGTCCAGCGGTGTGCCCCAGACGTCGAACCGGGCCAGGAACGCGTTCCAGCCCTGGAAGCCCATCGCGACTTGAGTTCGTCGGGGTGTGAGGGTGGCGAGCAAAGGAGCAGAGGGTAGTGGGGGGAATGGTCGAGAGTGAGTGGAAGTAGGACAAAAGAAGACGAAAGAAAGAAAAAGAAGAAAAAGAAAAAGGGAAACAAAGAAAGCAAAGCAAAGCACACAGAGCTCATCGCATGTCCACACACAGAGCACACCTCGACACGTTTGTTGGTCTCTCAAATCCATCTTTGGGGTCCGTGTCCTTTCCTGGGCTGAGAAGAGAGCCGTCGAGGGCGAGAAACCCAAGCAATGAATGCATCGCGAACCACAAGACCCGCTCAAAGGTATTTGTCTGGATATCCTCTTGTACTCTTTTACTACTTTGAGATGGTTGGAGTGGAGCCCTCTTGTTCTTGTTCGAAGGCCGTAACAGAGCGTGCAGGGCTGTCGTGAGTGTGCGTGCATTGAAATGCAAATACATGGGCGACCAGGGAACGTCACGTGACATCAAAAGCAAGTTTGCTGCGCCACACTGTTTTGTATTTTCATAGAGCATGTGCTGGGAAATCATTCAATCCCACTCATCACCTTAGTCTATCAACCACAATCATGTCGGCGGAAATTGAAGAGAAGCTCCAGTCCATGGACCTCCAGGAGGAAGATCCCAGCGTAAGGCCCCCCATCCACTGCCTCATCCCCTGCTTTCACATTACGACCATCTCCTACGTCACGCTATTTCAAACCTTCGACTGGACTATTTTAACCCACCAAGAGCAATGAAAAAAAGAAACACGCACCGACACGTTTCTGACGTCAGGATGATCTTGAATGGATGCTGTCGACACCCAAGGACAGCCAAGCAAACATGACGACGATACGTGAACCTGGTGTGCTTTCGACAAAATTACACAGCCCGACCATCTAAACACCCAAACTAAAGCACCATCTACCTAATCTTGTCTCGAATCTATGCGCACTTTAATTTGCCTAGTTAATCTCTAACGTCGCCTCTGCTTTCCTCACCTCCATAGCTCATGTTCGACCTTAGCATGAAGAAGAAGAAGAAAAAGTCCAAGAAGACTGAAGAGGAGCCCGTCGAGGAGGCACAGGAGAGCCAGGAGGCCCCTGCTGGTAGGTTTTTTCTTCTTTTCAGGATGATCCTCTGTCGATACATCCCGCAGTAAACGTCATGTTGAATACAAAGCCAAGGGGAAAGAACACACGTTGACTCATTCAATTTATCATGACTCGTATTCGCTCAAACTCCATACAGATGCCGCCGAGGAGGACCCTATGGCCATGTTTGGCGAGAAGAAGAAAAAGAAGAAAAAGGTCAAGGTCGAGGTAAGAACTCCCCCTCAAAAGCACACACACACACACACACACACACACACACACACACACACACACACATTGATCTGTTCCTTACTACTTTTCTTTAAAGACTACATCGAGAAAATGCGCGAGATTACTAATCGGTTCTTTTACACAACCAAAAAACAACGAAAAACGAAAACTCAGGATGATGCTGCTGCTGAGGGCGGTGAGGAAGCTGCCGCTGACGGCGAGTCCTTTGACTTTGGCGACATGAAGAAGAAGAAGAAAAAGTCCAAGAAGGTTGATTTCTCTGCCTTCGAGGACGGTCAGGACCAGGAGGGCGAGGATGGTGCCAGGGATCCCGATGATCCCTTTGCTGCTGATGACGATGAGGGCGCTCGCTCGACCAGCAAGGGTGCCGAAACTGAGGAAGGCTGGATTGGATCAAACCGCGACTACACATATACCGAGCTCTTGTCCCGTATCTTCAAGATCCTTCACCAGAACAACCCCCAGTTGGCTGGTGAGAAGAAGCGTTACACCATTGTTCCTCCCTCGGTGATGCGTGATGGTAACAAGAAGACTGTCTTTGCCAACGTGGCCGATATCTGCAAGAGGATGCATCGTCAGCCCGAGCACGTTATCCAGTTCTTGTTTGCAGAGTTGGGAACTTCGGGATCCATTGACGGAAGCCAGCGTCTGGTGATCAAGGGCCGTTTCCAGCAGAAGCAGATCGAGGCTGTGTTGCGTCGCTACATTGTGGAATACGTCACCTGCAAGACTTGCAAATCGCCCGACACCATGCTCACCAAGGAGAACCGTCTGTTCTTCTTGCAGTGCGAGGCCTGCGGTTCCACAAGATCCGTCTCGGCCATCAAGTCTGGTTTCCAGGCCCAGACCGGCAAGCGTGCTGCCCAGCGTGTCAAGGCTGCTGCTGTAAGTAGAACATGGAGAATATGTATTGGTTTGTTGTTGCGATATGTTATAACTTGTGTACTGATATTATTATTATTATTATTTTGGAACTTGTCCCATTCATAGTAATTTCGCAAAGAGGTTGCGAAGAGGAGAGGAGGAGGAGGCAGTCGCCAATAAATTTTTTCTACTTTTTACTTTTTTTTTTTTTTTTTTTTGGGCTCTAGTTCGCGTATGTTTTCTAGTTAGTATCCAGTCAGGTCGACCCTGGCGATGGGTGGGCTATCAAGCTCCCAGGGCAAGGACAGATCTGGGAGAATACCGCCTGGGAGACAGCCGATCGGGCAAGGCCTCCAGGTCTCGGCGTCGAACATGGTCCACGATCCTGTTGCCTCCACTGAGTTGTGATTAGTTGCCTGCGTCATAGTCTCAGTGGTGTCAGTCATTTCGACATCAAGCCCTTCTGAGGATGTCGCAACACTTTGCTCAGCAACCTCCCACCCTGGAGCAGGATCGTGTGATACTGGTGTGGGAGCAGTAGCAACGGGTGCTGAGGTGGATGCGCCCGAGACGAGTCTTTGGTCAATCTGTTTGAGGATGGGTCCGATACGCTCCTTAATCTCTGCATCCGACTCTATAACAGTGTTCAAAACTGAGCGGAGCAAGGGACTGACGTTGGTCAAACTGTTCTCCAGGCAGTCCTCGACAATGTTGATGATATCGTCGTTGTCAAACATAGCCGGTGGTTGCTGAGCTGCTTGCTCGGCAACCAGTTGAGCCGCCATGGCTGCGACGGACAGTCGGGGAGTTGCTGTTGGAGAATTGACCGAAAGATTGGAGAGGGAAGGTGAATTTGGGATTGAGGATAATGGGGATGGCGATGTGAGGAAGCCACGAGGGTGCTTGGTGGGAGTATGCAAGCTGTCGTAATGGAGTTTCAGCAGATGTTTGATCCAAGCCACTGCGGTTCATAGGGAAAAGAAAAATCGTAGTTAGATAACGCTGCGGACAAAATTAAAACGATGATCATAAAGGGAAAGCTGGAGCTTACAAATGGTAATGAGGTAGCTTCCTGCTTTCGCGGTGGTTCCAGATGGTGCGTTGGCCTCGATCAACTTATCCAGCATGCCGTTGACAAGACTAACCCAAAAAGAAAGTACCTCGCCGTCCTTCGTGCTGCTCATGGCGCTCAAGTCGAGGTGCAGCCTCGCCATCAGTGGCATCCAGCAATAATCGACCATCCGCCCCAAGCTGTCCAGGTTCAGGTCTCTAGCTGACGCACGCATCTTCTTTGACTTGGGGACCAGCATTCCGGGCTCCAACAAAATAGGGACGAGGGTATCTAATAGTTCGTCTCCCGATCCACAGCGCTTGACCAGTTCTCGCACTAGACGTGAGATGACGATGTGTTCCTGCTTTGGCTGTGGTAATGAGTTTTCTATAGGGTAACAATTGTAGCGGACCGTTGAGCAAGATGAGCACAGCGATGCATCGCCTGTATAGTGATGCCTTGCCACGAACCTTCGATCTGCTTCTCCTTGATGGTCCTGTGTGCCTCCATGATTTGGCGGACATCATCCGACATGGCCGACTTCATCTCTTCACTTGGCTTCTCGTCCAATCGTACAGACACCAGCTGTGGCATCCAATAATTTTCGTTGATCCATGCCAATGCCTATCACATTCAAAATTGTTGTGTTAATTTTCATTGTGATATTCTAGTTTCATATCAGGTTTTTCCATTATTTACCTGATGTGTTGCACTCCTGAGAATGGCCAGACTTGGCAAGTAGTCGTGTGTCGCCGTGTGCCGGAGTTCTACGAACCACACGGGCATACCAACTTTCTCGACAGCGAGGTAGGCGATTGACTTTGCAGTTTTGGCAGACTGGAAGGCATCGACGTAGCCGTTAACGAAGCGGATAAAGACCATAGAGTACATGAGCCGCAGCTCCTGGTCTGTCAAGTTCTGGGTCCAGTCACGGACAACGGCCTGGACAAACGCTGCTGTCGAGTCGATGGCGTGGGGCAGTTTGCCTCTGGCTTCCCATGCCCTGATCTGTAGTGAGATTGTGTAGTCCAGAGAGAAACTGGTGAGTATCATCTTTGTTGTGGTGCTCCCGCTGGTGTCTGTTTTGATTGTGGTGTATTTACACGTCGCAAGGCACATTCTTGTGCTCGGATATCGGTAATGCCGTCCTCGAGTGGCGAAGGATAGAACCATTCGTAGACCTGAATGAACTCTGCAGGCGAATGCCATGGTACGAGCTTTGGCAGCTTTGGTGGCATTGAGAGTATATGTGTGAAGGGAAGATTGCAAGTCGCAGTGATTGAAATGCAAACGGCCGGATTGGAGTGTAGATGGAGCTGAGGTTGATCTTGACCGGATTCGCAATCGTCTTCGCCTTGGAGGAAGCCCTTTCGCAAAAAAAAAAATTGATGGCAATTGTTTCAAGCCACCCACTTCAAATCCAACAGTGAGGTTGCCACCAACCTTGAAGACTGAGAACCTTAGCTTTTATTCTTCTATTACACATCTTCTTTCAAGACTCGGCGGTTCTTCTTCTTTGGCTCGGGCGCTACAGGAATAGAGGATCGAAAAGAGAACGCAAAGAGTTAGTAAAATATGATCGAGCCACCTAGAACAAATAAAGCGCAGAGAGTATGCGTACCGTGTGTGTTCTCTCCGACATAGAACTTGCGAAGAACCATGATGGCCTCGCCACGGTAATATCCACCTTCGGAGGGGTATGTTTCATGTGGCAGGTTGACGCTACAAGAGTTCGGTGTGAAAACAAAGTTAGTTATATTGGCAAAGTGTAGTAGTTTCCAGCCAAGGAGTTGCAGTAACACTTACTCCTTGTGAATGTGGAAGACGGAGCCATTACCACCAAAGCGATCATTGCCAGCACCAAAGTACACTTGACCAATGCCTATCGAGAGTAAAACCGGCCAATAAAGTCAAACCAAGGCAGTTAGAAGATAGAAGATAGAAGATAGAAGGCTTGCTTATCGAGAACTCAAGAGGTGCATTGAAAAACAAGCATTCTTCCATACCAAGTTGCCGAAGAGCACTCGCGCACATGACACAAGGCTCGATGGTCACGTAAAGGGTGACATTTCTCCAGAAGGCAGTAGCATCCTGGTCGATCTGACTCCGGTACTCTTCCTTGGACAGGATCATGTCAATTCCTTCAAACTCTGCATGACGTGTTCCCTATGAATATCAAACAATACTCGGTTTAGGGTTTAGTATCCAGGCCAGAATAAGGCGCATGATGAGGATTTGCGGGAACTCTGTCCTTACGTTGAGACTCTCGTTGGTCCGATTGCGGCCCTTTCCAATGATCTCTCCTGATGGGTCGTAGACAAATACGCATCCTACTGGCACCTCGCCCACACTGTGTGCCTCCTCTGCCTAGAGTGATAAAGAAATAAAGAAGACGCCTTCAGCATGAGTTTGACCGCAAGATCTAGTTCTCATGGAATGACTTGCGCGTATATTCCAGAATGCATAATAGCCCATTCCACTGCACATACCAGATCCAATGCGACACGCATGTGTTTATGATGGATTGTGTCGTCATTGCCGCCATCTTGGGTCACCGCCACCGCCTCATCGTGATTCGTGGTGCTCATGCGTGTGTACTGTGTAGGCTGGGTTCTGTTGATCTGATCTTTTGGAGCGCACGAGTGCCGACTGTGGCTAGAGTGACTCTTTTTTTTAAAAATCTGAATTTTTTTTTTCCGCTATGTATTTCACACTGTCCCATATTGGGCTGAGCCGTCGGGCGAAAAGCATGGGCCATGGATCGTCGATCATATGTACTTTTTTACGCCAATCTCAATGGTTGTGAACGCCATTCTTCTTTCGTTAGGCGCGAACATGAGTGCAATAGATTCTCTTAACAATGGATAGGGCGTGGAATGGGCAGCCTGTGTACTGAAGTTCTATCGCATTTTGACGTGAGCAATCTTTTTTTTTTTTTTTTTTGGCGTTCTTGTTCGCATTTGGAGTCGGTTGATGAGCTCAGCAAACAAAGGTCTAGATGCCAGTGGGATGGGACGGGAAACGGATTAAAGAAACCCACTCGACATTGTGTGGAGCATGGAGCACATCCATCCATATGTGGCAGAGCAACAGCCTTTCTCCAGCCCCATTGTCCACTTGCCGACTGACGGACTAACAAACTGACTGACTGCATGAACTGCGACAGCCTCAGCCTATTAACTTGCCCATCTCCTCAGAGGGCAAAGCCCAGATGGGGTTTGTCCTTGTGGACACAATTAAAAAAAACGACAAACAAACAACTAACCCGAGTATATTCAATCGACCCTCGTCACAATAGCAGAGTGAACCCAGGATGAGCGCGAACAGGAATTCGTTGGTTTCTGTCATCTTTACACAATACACTTTCCCGCCTTACTCGCTCTTTGTATTGGCCAATGAATCGCACGATTACCGCACTACTATTTTGAGGCGTGTCATCGTGCACATGTGCTACATACAATGATATCAGCGCACGGCAATATATTTTTTTTCCTTGGAGTCTTAAATAGACTTCCATTTTTCACCTCCATTGCCTCTTCCTTTTCCTCATTCCATCCCCATTCACCTTTCTCAACCCAACCACACTCACCCACTCAAAGACAATTAACCATGGCTCTTACCTGCTCCGATATCTTCAAGTTCATCTTCGCCGTCATCTTCCCTCCTCTGGGAGTTCTCTTGGAGGTATGGACGGGTCTTGCTGCTGTTGCTCACTTCTTGGCTCGTGGGCACTTTGAACCTATCCACTCGAAGTATGTTGATACTAACAACCCTCCATTGCTATCTGCACTCGGCCTTATAGAGAGGATGCGGCCGCGACCTCATCATCAACATTCTCTTGACCTGCTTGGGCTTCATTCCCGGTATGCAGCTTTTTGTGCACGATATCTGGCCAAGAACGGAGAATGCCAAGCATTGACATTGAATTTAACCTATTACTTTTCTCTTACTAATAATGAACTTAGGTATCATCCACGCTTTCTACATCATTCTGAAGTATTAGTGGAGAGCTGAAGCAAGAACATCCAACTTGGAGCCCTCCCATGCCGTAGCCTCGCGACAGCTCCAATTTGCTTCAGCTCTTTTCACGAAAGCGATCCCCCTCTCTCTCTCTGTACAGCACCCGATAAAATTCCCACACCAAAACAAAAAAAACGCTTCCCCGCCTGTATGTTATGTTATTCTTGTGCTCCCGTAATATATAATAAAAGCCCTTTATCCAAACCAGCTTTAATCTCTTTGTCTTGTGGCATGGGGCGCTTGGAAACCTTGGAAAATAATTCAAAGACAGTTCCTTCCGTGCTTACCTTGAAGGTTGTGGAAGGGTGGGTCCAACAACCGTTTGTCTGCCGTGCTTTGGAACAGAAGGTCTGATAACATGACCCATGACTTGGGCATAAATTCCAATGATGTCACTGATGTCGCTATGGTCGTTTCTACTCTTCACTCGACGCTGGAATAAGCCCTCCACAGCGCTCAACCCGAGAAGAGTCTGTTTGCGCGCAACCCAAAAAAATTAAAATATTTTTTGGCGGCGAAAAAACTGAGGGTGTCCCCACACAAATCATGTGACTTGACCCTGCCAACCCTTGGGCGACGTTTCTTTTTGTTTCCATGCGCAATTCTCACAAACCAAATCCACACCTCACTTCGCCTTCGCGCCCAACTCATCCACCCACATAATTTTGTTTCTACTCCTTTCCCCGAAAACAACAAAGTCCCAATTGCATCTCCACACGCACACACACAATCACACATAATCACAAACACAGCAATGGCCACTATGGAGGAAAAGATTAAGGCTGCACTTGCGCACAAGGACCAGGGCAACGAAGCATTCAAACAGGGCGACATGAAGCAAGGTATCAAGCCCAATCCGTCATGGTCATGGTCGTGGTCATGCCTGTTGATGCTCGAGGGAGGATGCATTGCTCTTAGAAGTGGTCAAGAATGCACAGTGTTAACTCAGCTTTATTCTCTCATACTCCCTTCTTCAACATAGCCCTGACACAGTACCATCATGTAAAAAGAAGAACTTAGCCCTCGGACTATGCTCACCTGCCCTGACATATTTTAGCTTCTAACCAACACTTCGAAACAAAAAAAATCCTGACTATCACTATTTAGGCTGTTCTCGGATTGAGCGGACTGGACAACAAGATGTCCGGCATGGGCATGCTCTCCGGTATGGGCGCTCCATCCCCAGGAGGCAACAACAACGGCTCAGGAGGTCCGGCAACAGACGACCAAAAGAACGAGATCAAGACCAACCTGGCAGTGGTCTATGCCAACATGGGCGCCTGCCACCTCAAGAACCAAAACTACAAGCGAGCGATCGAAGTCTGTAACAAGGCCCTCCAGCACGACCCTGCCAACGTCAAAGCCAAGTTCCGTCGGGCCCAGGCCAAGCTTCAGGAGGGCAACCTGGCCGGCGCAGAAGCTGATCTGACTAGTCTTGGTGATGGAGGTAAAAAGGGAAAAAAAAAAAAAAAAAAAAAGAAAGTAATAGATGGCTGACCACCCCTTTCTTCTCGCTGATGAACCAAAAAATATATAGTCCCTGGAGTCAAGGCAGAGATGGAAAAGCTGAAGAAAAAGGCCAAGGACGCGGATGAGAAGCAGCGCAAGACGATGGGCGGATTCTTGTCAAGAGGCAGGATCATTGATGAGGAAGAAGAGCAGCGGGAGAACGCTGCCAGCTCGAGCGACACCACATCCGCACCTGTGCCCACTCCTGCACCCACCACACCTGCGCCCAGGACAGCACCCAAATCAAAACCTACTCTGGCCTCCAAGATGAACGCAGGACGCAAGCCTCGGCCTGTCCCACGGGAGGAGGAGTACGTCTCGAGCTGGTCCGGCACTGCTCCCAAGATCCAAGAGCTGGCCGAGGGCGAGGAGTAGTTTTGTGTTTCAGGACTTCACCTTTTTTTTTTTTTTGCTTCCTGGCTTTTTGTTAGCTGATGTAGCTCTTTTGCAAGTCGGTTCTTCCCCACTTTGGCAACATCAATTGGCTTTTTTTTGCTTTCTGCCTTCAAATAAAAAAAAAAAAATCGCACCTCGAGAAACGTGAATTCCTTTTGTGACTGCTCTGCCCTGGTCTGGCGCACCGCAGGGAAAGGGAAGACAAGGGGAGGAGCGATCGTTTCGTTTTCTCTTTTTTTTTTTATTCTGACATCCAAACCCATCAACCACTCCCCTCATCACGCCATCAACCCCCATTCACCCATCGCACATCCACAAGACCTCTGCCGTACCCTCCAAGACCCACTTAGCAAGGAAGGAAGGAGATTGAGAAGGAGCATAGACACCCAAGAAGCCACCTCCTCTCTTTCAACATTCAGGACACCCCTCACCAAACAATAACACACGAAAAAAATAAGGACAATTCCAGATGCCAGTGACGCCCAAAGCCATGCTTGCCTCGTCTACCACGACCGACTCGAAACATCACATTGGCCCGTCTGCCCACACCAACAACAACGGTAGTGCCAACAGCACGAGTCATTCGACCAAGAAGGCCTCATCCAAAACTAACCGGACAGCGGCCCTCAAAAAGTCACAGTCAGGAGGACAAGGAGGAGGAAGTGCACGAGGATCCACACCCAGCGGTGGTAATGCCAATACAGGAGCATCATCAGGAGCACAGCGATCCGACAGCGAAGACTCGTATACAGTTGGGGGCGGGTTTATCTCAGAGATGGATGAGCACGACTCTGCGTTCGACGGGGCCATGGAGTATGATGAGGAGGACGGGCGAAGTCTGCTTGGAGAGGACTTTGATGCCGTTGGATCAGATGGTAACAATGCGGATACTGCTTTGTCTCTTCAGAAGGGTATGACAACTGAAGCGTTTTTGTTGTCAAGTTTCTAATTTTTTTTTTTCCTGCTCGACTCTATTTAGTGCCGGATGAAAAAGAGTCCAAGAAGGAGAAGCGCAAGCGTGAATTCCAGGAGCGACTGATGAAGCTGGAAACAGAGTTTGATGACAGCAAGCAGACGTGAGTTTTTTTTTTTTTTTTTTTTTTTTTTAAAAAAAAAAATGTCACCCGCCTCCTTCACCAGCACGTTCACGCCACTCGATAAACATGGCCCGAACTGCTGTTGGAAAAGCAATTGACTAGTAAAGCCTCGTCTTACTTACCAGATGTTTGTCTATTTTTCTTGTTCTTTAGGATATTTGCATACCAGATGGCCCGGTACAAGGAAGAAATGGGTGCCATTTTGAATGGTAAGAAAATTGACGAAGAGTTGTCCTATTGTTCTCTGCCATCCAGGGATAGACAGCGATGAAGGCCTGATGACCTGAATTCCTTCTTTTTTTATTTGTCTCTGAAACTATTTAGGCTTTCATCCCGACTTTCACGATCAGGTGGAAGATTTTGCAGAGGCCAGGAATGCGGCGATTGAGAGCGCAAGGCTGTACCGCGACTACCAGTTTGAGTGTGCCCAGAAGGCGTATGAGTTGGAGACAGAATTGGCAGAGGAAGAGTACATGGTAAGGAGTCCTTTTTGTTCCAACTAGGATCTATACACCCTTTTTTTGGTCCGCCACCATTGCTCAGGGCAAACATCTTTTTTTTTTTCACTCTAACCATGTTCGCTCATTTTCACAATCGAATTTTTTTTTTTTTAGGGTGAAAGAGAGGGCTTGCGGGAGAAGATGCTGGCGGTGATTGATGGCAAGCGCCGAGCGCTGCGTGAAGACAAGGAGAGCTTGGATATTACAAATGGTAAAGAAACAAAAGAACGCCGCGCCACCAAAAAAAAAAAAAAAAAAAAAAAAACCAAAAGGGTACCCAGGATTTCTAATCCCATGCTTCTGTGGCCCTGGCCTTTTTCTTTTTTTTATTCTTCACTTTAGCTGGAGTAATAGATTTCTCGCTGGAAAACTCATCACGGGCACATCATACGCGCAAGCTGCGGCGGCGCGGGCAGGAGGCTGAGCCTGGGGCCAAGAATTCGAAGCGGAGCAAAACCATGCAGCCCCCAGGCGCCAAATGGCAGGCGCCCGAGTCTGACGCGCTGGATGATCTGAGTCAAATCCGCAAGGTGAAAAGCGCTTTTATATATATTCAGGTTATTTTGGACTTATGGGAAAGGCAGGTTTTACTAATCTTTTTTTTTCATGTCGTGCTTCGTTCCGCTACAAACGCATAGGTGACAAATGGCCAAGTATTGACCAAGAAATCGGGAACTGTCAAGAAGAAATAGTTTTTTTTTTTTTCTTTTTTTTTGTTTGGCTCTCATTCTTGGACACTCCAACATGGTAGCTTCTTTTTGGGCCCAACGTTCGCAGAAAAAAAAAAGGGAGAGGGGAACTAATAAACTACGCCTTCTGATAAAAAAGGGTGAAAAGACTACAGGTTGTTCAAAAGAAAACGGAAAAAAAAAAAAAAAAAAAAAAAAAAAAAAAAAAAAAACCCAGATGCGGGAGGGTATTTCAAAGACCCCGTGAACCGCGGGATTTTTTGGGACCAGGGCTTGAAGAGGAGCTGAGGAAAGGAAGCGTCATCCGTACCAAAAAAAAAAAAAAAAAAAAAAAAAAAAAAAACCAACCCAACCCACCATGGGACGTCTCCAATTTGAACACAGAAGCGCAAAGAGAAGAATCCCATTGTCTTACCCTTGATGGTATAGGGAAATAAAAAAGAGAGAGAGAGAGAAGACAGGAGCGAAGAAAACACCAAAACAAGAGCCAACCCGGGGAGAACAGTGGAGGCAGCAGCGCAAACGGCAATTATTATTTTTGTCCCAGATGCAGGTCACCTTTGTTATATTGACTGGATCTATTATACATCCTATGTAGAATGGACGCAAAATGTCTGCTGATGGGATCAAGATTTTATTTTGGTGATGCATGCACTCTTTTAGGGCGTACATCACACTCCAAATAGCATATTTCCAGGCTTTTAGTACCCCAGGGCCCCTGTCAGAATGACTCGGTGAAGATGATGCCTCCCGAGTATTGGCACTACCGTAAGCAATTGATCTTTTGATTTTGACGAGTTTCAAATTTCCTATCCAGCAAGGAGATGGCGATAAAGAGTATGGGTGGGTAGGTGGGTGTGGTGGGGTATGGGTTGAGGGTGACGAAATACACTTGGTGAGGAAGAATGGAGAACGAAAGAAGGGATTGAAAGAAAGAGAGGAATGAAAGAAAAAGTTTCAAGTCAAAGACACTCACAAAAGATAATCAGAAGGCTAGTCCGGACAGAAAAGATCAAAGAGCTGTTGGAAAAGAGCAGGTATCAAGAGAGAAAGAAAGGGGATGTCGGCAGCTACAAGACCTGCCTAGCATTCAAGGGGCAAGGAAGACCGAAATGGATAAATGGTTCAAAATTGAAAGGGGCTGGTGAAGACACAAGCTGGACGCTATGAAAATAAAAAAAAGCGGGTCGAGGATGAGCGAGAGGTATCTCGGCAACACTTTGAAGTTCACAGAAAGAGGCCCTGCACAAATTCCGCATAAACGGGACGAGAAAAGATATGGCTGATTACCTATTGAAAAAAACGCGTTCTACGGGTGGAATATTTACATGTCTGCTGAGTAGGGATCAATCAAGAAGTGGAGGTCAAAGTAACCATGACTGAAAGGAAAGTGAAAAGAAAACAAGGGGCGAACCAGGGCGACTGTTTTGAGCACTTCACCCCTTACACAGATACAAGGCGCTCAACGTGATGGTTCCATTCATTCATCTTCTTCCATTTATTTATTTCTTCTCGATTTCTTTCATTTTTTTTGGTGTTTTCATAAATTTTTGTGGTGTGTGGGTTCATGCCTTCAGAAAACATCGTTCTTTACATGTCATCATCATCGTCGTCCACAAGACTCTTGATCTTCTTGATCTTGGACAGCATCGTAATCGCCTTGTGGGTAGAAAGCACACGCTCAGCCGTGGCCGGCAGGCGCAACCAGGTCGGAGGTTCACGCTCGGGCAGCTCGTTCACCCAGTCTAAGAACTGGGACATCTTGGTGCCCTCGGGTGCCACCAACCCAACCGCATCCCCGGACGTGGGCTCGACTAGCTTGAACGACAGATCGTAGCACTCGGGGCGGAAGAACGAGTTGACAAAGCTCTCGAGCAATTGTTGGTCCTGCTCACTGTCGACGCGGCCTCCGTACACAGATTGGCTCAGCAACGTGCGGATCGCGTCCCAAGGAATACGGTCGGGCGAGATATTGGCGCGTCCAACACCCACAGAATCGACCCAGTTGTCGATCGTATTCAGGGCACAGTCCTGGTCGGAATCGTTGAACTCGTACGCCTTGGTCCATCCCAGTGGCACGTAGCGAAGACGCTCCAGGACCACGGCGTGCAGCCAGGCCACCATGAAGTACAGACGCGCACGCTCAGTGGGGCCCTTGCTCAGACGGGCGGCAGGGATGCCGCGGAGCGATTCTTGCAGGTTCGCCTTGATACCGGGTTGGGGCTCGAACATGAGCACGCGTGAGAGACGGAGCAGGTTCACGGGCACCTTGGGGTTAGTCTCCATGGTCAGGAACAAGCGGAAGTTAGGGTGGGCCTTGAGGCTGTGGAGGCGCTTGTCGAGTTGGCCGAGCCAGTGCAATGCCAGATGCACGTTCTTGAGCAACACCCAGTTACCGGTCTTGGTGGCAGAAGCGATTGCTTGATCTGCAAGGCTGTAACCTTCCTGAGATCCCATGGCCACAGAGGCAAGGCGGACACCTTGCTCCTGGGCAAGGTTGTCGACGCGGTAGGCAGCGTCGTGACCAGGAACAGAGCAGAGGGAAATGGGGGTCGACGCCTTGACCTCTTCCTGGACGAGCCTGGAGAAATCGAGCTCGGCCTGGCTGACAAAGTTGGGAGTGAACACTTGGTCAACGTACTTAGAGGTAGCCGTCAGCAAACGATCGGGGCGGAAGCACTTGACAACCAACAACTTCTTGAAGTCGTTAATAACTAAAGAGGCGGAACAGTTTTAAAAAAAAAAAAGAAAGCGTGAAAGATTAGTGTCCTGATATTGAGACATAACCAAAAATATAAAACCAACCCGGAGTTGTTTCTGAACGTACCATCAGCAGCTGGTGGGTCCCAGAAGACGGGGACACAAGTCTCGGGCTTGGAGTCGTTCCAGAACTTGGTCCATGGCTCAGGATTGGTCGAGACACTATCTGGCAGTCCCTTGAACGACGACAACTTGGAGAACTCGAGCATTCTGGAAACGCGCTGCTCCTCTGTAAACTCGGCAGTGATCTCGCCCTGGGGGTTCGAGTCAGGGCTGAGCAAGAAGTCATACTCCTGCTCATCCGCCTGCGAGGCAGTGCCACGGACCTTGATCTGGGTCAGCAGCATGGCGAACGCAATGTGGTCGTCATGCAACAAAGCACGGCTAGCACGGCGGTACGAGACCCTGAAGAGGTCGCGGGTCAAGATATCCAGACGCTGACCATAGTCCTTGACGTCGTTGAGGTTGGGGTTCTCGTGCAGAACATAGTTGAAAATTTCTGAGAAAAAGTCGAGCGAGAACTGGTAAAAGTGGTGGAGCCTGTTGAGCTGCTCCATCACAAAGAATATGGAACTGCACGAGTGAGCCAGAGGGGTGTAGATTGCAGTGGTCTGCTCGACTTCCTGCATAACGCCCTCAGTCTCCTCCACCTTGCGGGTCACATCAGCAGCCTCGCGCTTCAAGGTCTCAAGAGTGCCAATGACCTTGTCGTCATCCAGAATATTGCCCTTGGACTCGTTCAATGCCTGCAGGAGCGACTTCTCGAGATGACGCAGCTTGACCTTGAACTCGCCCTGGAGCTTGATCAGATCGGCACGGCGTCTGTCCACATCAGGTCGCTCGGCCTTGAGCACCTTGCTCAGACACTGACTCTGCAGACTGCCACGGGTGACAGTAAAGTTGACAAAGGACACACGACTGCACACGTCGGGTGGGAAGCTGACCGATGGATCTCTGGTCGACAGGAACAAGGTGAATGCGGGCGAGAAATCAATGTCCTGGTTGCCGAGGCGGATCAGGACACGGCCTCCAGTACGGCGCAACTCCTTGTTAAGGACGGGGTTCATGATGGGGTCAAGATGCTCCACGTCCTGGATCAAAAGAGGGTTACCGAAACGAAGGGCACTCTCCAAGTTCTTAAGGAAGGAGTCGTCCAAGAAACTGGTCACTGTGATCTTGCGGTCCTTGTACTCGTTCATCAAGAAGGCGGTGGCCTGGCCCGATGGATCAATGATCAATGGGTAGCGGTTGAAGCGCTCCAGGATAATGGCGTTCTCCACACAAAGATCATCCGCAGGCAGCGAGTGCTCAGTCCACGACAATCTGTCATCAGCAGTCGAGAGGTACTCTGCCAACGAGATATCGGCCTTGAACTGGATGCCAGCCTTGGCCAGGTGGTCAGCCCACTTGTGGAACAGGAGCTCACGGTATTGCTGGTCAAAGTAACCGCCATAGGCCAGGAAGGCAGAGGACAAGAGCACATCTCCAACAGTGGTGGCCATCTGGGTGTCGAATGAATGGCTTCCAGCTTCCCAACGGATTTTCTCCGACGAGAGAGACTCGAGCAAAGTGACACTGCGGTCGACCTTGAACTTGACACGCTCCATCTCGTTCTTGATCGAACCAACCTCGCTAATAAGCACGGCGTATTCTTCCTTGTATGTCGCGATACTGTTCTCGAGCTCTTCGATCATCCTTTCGATGCTGGATGCCTTGAGGACAGTCATTTGGGCACTGTTCTCCAGCTCGTGCACCTCCTGGCGAAGTGGTCCAATTTTGTCCAGGATCTCGGAGTAGCTGACCTGGGCAATGACCCACTTGACCAAAGGACCGCAAGCCTTACTGGCACGGTTGACAGACTCAAAGTTGTAGTTGGGATTGCTCAGGTACTCGGCCTTCATCCTCTCGCGCATGGCAGGGGTCATCAAGCGGTCAGTGTCATAGTGAACAATGCTGCTGATAAAGTCGTCGCGACGGATAATACCTTGGACAGTTCTCCATCCCTCGAGTCTGTTTCCGAGCAATGTGCAGACCGACTCCATGGCCATTTTGACAGCCTCGGGAGGGTTACTCATGGTACGGACTTCGGTCAGCTGGTTCCTGTTGATACCTGTGACAGCCTTTTGGGCTTCCAGCACGGCGGGCTCAGCGTTAGCCAGATCGTTCATGACAAAGGCCTTGCGTTGGGCAATCTCGCGATTCTGAGCCTCCAAAGCAGCCTGGATCTCGATGGAGGTGGCCTTCTTTTTCTCGGCCTCCTGTTGGTCAGCCACCATCTTTTGAAGCTTCTCGTTAGCCTGGCGGTTCTTGAGTTCCAGCTCGTTCTTCTTGATGGCAAGACTCTTGCGGAGCTCCTCGACCTTCACGACAGTGTCCTTGAGCTTGTCCAGACCAACGTTCAGATGACGCTGCTGCTCCTCCAGATCCTCCCGTTTCTCGTTGTACAAACGGACGTAGTGGCGGATGAAATCGAGGTAGTGTCTAGGAGTCACATAACCGCGCTTGCCGCTTCTCTTGCTCAGCTTTGCGTTGACCTCGTACAGGGACTGGTGGACATAGACAAACGCATTAACGATAGCATGGCGATGAGTGGGTGCAGCAGGGAGGTTGCGGTAGACAACAGGGAAGTTCTGGGGTGCATTGTAGTTGGGGCGGTCCAAATCCAAGCTGGTCGTGAACTCGTGTCCGACCTGGAAGAAGGCCTGGTCAGACCAGTCACCAAACCAGTCAAGTACACAACGATTGAACAAAGCAGGGGAAGTGGCCGCACGCGAGGCAAGACCCTCCTCGGGTGGGTTCATGGTGAAGACAACGTGCAAGTTCTTCATAACCTGCTGAGTGAACCACTTGTACAGCTCCTCGCTCGAATCCAGCATCAAACCGTCGCGCTGAGCTCCCTCCTTGCACTGAGTCATCAACGAAGCATACTCGTCGCCCTCGAACAATCCGGGAACCTCGGCGTTGGCCAGGAGAGTGTTCATGCGCTCCAAGAATCCAGAATCGAGAACGTTGGACTCGTCAAGGATGAAGCACACCTTCTCGCCCTTGCATCCTGAACGACGAAGGACAGTTCGTAGATCTTCGTCAAAATCAGCGGCAGAGTACTTGTTGTGGACCTTGATCTGGAAAACACTTAGACCGTTCATCCAAGCGACAAATCGGGACAAGGTCGTCTTTCCACTTCCACTGACACCGATCAGCAACATGTGGCCCTGCATTTGACGGAAGACTCGGTCGATACGCAGGACATGGTCCAGAACATCGTTGAACAGAGCCAGAGGAACATCGAGCTCTTCTTCGTAAAAGACCTTGAGACGGGCCTTAGCGTACTCGCGCAACTCTTCACGGTCCACAGGAACGTAGTACTTGGAGAGCCAGTTAGAGTACAGGATGGGTCGACCCAGGGCTTGCTCGCGGTCAATGCCTGGGAAGTGCTTCATGGCGATGCGGTCAATCTCATTATCGGTCCAGTTGCGCTCTTCCTCGGTCACCAAACGATCCTGGAACAAACGAAGAGCTTCGTGGGCCCAGATGCGAACCAAGCCTTCGACACTGAGCGTCTCCATGGGTTTGATGGCCTCAAAGATACCACGCATCCAGCGGGTCAACTCACGAGGACTGTAGATGTAGTGGGCCTGCATCTCGGGAACAAAGTGGGCCTGTGAGCACAAGTAGAGCTCGACCATGGCAGCTGTCAGAGGTTCAGAGTAGGCACGAAGGGAAGGCACGACCTTGAGCATGGCGCGACAGAAGGTGCTGTAAATCTGCTTGAGTGAAATCTCTCCAGGGTAGTCCACCATGACCAAAGGAACGTGGCGCAGGAAACGGTGGGTGAGAGGAATACGTCCGGCATCCGTGGGAGGGTTACAGGCTCCGACGAACTGGATGCGCTCGAGCTTGACCCAGGATTTGTCGGTTGTTCTCCAGAATCCACCGCATTCGACCAGCTGACGCATGAAGGAGATGACACGCTGAGTGCCATACTTGTCGGTCGAGGGAAGGTTGATCTCGTCACAGAAGACGACCAACCAGCGGCCAAGAAGGATAGGGGACAGAAGAACACCATTAGGAGTCTTTCTGTACTCACAGTACTGTTCAAGGGTCTTGAGGATCAGCTCTGGCGTAGTGGCGCTAGAGAAGTTGAGGCCGACAACCTCCATCTCGGGCAGCTTACGAAGGGCGCTGAAGAGAGTCATGGTCTTTCCTGAACCTGGAGGTCCGCACAGGATCAATGGTTTGTGCTCGGACAACCACGAGTACAGAACCTCTTCGTGGCGAACAGTGTCGACAGTGGGGATGACAACATCAGCCTCCGCGACAGTGTGAGTCTCGATCTCGACCACTGGCACCTTGGCTTGCCATGGTACCCAGTCTCCCGAGTTGATGTTGACATCAAAATCGATGATGGACATGTTGGCGATCTGGGGCAGGTCGATGGTGGTGACGCCACGGACAAAGTCGCCAAGACGGGTACGGAGCTCAAGCTTGGCGTCTCCTGCAAAACTCCAAATGGTTGAGAACACAAGGCGCTTCGAGATGTAGCTGTCCAGCTGCTCGGCACCCATGGGGAAGTCGGAATGTTGGCTGTTGTACTGAATCACGTTACGCACACTCTTGTTGAGAAGCGAGAACAGAGTGCCCAGGACACGCATAGTGGTAAAGTCCATGATATGCTCGAGAGTACTGGCGTATTCCAGAGCGCGGGGAATGAATCCATTCTCGGCAAAGTGGGGTGCAAGAATATTAGCGCAAGCTTGCTGGGTGAGCAGAATGGGCGAAGCTGCACGGTTTTCCTCAGTTTCAACACGGCGCACAGGCGAGACCTCCTCGTCCACCTCGTCCAAGGGCACAGTGCGCAGGGTCTCGAAGTAGTTGGCAAAGACCATGGTGCGGTCAATGACATCGCTGCTGTACCAGACCATACCGCAGCGGGAGACCGTAGCCAAAGTGGCGTACTTCAGAGTCTCGACTTCGAACATGATGCGGACATTGGGTGGAAGGCTCAGACGCTCACCGTTGGGCAAAGTCAATAACTTGTTGTCATCCAACACACTATTGATTGTAATGAGAAAAAACAGTTAGCAAATTCTGAAAGGTGTTGTTTGGATAGAAAAACGTGCGACGGATAATTTACCTGTTCAAGTTCTCAACCCACTCGGGATCGACATCACCGTCAAAGATAATCCAGTGGCGCTTGGCACTCTCGCCACGGACGTTGTCGACAATCTTGCGGAGAATGTTGGTGAAAAGACCGTCAGTCCACTCACGAGTGGTTGGGTCCAGCACACCATAAAGAGCCTCCTTGGACATGGCCTTGGGATCAATGACGTACGACTGGCCCTCGATGTTCTCAACCACCTCCAGAGCAGCAAGCAAAACCTGCCAGGCATTCGATTTTCCGCTTCCTGAAGGACCCACCATCATCAAACCGTGATGGATACGCTGAATCTGATAAAGCTGGAGAATCTTCTCGATCCAAAGCTCACCATCCACAAGGCGGCGCTTGTCGCAAATGTCCTTGATGGCCTTGCGAAGAGGCTGCAGGCTGACTGGAACATAGTCGACACCAGGGAAGACATCCTTGAGAAGACCCATCAGGATAGGAATATCCTCCGCAACCAACTTGGGAACAACGGTCTCGCGGATACTCTGGATCAAGATCTCTTGCTCGGGCACACTCTCAGAGATGCGCTCAAACTCGGCAGCAATGTTCTCGGGGCTGGTAGAGCGGAGCTCTTGGAGACGATCACGCTTCATATTACCGGCACTGACCAACACACTCTTCAATGCACGGAGACCAAAGTCGTAGTGAGACTGGGGTGAAAGCTTCTCGTCACACAGGTTGAACAATGGGATGACCTTGGCGGCCAATAGCTCGGCAGTACGGAAACCTTGGGAAGAAAGCATGACTTGGGCAATCAACTCTCGGTCTGGCTTGGTCATGGCAATGGAACGGAACAACTTCTTCAAGTTGTCGGGCAAGTTGGAACGGCCCGCATAACCAGGGTTCATGGTGATGAAGATACCAGTGTTGGTGTTCACGCGCACATTCTTGCCTACCAGCTCGATCTCGTGGTTGGGATTGGTCTTGGCTTCCTTGAGACCCAGCTGGATGGTCTGAACCTGCTGTGAAACGGCGGACAAAATTCTTTCCTCCAGACGGTTGAACTCGTCGAAACAGCCCCAGGCACCGACCTGGGACAGACCGATAAAGATGCGACCCATGGCCTGGAAGTCAAAGTTCTCGTCACAACAGAAGACAAGAACGAAACGTCCAAGTTGGATACCCAGCGCCTTGACAGACTCGGTCTTGCCTGTTCCGGCAGGTCCGAAGGGGGAGCCTCCAAGACGAGACTCCAAAGCCTGCATGAGGGTCAGGTAGCAGCGATCGGTCAAAGGTGTTTGGACAAGGCGCTCCGTCACGCCAAAGTACTCGTATCCGTACAAGAAGGTGGCGTTCGCCATGCTGATGGTTAAGCACTGCAGAGGATCCTCGTGGCTGGGGTTGAAGTAGAAACGCATTTGCGACAACCAGGCAAAGTCCTTGGTCGACGACACCTTGCTGCGAATGAGGGCACGAATGACATCACGCTGGTGGACAAGGTCGGTGATCAGATGCTCGCACTTCTTGCGCTGGATGGGGGCCAGATCCTGTAAGACGGTGTCGGCGAGAACATTGAGTGCTCTTTGAACATAGTCGAGCGAGCGTTGCAGGGGCTGGTCGTCAGAAAGGTTGCCAGACTCAGAAATGGTGTTCAATCCGCGCTCAACAATGGTGGTCCAAATGATCTGGGCAGAAAGGATCACAAGCTGGTCGGGGATCTTGTCGATCCAGCTAAGGAAAGTGGCGGGCTCCAGAGTATCTGCAAGATAGAAGAAGTTCATCTCTTGCACGGACTCGGCCAGGATCTGGGCCAGGGACATGCGCATCTCCTTCTCGACCAAGGTAAGCCAGTCGTTGATGCGTGGGTTGTCCTTGATGGAGACAGGTGTCTTGAACATGACGGTCTCGCCCTCCTTGGACGACATACCGAGGACAGAGGTGACATCGTCGCTAAGGACAATGCTGCTGATACCGGCAAACATCTTCTTGAAGTGCTTCTGAATACGGACGACGTCCTTGCTGTTACCGATGATCTCGAGCAAATCTTCGTCTCCCACAAAGTAGAAGCGAGGGAAAGACGAACGCTCCCTCTCGAGGTACTCTCCGAGAGCCTTCTGAATCTTGCCGAGGAGATCGGCCAGGCGCTCAAGTGACTTTTGGATGTTGGCAATGTTGAGGACATCAAGCACAAATGGAGACTTGTACACTTTCTTCATCACTGTCAAGAACTCTGAGTTAATGTTCTGAAATCTGGAGGTCTCGACTGGCAGCAAATGCTTAATATCGTGGCTTCCGGTGAAGATGCCCTCCAAATAGACCCACTGGCGCTGGACATCGATCCACACATCAAACAGGACGTGGATGCGGTTCAACTTCTCTTCCCATCCGGCAGCCTCCTCCTCAAAGACTTTGTAATAGGGCGAAAGCTTCATAGCCGACAAGAAGTTAAGATTCTCGCTGCACTTGGTGAAAAGATCGTCCCAGCCGCGAATCAGTCTGCACTTGTTCTGGTAATTGACAAGATCCAGTACGTAGTTGGTCCAAGTCTCGCGAACCTATGGCAGAAACAAAATTAACGGACTAGAAGTTAGCATAAAGGACAAATGGAATACAATAGTACCGGGTGGTGTGATGCATACCTGCTTCAAGAACTCTTCCAGGGCCATTTCTCCTTGAGCAACGACAATGATATCGCGGACGAGACTCTCGTTTCTCTTGAGATCTAGGTCCCAGATGTTTCCAACAGTCATCTCCGACATGGTCAAACGTCCCTCAACACGGAGGGCCTTGAAGAGCTGACGCCAGTGGCGCTCGCGGAGAGCCTCGGACTTGAGATCAGTCAAGAGAGGGTTGACCTTGAGGTACAGGCGCAACGACTCTTGAACGTACTCAAAAGCAGCATATTGACGCATGCGGTTGGGCATATCCTTGGTAGAGTTCATCAGTGCATCCAGCTGAGTTCTGATCTTGCGTGGCTGAACAGTCGACCAGAGAGTGTCCTTGATCTCGAAAATCGACTGCCAGATCTTGGCCAAAGAGCTCCACACTGACTTGAGGTCACGAAGCTCCTCCAAAACAGGCTCGAGACGGTCGTTCATGGTCAGGTCGAGGTCCAGAGCCTCCTTGGCGCGACACACCATGTCGAACTCCTCCTTGACCCTTGTGACTCTGCCCTCAAAGATGCTAAGAGTGTTGGTGGCAATGTCGGGCTTGATGTTGCCCTGAACAGGCTTGTTCTTCTCCCAGTCCTGCATAATCTCGGAAATCTTTTGCTCGACAAGCTTGTCCTCAGTAACAATCTTCATCTGCAGTCCAGCTGTGTTGATTCAAAAAAAAAAGAGTGATGATTAAGTATAGGTATTTAGGCACATGAATCCTTGATGTAGTAATTGATATACTTACCAATCTGATCCTGGATAGCATTGTTCTTGCGACTGAGAATCTCGTTGAACGCACTCCACTCGCCATCGATTTGGTCGCAGTACATCCAGTCGTTGGGGAACTGGAAACGCTGACGCTCCAGCGTTTTTTGACCTTGGCGGAAGAGCTCGACATCCAACTCCCACTTGGCAACCTTTCGCTTGAGATCCTGTACAAAGGTGATGAATGTGACAGCCTCTCCGGTTGAGTTACTGTCCACGGAATGAAGTTCCAGATCGTAACGGGCCTTGGAAACGGCGCTGTGGAACTCCTTCATGGAGGTGCCCATCATGTTTCCGAAGCGGTTCAAAACCTCTCGCTGCCATGAGTCGTACTTGGCGTTGACCTTGGACTGCACCTGCTCGTAGTCGATCACAACGGGTCCAAAGGACTGCTCTGTCTCCGAGTTGTCAAAGGTGGTGCGGGCTTTCTTGATCTCCAGGAGAAGCTGCTGCCACTTGGCAAGATCATCGCCAAGGAGGGTGAAGATGTACTGAGATTCCAAGTCCCAGAGCGACTGATATTGGAGCCAGATACCGACGTAAGACTTCACCTGCTGGACCTTGACCTCGATATTTTCGTACGCCTTGGACAGAGAGTCGTCGGGGATCTTGGTCAGCTAAAGCCGTTGAGAAAAAACGAATATCTTAAATGTTAGTAATTTGCTATCACGACAGTATTTGTCAACAAGGTGCGTAGAAGCACGGCACTTACCAAATCAGAATAGGTGGGGTCTTCCATAGTATCCTTGACAGCCAGACCAATTTCGTAGCGGGAACTCTGGATGCGGGTCAAAGTGCAGACGACAGAGAGCCACTCATGGAGCTGGCTGTACCAGCTGACTCGAGCCTGCTCTACTGGCGGGTCGAGGTACATAACCTGGTTCTTGATGCGGATTTCGTGAACAAGCACCTTGAGCGTAGGCTTCACCTCGTTGGCCTTGGTCAGAGCTGAGGTGCGATCTGCCTCGCGGTTAGCGCGGCGCTTCTTGTTCTTTCCGTGAGCAGCAGAGTCACGGGAGTCACCGCTCTCCTCCAGGTCATCGCGTTGGTATTCGAGCATCCATGCTTTGATTGCTTGCTGCAGGCGGTTCACAAGGACAGCTTCGATCTTGGCATCCAACTCAGTAACCCACTGGTCCAGGTTCGAGTAAGACTCCAAGTTCAAGCGATCGATAAGCTTCTGGATCCTGAGAATAATGCTGGAGAAGGTCGAGTGGACGAAAGCGCAGACTGGAAGCTCGTCGATGAGCTTCATGATGTCGTCGTAGATGGAGATGAGCGAGTCGACCTTGTCCTGGAAGATGGAAACGACGCTAGCGAACTCACGCACAAACATGATATGACGGTTTTCGCGGGCATCAGCAAAGGTGCCAGGGTTGATGTAGGTCGAAACACTACCGTAGGTGTTGGCGAAGTGCTCCCAGCGAAGGTTGACTCCCTTGGATACCATCTTCTGGGCATCATTGCGGTATCCGGCAACAAGGGTCGCAATCTCGCTGTGGCGCTGGACCTTGTTGACCATCTGACTATAGGTTCGAATTGTCTCCATCAGACTGACGGCGACGGGGTATACGTGCTTAGCGTCCTTGGCAATGATGCTAACGGGGTGAGGCACCTGGTACTTGAGCCAGAGAAGGTTGCGAACTTCCTTGAACAGAGTGATGATCTGGGCGTCAAAGTTCACACCAAGCTGAAGAACATTTCCTTGTGCTCTGTTGCGGGTGATCTCGAAGAGAGGACCAGAGACAGCCAGCTCGCGACGGGTGATCTCGCTGAACCATGCTTCGTAGATGGGTCGGGTATCCAACTTTTTGCGGAAGCTGCTGCTCTCGCTCTGCAACTTTTGGCCCTCTGCGTAGAGCTCCCAGCCCTTACCAAGAACATCTTCCACGCGCTTCATATAGGTCGAAAGCTGTCGCTCAATCTGGCGCGCCCAAATGATGGCTCCTGAGATGGGTGGCAAGTCGCGCAGCTGAGACATGTAGTACGCGTCAGAGTGTCGGTACTGCATCTTGAACTTGTCGTGCAACTTCTTGATGTCGTCCTTGACCTTGTCAATCAGCTGGGTCTGGTACTCCTGAATAGCGCCACGAATCTTGGGACGGACAAAGAGAGCGTTGAACTTTGAGAACACTCTGAACATTTCGTTGGCGTTCTTGGCGATGCCCAGTCTGTCGCGAAGGCGAGCAATGATCTGGTTCTCGACTCTGGAGACGCGCTCGTTATATGACACCTCAGCCGTAACCCAGATCTCAGTCCCTTCGTGCGAGACGTCCAAGACATCAACGTTCTTGACGCTCTCGTAAGCGAGCTTAACCTCTTCGACAGCGTTGACGTCGCTCAGACTGACACTTTCAGTCTCTTCAATCTCCGATGAAGTCTTGGAAGCGGACAGACCAGTGGGCTTGGTCATCACCTTGAGGATGGTCTGGTGGAGCTGCTCGTGCTGCTTCCTGAAGTTGCGGATGAAATTAACGCGTTCCTGAAGCTTGGCGTGAGCTGGGTTGATTTTGATGGGCAAGAACTTTTCCGAACGCTTCTTGGTGACCTCACGGGCAACGTTGGTGAACTCCTTGATCAAATCCTCCCATGTCTTGAACACCTCCACTGCGCCGGCGGTGGCCTTCTCAAAGTCATCGTAGTCCATGTACATGAGACGTCTGCTTCCAAGAACTCTCAGCAGCTGGTCGTTCAAATCCCTCGAGATGGCTTCCACAAGAGGAAGGGCACGGCGAATGGGATAAGGCCTGATTGGTAAAGTGAGAGTGTTAGGTACAACTGAACGGCTTTGAGATCGATGTGGATCCTGCGATAAGATGAAAACTTACGAAAGCTTCAGCTTCTTGTTGAGATGGCCAAAGATGAGCAAAAGAGAGTCTCTGACTTTGTTGGCGTCTGTAGCTGCCAAAAGCTCATTCAGTGGGAAATCCTTCATGAGCTGGTTGTATCTATGGACTGTTGTCGCATTATTGTATCAGAGAACGTCAGTACTCATCCTTAAGCTTAATATGTTGTAATTGATGGTATTTTCGGCTACCTTTCTCTGTGCCCTCCTTCAATCCTGTGTCTGCAATAAAACTGACAGTGGCGTGGAACCGCTTGGCGTGCTTGAGAATGTCCAGAGTGAGAACTAGATGTTAAAAAAGAGTCGAAGTTAGTGACGCTCACCTGAAAATAGGTGAATCTAACCCATCATGTATGCCCACTGCAGATAAAATGCAAAATCCTTTTGCTCACCAATTTGATCGCTCTTGAGCTGCTCGTCAATCTTCTCCAGCGCCCTTTCCATGCTAAGCCAGAAATTGATTTCCTGAATGGCGGTGCCCGAGGCAGGATCTCTCGAGAGCTTTGTCACCTTTTGGATCTCTTTGATCCATCCATTGACATCTCCCTGCAGCTTGTTCAAGAAGGTCGAGTCCGAAAAGTACGATCCTTCCAATGCGTCCACTGTCACACGGCGGCCTTCCTCGCGGCACTCGTCGATGGCGCGTTGGACGACAGGGTGGATGTTGAGCGAGATCTCGGGGATTTCGATGTTTTGTTGAAGATGCAGAAGTGAGAGCTCTAGTTCGGCAATCTTTTTCTTGGCCATGGGGATACCTACAATGCAACGAGGAGAAACCGAACGAACGGCGTGGAGCTAGTCAGTAAGCCTAATTGAAAGATAGGAAAAATAAAGGAGAAAGGAGACGACCATCCATAATGCAGGGAAGAGCGCGTACCCATCTTGCCATCCTTGTCGTCTGGCCGCTTGTTGGATGCGCCAGTGTCTGAGCCGCCCTTGGTGCTCACGTAGGCGTTGAAGTATGGGCTGACGGCGTAATGGATGTACGAATGCAATGCTTCGTAAGGGCTGGCCAGACCAAGACCAGCGTCGTTTGCTGCGGGACCAGGCAAGTTAATGAACTGGACCTGGGTCTGCAGAGGGCGAGAGGTGTCGATGGTCGGGCCGCGCTTGATGAGGGCAACTGATCCAACATGGTTAGCGCGGTAAGTAAGCTCGTGGCTGACTGAGTAGGAGAACACCTGCGAGGGGTTGGCTAAAACGATTGGAAGGAAATAGAAGCGAGAAGAAGGCACATGTCAGCTAAACAACACAACACAACAACAACGACTGGGGGAAGGAAGGAGGGAGGAAGTGTGTCGATGCCCTGAATGAGCGGTTTTTTTTTCGATGGCTCTTGAAGAAGCCAACCAGCCACGAGGAGGCAACAGTGCGATAGTCGTCCATGGACTATTACCCAAAGTCCAATAAAGAGTTGGGAGAGAGAAAAGCGGTCATCAGACCCGCGTCTCCCATCCTACTCTCACCCTTCTCACCCTGTCCTTTTTTATTTCTTCCTCCTTTTGCGCCTCCTTCATAATACAGTCAATGTAGACTTGTATATTGTTGGGGTGTGTTGGTGGATGGTTATTGATGGGCACAATAAAACACAGCTGAAACCGACTTACAGGCGTCGGTACCATTCTCGCACTCTTTGAGGACGTAAAGGGCGGGTGTCTGGGCATCGATCGCAAACCGGCGCAGGCGCTCGGTCGAGTCTGGGAAGGTGAATAGAGAAGTGTCGAGGTCGCGTTGTTCGGCGCCGAGGAGCAGGACGAGCAGCTTCTCGAGGTAGATCTTCATGATGTCAATGTCGACTGCAACCTCGACTCCGACCGTCTGGAGGCCAAGGTCTGCGTCCATCTGCAGCATGATTGCACTTGGCTCCGAAGTGATGTAGTTACAAGGGTGTCGTTAACACAGAAAAGAGGTGTGCTCAATGCAAAGGGTAATATAAAACAAAAACTGTGTCCTTCCTTGTGCAAGCTGTGGAAATGTTTTTGCTTCACACACAGGAAAGAGGTAAAAAAAATGAAAAGGGAGAGATGAGGAGGGCGGAGGATGATGATGGATGAGAGAGGGTGAGGTGGGTGATGAAGAAAGCAAAGGATGGAGAAGAAAAAATGAAAATGCGATGATGGGAAGGGACTATGTCTTTTTAGTTCAAGCCTCGAAGTGTTCCTGAAAAATTTAGGACCAGCCAGTCCCAGCACGAGCAAGAGGAAGACCATACGGAACAGGGTCCAGCAGCTCCTTCGGGGGCTATCTCGTTTTCACTCGATGGGCCAGAGAGAAAGGAAGGACGCAAGCTTGCCAAGATCCCACGGTGCTCCAGCTCTTGTACATCGTATCTTCATCGGATTCTTTTGCATCCAGGATGGAGAGGGCACTTGAGTTGAGCAAGACCTCAGTGAGGGGAGGCAGGAATGGCAGGCCTATGGCGAGACTCAGAGGCCTCTCTGTGACTGGCAAAATGGCGAAGAAGTTTAAAAAAAAGGCCACGCTGTGGGGAGGGAAGAGAGAGCACGCACGCACGCTCACGTCTTGTCACTCTTTCCTTCTTTCCTTGCCTGCACCCTGCACCCTGCCTATTGCTTACCCACCTTCCTGTCCTGTGCAAAACCACCACCCTCCACCTCGACACAACTCACCACCACCCATCCACAGCTCCCCTCATGGGAAACTCGGTCTCAACAGTGACTCCATCTGCCGCCACGGCGGGCATTGATTCCTACGTCAGCGAGCTGGGCGACATTCACTATGAGAAAAGGCAAGCAAAGCAACCCACCTCCAAAGCGCAATAAAATCCAGGTATTGGCACTCAATACCACCACCTTCACTCTCAACAAACTCATCGATCTCCTTTTGTTTCCGATAGTTTGGGAAGCGCACGCTTTATGAAGACGATTCGCGGTCGCCAGAAGGAGGGCTCTGTCGTCGTAAAGATATTTGTCAAGCCAGCGGCAGATTACTCTCTTCGACGCTTGTCACGAATCCTTAATGGTATCAAATAATGCCTGTTTTCCACAAGAATTCAGCCTCTGGTGTGGTTTTCAAGTACAGATTTTGCCACTAACATGGCACCCTTGGTCTTGACATAGAGGAGAGAGAGAGTCTGGCAGACGTCCCCAATGCCATTGCCTTCCAGCGCGTGTTGGAGACCGAACGGGCAGGATATTTGATCAGACAGTATTTCTTCAGCAGTCTCTACGACCGAATTAGGTACGGGATTGCTCTACAAGGAATATTTTCAATCATAGACGAGGAAACTGACTACACGTATACTCCTCAATAGCACGAGACCCTTTATGAATCTGATTGAAAAGAAGTGGGTGACTTACCAGTTGCTCAAAGGCTTGGCGGACTCGCATGCTCGAAACGTAAGCAACCAGATGCTGCTATGGCGCGGAGTTGTTCGATATCTAATGCCAGTACAATTTGCCTGCCAATAGGTTTTTCATGGAGACATCAAAACGGAGAATTGCTTGATGACTTCTTGGAACTGGGTGTACCTGAGTGACTTTGCAGGATACAAGCCCACTTTCTTGCCAGAGGTGAGATTGCGATTTCTGGACTTGAGGACAAAATTTTCGACATGCCAATTCTAACGGATCAGTTTGCGATCGTTCTCATTAAAAGGACAACCCTGCGGACTTTTCTTTCTTCTTCGATACCTCCTCTCGGAGGACATGTTATCTGGCACCAGAAAGATTCTATAAACCAGGAGTAGACATTGAGAAGCAGAAGGTACGCGTCATTTTGCGGCGGATCTCGGCTGCTCTGCGATGGCACTTTCATGTACACTATTGCTGACACGGATATCGACTCTTTTTAGCAAGCAGAAGACCCGGTCAATATTTTCACCGGATTGACTAGTGCCATGGACATCTTCTCAGTTGGGTACGTAGCATTTTAGGCAATCACTCTTGCCTGCGGGCAAAATGGCTTACTACTCCACTTTTGCAAACATAGATGTGTAATAGCGGAACTTTTCTCTGAAGGAACGCCCATATTCTCACTGTCTCAGATGTTCAAGTATCGCAGTGGAGAATATGACCCCACACCTTACATCAACAAGATTGAAGACGAGCACATCAAGGTGAGGACTGAAAGCTGGTCCATTACCATTTTGTAGACATTGGCATATTACTAACCTATCTTGCAAACAGGGCTTGATCCGCCACATGATCCAACTGGACCCATCAAAACGCATGAGCGCAGATCGATACCTCGCAGAGTGGTAAATTACTCTTAACATTTGGATGGCACGGAACGTTTGAAAAACTCGTATCGACATTCTGACAATACCATATTATGTTTTGTAAAACTCTGTAGGAGAGATCGCGCATTCCCAAAGTACTTTTACACGTTCCTTCACCAGTACATCCACTCAGTGACAGAGTCTGCAGGAGAGGTCACCAACTCGACCGCCATCGATAGCACCATCTTGTCCAATCCAGACTCGCCAGAGCACAAACCAAAACCGAGAACGGATGCGGACGAAAAGATTGAAAGGATCTACCATGATCTTGACAAGATTTCTTTCTTTTTGGGTCTCGATGCGCCACATTCTACGGACTCAGTTTCAGAGAGTATGTTTCTTACATTGGCATTTAATGCCAGGACACCTCATACGACTTAAACCAAGACACATCCCTGACCTTCCCTTTCTCCTTATCTACAGACTCTTCCATCGGGTTGATCTCTCAGGGCTTGCAGGATATGACAGTGTCTGACAAACAAGGACAAAGCTCGAGTGACGCGCAGCATTCACCAAGTACGAACATGAACATGTTCATTCCTAAATGGGAACAAAATACCGCGTTCACTCAACCCTTTATTTTCAAATATGTACATCTCTAGATGAGGGCGCTCTCATTTTTCTCTCGCTCCTGTGCTCGTCGCTGAGGAACACGGCATTCCCTTCGTCGAAGATACATGCACTGGACATGCTTTTGTCCATTGGTCGATATGTTGCGGACGATATCAAGCTTGACAGAATTGTTCCGTATATTGTGTATTGTCTGAACGACGAAGTCGGATTGGTTCGAGCTCATGCACTTCGGACACTGGCAAAGATGGTATGTCATAAGCATCTACACGCCATCACATTAATATTTCTCAAAGCATGAGAGTAACTTTGTGCTATTATTTTGGTCGTGTAGTTGGAGGAGGTCGAGACCATCGATGTAATCAACGTGACAATATTCCCAGAGTACATTTTACCTGCGCTACAAGGATTTCCATCTGACAAAGAGGTGCTTGTTCGATCCGCCTACGCCGAGTGCATTGCACAGTTCGCGCAAACAGCACTGCGGTTCTTGGAGCTGGCACAGGTATGCTGTGGAGATTATCTTGGATGGAAAATTAATGACGCACGACAACCAGTACTCAAGTTTCTACCTCTCTTCTCTCTTGATAGTTGTTGAAAAATGATGGAGCATTTACTGGAAACGAGGTCGATGGAGATGCGGAAGGATCGCCATACGAGGTGCATAGTTTTACTGTCATTATGGGTGTCGCCTGCTTTTAATTTTCAAATCCACTAACATCCGGTCGAAAATATCTCACCTCGAAATGAAGGCCACCTATGACTCGGCACTGTTTGATTTGCAGAGTGCCATCGAAGAGCAAATCCGCACACTGCTCATTGACACGGATAGCAGCGTCAAGCGGGCACTGCTATCCGATATGACCTCTCTTTGTATCTTCTTTGGGAAACAAAGGGTAGATGATGTGCTTCTGAGCCACATGATTACCTACCTCAATGGACGCGATTGGATGCTGAGAAGGTAACGAAGGCGTGACTTTATATCAGTCTCAACTAACTGACGATCACTTTTCAAATTTTAACTTGGTTCAACACTTTGATTACTTACCGTCATGTAGTGCGTTTTTTGAGAGCATTGTCGGCGTGGGTACGTTTGTCGGTGGCCGGAGTCTCGAAGAGTACATTTTGCCTCTGATGGTGCAAGCTTTGACAGGTATCCACGTATTCCAGATTGCTACGAAGCGATTAAGCACTGGCGGATTAAATGCTGACAGTTGTCTTTGTTCGACACTAGATTCGGAAGAGTTTGTCGTGGAAAAGGTCCTCAAGTCTCTCGCCAGTCTCTGCGATTTGGGTCTCTTCCAGAAGATGGTGATCTGGGATCTTGTGAGTGTGGTTGCGCCACTCCTTTGCCATCCCAACTTGTGGATCCGGTACGGCGCCATTGGATTTATCGCCTCTACTTCCCAGCGGTTGCCAGTGGCTGACGTCTGGTGCATGATCTATCCTATCATCCGACCGTTTATGCGCTCAGACGTGGGAGAAGTGAGCGAGCTGCATCTACGAGAGAATGTAAAACCTCCTCTCAGCCGCCATGTGTTTGAGAGCTCCATCGCTTGGGCTGCGAACTCCAATAGGACCTCGTTTTGGAAGCCTGTTCGAGAACGGCCAGCCGCGACGCGGTCTGTTTCTGTGTCGTCCAGCCACTCGATTGCCGTGCCCTTGGACCTGCAGACTGGACGATCAAGTGAACCCTCTCCGTTCTTTGTTGTTGTCAGGTCTCCTGAGTAAGGCTTTACTTTTTAATCTTTCAGCTCCGCTACTGCAACTTTAAGCCTGTGCTGATTTTTGTTTTGTTTAGGGATGAGAAGTACCTGGAGAAACTTCGGGAGATGGGTCTTTCCCACGAGGACGAAGACAAACTCGCTGCCATGAGAGAGTACATTTGGAAGCTTTCGCAGTCAAGGCAAAGAGCCAGACCCAAGGGCCGTGAGAATGAAGCTGAAGGAATCTCTAAGGTGAAAAAAAAAGCCCAATCGAATATTGACATATGACAGCGGTCTTTTCGTGGTTGCATGACTGAACAAGTGTTTACTTCTTGCTTGGATAGGATGGAAGCGTGGATCTCCGAAAAATCGGTATCACGCCAAGCACCGTTTTCCTGTCTCAGGAGCTGATCGAAAAGGATTATAGCTCGAATCGCAACCACAAAGTACTTGATTTCAACGACTGCTTTCAGGCTAACTACGACCATTGAATTGTTTAAAGTCTAACCATTTTGTTCACAACTATATGTTAGCTCAAGGTCAGCAACAGTGATGGATCACAGATGCCTCGACGTGTGGCGAAATCTAGTACAACAAGCGCGATTCCGCGGATATCAAGCGACAGCACCATTTTTAGTTCGACAAGAACCAAGGACGGCTCCACAGCGTCGATTTACGAGCCCATTCCATTCAATCCATCCGCGCTTGGGGCTACTGGTGGCCTTTACATGCAGTCATCTGCCAATAGCCAGTCTACAACGTCGTTTGCGTCTTCGATCGCTCCCAGTTCGTTCCAGCCTTCAAGCTACGGCCATAATGTTGGATTTTCGTTGCCAAATAGCCCGGAGTCGACGACAACGAGAACTCGCTCTCTCACATCCAACATTGTCACGGATAAAGGGTCCCGACGCACCAGGATATTGCTGACGCCAGGACGGTCCTCGACATCAGAATCTAGCAAGGCAGCAGCTGCAACGAGCATGAACGACACGAATGCTCAGGGAACTATTGAACTCCCACCTAATGAGCGGTCTGTCCAGGATGTGATTGCAGGATCTGGAGTCGATATGCCGCAGCCCAACTTGCCCCCTTGGCAATCGCAGATGGAAGGAGCTTATGGAAAGCATTTTCGAGATGGAAGAGGCTCGGAGGTGTTTACCTCTCGAGTTTTCACCCATGCTGTTGGTAAGGGCTACTACTCTGGTTCATTTTGTGTTTATCATGAGGAGCTTGACGCAACTTACTGAAGCTCTTTTTTTTTTTCTTGTTTTTTGGGGGTGATAGATGGCGGACGTCAAAATCTCTCCGAGCTATTGCTCCACCAAGCGCTGAAAGTATTCCAGTCGCCCACGCACGAGTTTGGTCCTAACATCTTGCCACTCTCGCGACACCGCCGAATGACCCGAAATAACTCTCAGACGGTCCGGAGCCAGTGGCGGCCCAAGGGCACACTGGTGGCTCACTTGGCAGAGCACAAAGCGGCAGTAAACCAGGTGTGCATTTCTCCTGACCACAATTTTTTTGTCTCGTGCTCAGACGATGGCTCGGTTAAGATCTGGGACACGGCGCGACTAGAAAAGAATGTCACCAATCGTGCCAGAATGTCATACAACGCCCTTGGTAAGATCTTTGATGTCGCTTTTTTTTTCTTTTTGTTTGAAATATCGAGAGTTCATACAATAACACTGACGAATATCGGAATGGTATAGGTGGTAAGGTGACATGTATGTCTTTCATTGAGAATACGCACAGTGTTGCAGCAGCCTCGGACAACGGCTCGATCCATATTTTCAGGGTCCACTACATCTCGGCCGGCAAGTATGGAAAATGTGAGGTTGTTCGAAAGCTCACCCTTGAGAACGAGTTTGCAGCGATGATGGAGCATTACACCACCGGTAGGAAAGCCTGCCCTTTCGTTTTGGCCAAATATTCCGGTGAACCAGATTTGCTGATGTCTTGTATTTATTTTTTTATACTTTTTAGAATCTCAATCGTTGCTTGTGTACGCCACCAACCGTGGAAATATCTATGCACTAGAACTGGGAACAATGCGGCCGGCCTGGAAATTACAAAACAACATCGCATATGGTATGATACTCCCCCCGGTTTTAGACAGGTTGCAATGAAGGCCTCTTTTATTGCATAGCACACTCATTCCAAATCAATATTGTCTACTAGGTGTCATTACGGCAATGGTGATTGACCATCAGAGGACATGGCTGCTCGTAGGCACGAACCGCGGTGTCCTGACCCTCTGGGACTTGCGCTTCCGGATCGCGATCCGGTCGTGGGTGCACCCGAGCAAGTCTCGGATCAGCCGCCTGGCCATTCACCCTGAACCGCATCCACCCTCCAAGAGCGGCAAAGTGATCATTGCCTCAGGCCGAAACGAAGTGTCCGTCTGGGACCTGGAACACGTGGAATGCCGCGAAACGTTTGGTGTGCGGAGTGCGGACGAAAAGAGGGCCTTGTCACTGGACAACTTCAAGGCATCGGAACCGCTCTCGGGCAGTGAGCTGTTACGGACGTCGTTTACGTCGAGTGACTCGAACGTTTCGGCAGACCAGAGTGTGCGGGCCGTGATCTTCCCCACGGATTGTGAGTACATGATCACGGCAGGTGCGGACCGCAAGATCCGGTACTGGGACACGAGCCGAGTGGATTTGTCGTATATCATCAGTGGTCATGACATCCAGGATCCGCCACCAAAATACGCGTAAGTTTGATTTTCATTGCAGTTTTTTTTTTTTGTTTTTTTTGCTTTTTTGTTTTAATCCGCTGACACTTTTGATCTGTATTTCGAAAACACAGAACTCGCCGCTTCGAGGGTCTTCCTGTCCATTACGAGGTGACCCCCCTCCAATCCGCAAAACCAAGGGCGACAGGACGGAGCAATGTGATTACGGTGCAGCAGCAGCAATTGCTCAGAAACCATTTGGATGCCATCATGGATATTGCCCTGACCGAGTTTCCGTGCATGATGCTAATCTCGGGTGACCGCGACGGAGTCATCAAAGTGTTTAGCTAAAGAAAAAGTTCACTTTTTTTGATTTCTTTGCTACAGAATGAAAATAAAATGCTATATACAGAGTGTTTTTTTTTTACTATACAAGAGTAATTACGTGCTGGATGCACAGTTTTAGCGGGTCGAAGCGAGAGCAAGAGTGACCACGGACAAAATCCTGGTGGCGAGGTCTTCGTCTTGGTAGTCCCAGCCGATCATCAGTCCACCCTTCTCTTGTACCTCGGTCACGCTAGGTGCTCGGATCCTTATACTTCGGACCACAATCGCCGATCCGTCTCTGGCAAGTGCAACGTGGTTGCCAATGGCGCTTTGCAAGGCCACATAGACCAGATCTAGTGCAAATGCATCGCTGTTCCACTCTGATGAACTATCTTCCTGTGATCCTATGGATTGGTAGTAATCCGCCTCCTCAACCGCAGCACGCAGTGCTGTCGCATTATAAGCCTTGCGCACCTCGAACCGGACCCTGTGCTTGGCCAGACCCGACTTTTGCAGAACCTCCTCAGCCTCCTCGAAACGGATGGGCTTGCCCTCATCAATCACCAACATTCCCTGGATGAGGACCGTATCCTTGGGGCGCACCTCCGCGGGCAAAGACCTTTTGGCCTCGGTGCTGTCGTCCGAACTCTCTCCGGAACTTGGTGGGGACATGCTAGGCTCTGCTTCGGACTGTCGAATCAAGTGTCGCTTCAGCAGGCTGGCCGACATTTCGATGGGGATGACATGGGTGGTCTCGATACTCACAGTTTCGCCGTTGGCGGGGTCGAAGCAAGGGATGCCAAACTCGGTCATGATCCGCGACTTCAAGAACCCCATCGAACTCTTTTCGCCGTGCACCAGGACAACGTTCTTGGCCTCGCACTGGCGGATCAGCTGCATGATACCCTTGGCGTCGGCGTGTGCACTGAAGGACAAGTTCTTGACCTGGAGGTTGACGTCGACTGAGGTGAAGTTGTCGATCTGAATCTTTTTCTCGCCCGCCAGCACCTTGGACCCCACCGTTCCTGCAACACAGTAGCCAGGCATGATAATCATATTCTTGGGGTTGGGCGCCCACTTCTTGAACAGCTCCAGGGACGTGCCACTGTGCAGCATGCCTGGCGTGGCAAACACGACCATGGGTCCCGGCAGATCAATAAAGGAACGCTCCCAGGGCTTGATGTGCTTAAAGTCAAACATGTTGCGGTGGACAAAAGTGCTCTTGATCTTTTCGTTAGTCCAGTTGATGAAGAGTCGGTAAAAGTGGTTAGCCTTCTCGGTGAGTCCTGTGGAGAAGTAGATGGGAACCTTGAGATCCATGCGCTCCCAGTAGGTCTCGATCAGGATGCAGAGTTCCTGGGCGCGTCCGAGCGCAAAGACGGGGATGATGACGTTGCCTCCGTCGGCGACACAGTCGTGGACCTTTTTCAGAAAATCTCGCTCGCGGGAGCGCTTCGAATCACGGATGGTGGTGGCGTAGGTGGACTCCGTGATGAGGACGTCGGGGCGGACCTTGTCGATCCATGCACTGCCGAGGTGGCGATCAGGAGTCATGTTGTAGTCACCTGTGTAGACCAAAGATTCTTCGCCGACACGGATGTAGAACATGGCGGCGCCAAGAACGTGGCCAGCGTAGTAGGCGCAGATTTCGAGGTCGTCGTCAACCATGATGGTCTGATGGAGGTTGACGGCGATGACCTTCTTCATGCAATCCTTGATGTTTGCGGACGAAAAAAAGTTGCGCTCGCCCTTGCGCTCGACCGAGATCTTGCGGTAGTCCTCGAGCAGAAGTGGGCAGATGGCCTTGGTTGGATGGGTCATGTAGATTGGTCCGTCATACCCGCACATCTCGGTGAAGAACGGCAAGGCACCGCAGTGGTCGAGGTGGAAGTGAGAGATGATCACGCAGTCGAGCATCTCTGTAAAGTCGCCTGTCTTTGAAATGTAGGAAAAGTCTGGGAATCTGCGCTCGTCTATGGTTTCATGAAAGATAGTATGATATATGAGCAAGTGTTTGTCAATGGGCCAACACACGCGCGTGCACACCAAGATGCGAACAGTCGAAACAAAAGAAGAAAAAATACCATTGAAGCCCATGTGCATGCCACAGTCGAGCATGATGTTCTTTCCGCCGATGGTGATGAGGATGCAGCTCCTGCCCACATCCTGGCCAGCTCCCAATGGTACAACTTGAATTGTCATGGTGATGGAGGGAGGGGACGGGTGAAGAGCGGAATGGGAGTGGATGACAAGAGAGAAGAAAGAAAAAAGTGATCTATGCTGCCCTTTTCTATGCGCAACGAGGGAATGTGGCTGAGTGAGTGTGAGTGTCTTTTTTTTTTTTTTTTTTTGGCTTTTTAGCTCTTCGTTTTCATCCCTTTTCCTTTTCCCCTCTCTTCCTATTTAACCCCTCCTTGTTTCTACACCTGCCGTGCCGTGCGTTTGAGTGTGCACAATACCCGCCTCATCCAACCCACCCCCCATCCAACCCTCATTCCACCTTCTTCATGACGTGCAGGATTAGTGCTTGAGGAAAGAAAAGCGAACACGACCCGACCCCACTCTTTTTTATCACACACTCCCATTCCTACCTCATGGAAAACAAATTCACCGCTTCTCCTGAACATTCCTTACTACTGCGACATGGACGTCTGGAAGGGCTGGACGAAGACGAGGAAGAAGGCGAAGAGTCGAGACTCGATTTCAGTTTTGACGCCATCGATGCCGACATCGACCTGGACGACTCGGTCAGGAGCAACCCACGGTTCACTGGCCTGAGCGGACATGAGAGCTCAGGCTTGACCGACATCAGCGAAGGAGGTCCCAAGCTCAGAAAGACCATAGACCGCTGGAGCGCATCCACAGGCAAACCCGCCACCATGACGCTGAAGGAACAAGAGAAGGTATCTCTTTTTTGGACTAAATGTCATGAAGAAGAGAGGCTGAACGGCTATTACGGATAACTGACTATAATTCTTTAGGTCATCGATGAGCTCAAGAAGGACAGCTTTGGTCTAAAGCTCAAGATCTACTTCTTGGAGGAACGACTCGCAAAGATCTCTCCTGAGCATGTGGATCAGGCGCTGCATGAGGTATGTTAAGCTCAAGTGGTGTCAAGTTCAGGGCGGGACCAACGATCTTTTTTTTTCTTTTTAGGTCTAGCATCCAAAAAAATTCCAACTTCAACGAAATACAAAAAATTAGGTAACTCTTTGCAGGAAAGACTGAATTCTAACTAGCTTTTTCTCCCGGATATTTTCGGTGTTTCCTACAACACTAGAACATTGAAATGAAGGTCAGGTTACAGACCATGCACTCAGAACTCAAGCAATATAAGCGGCTCCTGCTGGAAGCACACGCCGCGATTGAGGCGCTCCAGAATCAAAAGAACTGTGACCAGCAACATGGCATGTCGGATGAGCAGGAAGAAGAATACCGACAGGCCATTGCAGAGAGACAAGACTTGAAGACGGCGCTGAAGCGACTGTCCCAGCAGGTGGAGAGTCTCGAGAATGAACTCAGGGCTAAGGAAGCAGAGTTACAGAACCAGATCGGTGCCGTCGATGAGCAGGCCGACTCGATTGAAGAGCTGCAGAGGTTGGCGGAGAAGTACAAGAGTCAGATACAGGAGATGCACGGCCAGATCCAGGATTACCAACGGAACGAGTCTCGAATGATGGAAAAATCGCGCTCGGAGGATGGCTGGGAGGCGCGCTGCCGAAATCTAGAGCAAGATCTGAAAGTTTCGCTGGAGCTTAGGTCTGAGTTGGAGAACGTACGTATATGCCTTTGAATGGAATACGAACGTGCGACGAGTGTCGTTGTAGCCTGTACTAATAATTCGCACCGCTTGAACAGGAACTGATGGAGACGCGGGCTGAAAGGGAGGCGTATGAGGAAGATATGAACTTTCAGCTCCAGGAACACCGGGATGAACTCTCCAAGGCGAAACTCCAGGTGGCGGACCTCTCTGGTGATCTTCAGGCTGAGAGGGAGCAGCTCCAGCAAGTTCAGGATATGCACACGAACGACATGAATATCCTTTCGGAGCGATGGACACAGCACCGTCAACAACTGCAGGAGCAAATATCGATGATGAGCAACGAAATCGAGGACCTGAGAAAGGAAAACGACGAACTTGCGCCACAAGTCCAAGAGTTTCTGGCACTGCGAGAGGAGGACGAACAGCGTCATCACCAGGAGATGACTGATCTTGTTGCAGAATTGGAAGACAAGGCTGTGGAGATTGACCGCATGGCTATGGAGCTGGATCAGCTGAGGGATGTCGCGGGACTACTTCAGGCGAAGGACGAAAGAATTGCCCGTTTGGAGGATCAGGTTCGTCAGCTCGAGCTCTCCAGGCGAGAAGCAGATGCTGTCCACGACGAAATGATTACCAGGATGAAAACCGTTAGTGCACCTTCAAGTTTTATTTATTTTATTATTATTATTATTTTATGGTCAAACTAACACCCACTTTCTCTGTTTTTAGAAAATCCAATCCGGATCAACAAATGACTTGAGAGAAGGAGGTGTCTCGGAAGAAGAGTTCAGAATGATAAGCGAAGAAATGGCAAACTTGGAAGAGCAAAACCGCAAGCTGGAGTCGCAAGTCAGACTGGAGATTGAGCAGCGGCGAATGACAGAGAGTGCTCATCGCGACCGCGAGTCAAACGGATTCCACCAATGGAAGGAAGAGCGGCGTCAAATGGAGGTGGAGTACGCGGAGAAGGTTGATGACCTACAAGAAGTAAGTTCACTCTGGTCCCTGATTGGCTTAGATTCTTCTTTAACTTGCTCTGGGCCGCTGAAAAGTTAACCGGTTCCCCTCTCAATCAACAACAACCCCTATGGTTGTTTCTGTTGGCGGCTCTTCCCCGTTTTATTTGAAATATTCTTCCTTCCTTCCTTCGCAGAAACTTGCAGCAGCGACGGAGCAAATCTCGAAGCTGTCGGGTGACCTGAACGACCGCGAGAGTCACTTGAGGTTCTATGAAGAGCAGCTCGACCTGGCTTCTAAGCAGGCCAAGGAGATCGAGGACCGATACGACGAGATGGAACTCAAGCTGGGCTCAGTAAGGATGCTATTTTTCTCTGACTTTTGACTGTAGTCCGAGTTGTGAAACTAATCGCGGTTGGTATTGATTATGTAATGCTACAGGATCTGCAAGCAACGACGGCGGAACTGCTGGACATACGCCAGGAGTTTGAGCAGATCAAAGCAACCAGGGTTGACAAAGGCGAGCTTCTCCATGCAAGAAGTGATGAAGTCGACCGACTGGTATGTTTCGAATTCGTTTTTATGCGACTGTCCTGTGACAATGCATGGTGGCTAACTTTGATCATTACAGAACGTGAAAACCAGAAAACTGAACGATTCGATGGCTGCCTTGGAGGAAGAAAAAACTCAGCTGGAGACCGCCCTTCGTGATCGTGCAACAACAATCGCCATGTTGAAATCTCGTCTCAACGAGCTGGAGCTTCAAGTATCCAAGAATCAGTGGTCGGATGAAACGCCGTCTTCGACCTCCAAGGACGAACTCATTGAGCGCAACTCGCTTCTCTTGACTGTACTTCAGCATTTGGAGAGCATTCTCGGCGGAGACAGTCGATTGGACGGAAACATGCTGCCAAAGCCCTCTGCCAATTTCGTCTACTTTTCTAACCATTTGATTTCTCGCCTAAAGTCCCTGAGCAAGCTTTTTATTCTGTTTGAGAAAAAGGGCAAAGAATTGGAGGACAAAGCTACAGGACAACTTGTGTATGTATTGCCTCACCGTTTGCAGGAGCCGTACGGTTTTGTATATTTAAAGGTGCACTAATCTTTATTTTCTTCGGCGCCATAGACACTTGAAGAAGCAATTGGACTTGAAGCTCAAACAGATGGAAAAGTTTGAGACCATTGTTCGTAATGCAGCTGACCGTCAAAGGAAGTGGCGTGAGCAGTTGGTCAGAAAACAAGCGGAGACTGAGGAACTTCAGGTAAATTATGAGGTGTGCTATTTATTTTTGTTATCCCTACCCTTCTCTATCCCCACTTTGCTTTGTCTACCCCCACCCACACGAAGTTGCTAGGCCAACCTCTGTTGCATTGCCTTGCGGCAATCGGTAGAGGCTTGTCCTAGTGCAGTGATCTAAGATTATCCGATAGAAAATGGATAGATTACAGGATTAGCTTCGAAGATTAAGAGATGATTATCGAGGATCGCGTGAAAAGAGTTGTTGTTCATAGATTTTGTTCAATCCTCGAGCCATTCGATCTATATTCCCCTCCCCTGCCTTATCCCTTTTGTCATCTTAATACCGTTAGAAGTACACCTGCACTAATATTATCTACGTGTTTAACTCGCTCTAGGCAAAGAATATCTTGCTGGCAAAGACGATTGCGGATCTCAAGTCTCGGTCCGTCACCAACGAACGTGTCCAAGAGTATGAAACGCGGCTCAAGCACGCGGAGCGAAAGTTGCAAATGGAGAAGTCAAAGTCAATGGACGTTGAAGAGCGCTGGAACGCAAGACTGAGGGAACTGGAGAAACGGACCAAAGACGCAGAGGAACGAGTCAAGAGAGAGCGGCAAGGCGCCAAAGAAAAGGTGGCTGGGCTCCTAGATGAGAACAAGTAAGTGTGACCTTTTCTTGGGCTTGCTGTGATTTTTTTTTTTTTTTAAGTATTCTGCTTCCTCACACATAGTTATTTGTTCATTCTCTTTCCCTTGTTTTTTTACCAGAGTCGCTCAAAAGAACATCGAGTCTCTGCAGAGGAAAAATGTGCAGTTGCAAGAACTGGTTGATATCCATTCACAACAACAAGGATCGTCCACGTCATCCAGCCAAATTCGGACGTCTACAGAACTTGGCCTCTCGCGCATGAATGAGCAACTGAGAAGTGAACTGGACCAGCGGTCTCGGATGGCGGACAAGGACCGGGAAAAGGCGCGTTCCACCCTCCGTGATCTGGACTCGGCAAATGCACAGTGCTACAAGCTGCAGCAGCAACTCGGTCAACGGGAGAATCAGATCAAAAGCACTCTTTCAAAGCTTGAGGTAGGCTTTTTTTTTTTTTTAGCTGTTTGCTTCATTGTGCTCACGACCTTGCAATATTGTTCTGCTTCTAATATGCCATGTGCCGTTTTGGGTGTGATTTGACTCGATAGATGTTTAGCCAGCGCAGAGATGTTGCTGACAACATGGGCCTTCGCCAGGCTACGGATGACCTATACCGCTCACTCGATATTGACGATGAGTGGGATTAGATTGTGCTTTCTTAACATTCTTTAAGTAACTTGTAAATACACGAAAATAATATCCCATCATTTACCCCAGCGTCTTTCTAGCTTTGGAACTTAATATCGCTACTGGAAATCACGATAAAGAAGACATTTGGTACCAGGCGTGGACTTTTTGATGGTGAGGAAGGCGATTAGAATATATGTGTGCTCTGTCCCCCTGCATGATGTCAGTAATTTGACTTCGCCCAGCAATGAGAAATCGTTGCTCTCCAAGCACGCGACAAGGTTGACAGATTTCAGTTTTCATCACGAAAAGGCAAGAGTATTAAATATTCTTCGTTCATGGACCGTGGGATACAACATCAAAGTTGAACTTCGCTGGGAGGTGTATGCATCCTTCATTCTTTTGAATATCATCGAATGTACACTTCGTGAAGTGCGCCTTGAAACGCAAGACAGCGGTTCTAAATGCGTGTCCCTTTCGGTGCCTTTAAGCGCGAAACTGAAAAAAAAGGCAAAAAGGCGCATTCGTAGGGCAATTCATGTGGGAAAAAAAAAAAAAAAAAAAAAAAAAAAAAGTATTGCATCGTCTTTCTCTTGTTTTCATGAGAGGCAACAGGATGAAAATGCAAAAAGATCAAAAAGAATCGCGTCAACAGCAGGATTTGAACCTGCGCGGGAGTTCCCATATGATTTCGAGTCATACGCCTTAACCGCTCGGCCATATTGACGATATTTCTTGAAAAATGTCGTGAACTGACCCATTGTTAAGGGCCTGCTCCGAGGGCGCCACCAACAGTGTTTCCTTTCTCGGCCGCGCTCGATACTTTCTTCCTACGACCTATCTCGAGCGCCTTTCCTTTCAAGCGCCTTTCCTTTCGAGTGCCTTTCCTTTCGGCCGCTTGTTTGTCTATTCACCCGTTTGTTTATTCCTCCTCTTCTTTTCTTTTCTCTTATCTTTCGCGGCGCCTAGGTTGGTATGTTCAACATGTTCGCTATCTACCTAGGCACCTTTTTTCTCTTCTCTTCCAATCAACTTCTTTGTTGTTTTCCTTCACTTTCTTTCTGCCGAGATAGCCACTTCGACGTTATCTTCTTTTTGCCACTTCAGTATCGAAACTCCCACTTTAGGTGACCGTTGCTAGGACCATGAGTAATGGTACCGCTCCGATTCGTTCGATCACTTGTTGGCCTTCTTTCCTTCTTTCTTCGTTGACTGCAACGCGATATCTATTCTAGTTTCCATTTTACTTTACTATCGAGACGTCAGTAATAGTGCGATCCATAGCGTATATAAGGACCTGGTGTTGCCCTAGTTGGATCAGTATCTTTCCACTACCATCCAACTTCGCCAACACAGGTATAGTACTTGATAGCAAGTCCTTTCTCCGATCCGCACTAATTACACAGTTTCTAATAAATCTTTCCACTACCATCCAACTTCGCCAACACAGATACGATCTCTGTGGTTTGCCTGTCTATAGCGCGCCCCCTGGAAGATCCGCGCTCAGTTATCTCTCTGTACCGTCGCACGACGCCGACGCTCTACAGCTATCGCACCGGGTTCATTCACCACAAAAATTCGTGCCGAATCTTTCATCTTGAGTCATATGGACATGTAAGATATCCACGTGATGATATTTGGTTAACAGAAAAACTATGACTTAGATATTAGGCCCCGCTGTCCACGGTAAGGACAGGTGAAATCGACAGAGGAAGAGAAATATGCGAATCTTCAGACGCACGAGACTGTGCAGCAAAACGAGAAAGACAAAGGATGATGTCGTTCTCAGTTTGCGGGCACAGGCTACGTTTGAAGTCTACGCTAACAACTATGCTGCCAGAGTTCAGATACGGATCTCGGTGAAACGACAAAGTAGAGACAAAAGAGAGAAGATAAAAGAGGTACTGTAGAAAGAGATAACGAGAAACAAGTGAAAGGTCACTTCTTCAAAGCGACTAAAGAGTTACGGCGGCAACGTGATTGACAGATACCAAATAGAAGGAAAGGGATAAAAAAAAATGGGCAACGAAAAGAGAAGTGGTTTTGAGAAGATAGTTTGGAGAGAGCAAAGGAGGGAGGGCATATATTGGATGACTCGGAGTAGCGAAAAAGAGAAGGAACTTGGTTGGCAGAAGTAAGTGGAACAAGTGATTGATAAAGAAAGGTTGGTCGACAATTGACTCGGGGATGAGAACGACAAGTGATGGAACATCGAAAAAAAAAAAAAAAAAAAAAAAAGAATAGAAAGTGGTGCGGACGAAAAGTTTTTTTTTTTTTTTTTTTTTTTTTATTAACAGTAGTCCGTGAGGCAAGAACGCTGTCGTCCAGCCAGAGGCTAAGCCACTCGACACCTTCCAACACAGGTGGTCCTGCAAGTGCTAACCGCAGGTGCGGCCAGCAAGTAGTATAGTCCATAACCCCACCAGCATGAGTGCCCGTTCCACCACTTAAAAGCAGTGGTCACTCGCTACTCGACCTGTTGCGACATACGTCGTCAAACTAGCCAACTTCGTCTGTCAATAAACTTTTAAAGCCACCCATCCTTTCCATCACATCGAGCTGGAGATGGCCTTGATACTGTTTCAGCACGCGGGTGTCTGCATGCAACATGAGCTCCAGGGTATCAGTACCAGACTGGGGTCGAGTGGTTAAATCGGAGAAATCACTACTGCTACCAAGATGTCCCCCAACACCTGTGCGTCCCCGGGCGCGTTTGCTCACAGCAGTGATTCCCACCGACTTTTCCCAAAGTCGAAAAGGTCTGTGTGAAGAGGGAGAAAAAAAAAAAAAAAGATAGGAAAAATTAAACGTGATTCGTAGTAACTTTGTGCGATATGACAAACCTGCTGTATAATATTGAGTCAATTCATGGCATTTCATGTAGCGGGATAAATGAAAACAAGCAAATAAAGAGGGTACGGGGTGGTCAACTAAAGGTTGGGGTCAATGGGGAAGCAGTGGCGACGTCGGTGAAGTAACGGGTAGGGTGAAGGAGGGACAAGTGAGGCAAAGGAGTGATGTGGCGGAGGAGTGGGTTGCGGCGAAACGGGTAACAAACAAAAGGTTTTCTATCTCTTAAACTCAACAGTCTAGCACGTCGCTCTAGTTCTCTTAACAGGAGTCGCACGTCGCTCTGGGACTGATCTCAAAAACGTATACTAAAAAGGTGAGTGGACTTTTTCTTGGGGGGTAGAACACTGACTTTTATTACTTACAAATAGTCCAGCTATTTATATGGCTTTTGTCGATACTAACTAATACTGATATTTCCTGATAACAATCCAGGCGTGGATTACTTGTGGGGGGTCATTAGGGCGAGTCATTAGAGGTTTGGAACCGAATCCGGTCGTCGTGGTGGTCTAGAACAGACGAGGACTCCTGTAGTTCTCTCATTAAGCGGTGGATTTGTTGACGAAGGCGAACATATGCCTCAAGGTGTACTTCGCTCTGCTGTAAAAGTTCACTGAGAAGGTTTTCGTTGGGGGAGGCATGGATCCAGATGGGTGAAGGTCGGCGAGGTTTAGTATGGCGTTGGCGAGGGCTCATGGTGGTTGAACAGTCAAGGACGAGGGGCAAGAGAAAAGGAAAGGTAAAGAATCGTTGAACGTGAAATAGGGTGGTTGAAGGAATGTAGTCATAACAAGGTCGGCGAAATGGCAGAGGGGCATTGTCGTGGAGGAGCTGATGTCGTTGGGGTAGGGATGGAAGTCGTGTGACGGTTGGTTGGGGATTCGTAGGCGACGTGGTGATGGCAAGGAAACTAGGAATGAACTCGGTGATGGGGCGGAATCAATGGGTGGTGTGACTGAGAGCAATGGGCGAAGCGGCTGAGTGGTCAGGGGTAGAGGGGCTGGGAGACGTGAACGACTGTGGGTGATAGGTCGAGCGGCTGAGAGCAGTGGGAGTGGTGGCAAAAACAAAGTCGGCTGACAAGGAAAGAGAATGAGCAGGAGTGGTGTGGGAAAGAAATGTAATGAGGAAACGAAATGCAGTGAGGGATGAGGAAACAAAAGAATGAGAGTGGTCGAGACGTGTGAGAAAAAGACGAGTACAGAAAAGGAAGGTGTGGGGAAGGTTTGGCGGCGTCACGTGTCGGTAAGGTGGCTTGGGTAATAAGGATCCTACGGACGGATGACATTCAACAAGCAATTCAGCAAGTTTGTATGGTGTAGTTGGTTATCACGTCTGTCTAACACACAGACGGTCCTCGGTTCAAGTCCGAGTACAAACACTTGATTTTTTTGCTCCCTCCCAGATCTTCTAAGAACATTGTCAGTTTTTTTTTGCTCGAGGATGGTATGCGCACCATTTCGCGTGTTCGCTGTGTTTTTTTTAGTAGTTTAGTGGAAGCAAAATTGTGACTTTTGAGAAATGGTGGGGAACTATGAACTGATTTTTATTAGTTGTATCATCTATGCACGAACGAACGCTTAGGAGAAGGCGGAAACCAATTCGGCTTTTTCCAACAACATCACAGTGGAGTTGTGAGGTGATGCTCCGATTGCAAGTGATTAGCACGTTCTTTCAAGAACAAAAAGAAATAGCGCACATAGGTAGGGGTTGTGTTTGGAACATCTCACGCTGTCAAAGTTTTTTTTGTTTTTTTTGCAAAAAGTAACTCACCACCAGTTTTGCGATGAGAAAAAAAACTCAAAAAAGACTAGATCTCGAGAATGCCGACTCGACTTGCGGCGTAAAAAACAAAAACTCAAAGTATTCTGATGAAGAGAGATGAATAGTTACACAGCATGTCCCCCGGTGGCGTGCCCGAAACTGTAACTAAGAAAGTGCGGGCAGACAGGTTTGCAAGTCGACCTAAGCGAAGGATGTAAAGTTGGACCTAGTGGAAAACGGTGCCATATCCTTGCATTGCCATGCATGTACGCGAACGATTACTTTGTCCAATGGCGTCTCTTCAGTCATGCTTCCTTCGACCCTTCGAGAAGGAAAAGGCTCTAATGGGTTGAAAAAGGAAAATCCAGACAACCGTTCTTGACGTGTTTAAAACCATTAAACTATTTGAGTTTCTTGTTCTTTCTTTTCTAACTTTTTGCAAGGAGGCGTATCGGCAGTAGAATGAATATCGGCAACACAGACAAGAGACGTATAGCATTGCGTGATGAAGAGCACGGAAAAGGAAAGGGAATAAGTCGCAGGAAGGTAGGTCGCTGAAGCAGAATGTGATGGGCACAATTGCTGGTCTAATTACCACGGTTGAACCAGTGGAAAGTGAGCAGACACTCCGAAGCATGCGTGTGTTCATGGCCTTTAGTGTTATTTTTTACTGCTGTTCCTGCCTTTTGCAATATTGGCACTTTGGTCCAGAACTCGCATTTGCCCATATTGTTTTCACTCTTTTTACACTGTTGAATACCCTGCTTCCTTCTCAGAATTCCAGGATGGCCATGAAACCTTCAGCTCAAACAGACACAACTCAACACGCAACACACTCCCGATGGTGCAACCACACATATACAACAACAAATCAACAAAAGAAAAGTCCAAGTGCATACCGAGGACAAGAGTAGAAAGAGAAGAAAAGGAACGTCGAGATGTCATTTAGAGTGATGCCATTGACCCTTCCGTATGTTCCATGGAAGTATGCACCAATAGTCGTGCGTCCCTTTGGACCTATGCGCCCATAACAGGAAGTCCTCGGTCCAGTAGGGCATCCGGTTTAGGTTTTGTGGGTTCTCTCGTCTCTGTCTTTTTTATTTTTGTGAAATGGGGGATGTGAGCACGCCGACACAGAGCACAGATGTACTGTACTGACAGGCAAGGCAGATATGTCAAGACATTGAATATATTTATTCCTTCCTTTTGAGAACAGACAAGGGTATACAACGACAACGGATGTCCATCCGCTGTCTAGTTCCTGTTTAGTCGTTTGCTTTTGGACGCCTTGTTGCCCCTCCCTTCTTCCCAATGCATGCTTGCTTATGAGGCACATAAAAAAAAAGAGAGGGAGCGTGGACGAAATTGTTTACTGCACAGGGCGGTGCTCTATGGAAATGGAATCCTTCTAGACTGTTCATGGTTTGGTCGTTCGTCTTATTTTTACCTTTGGTCATTTTTTTTTTGGCCAATTCTCGGTAACGAAATAACAAAGAGATGTAAACATGCCCAGTCCACATGGCCCACCCTCTATTTCTTGTTTTACTGTTGCCCAATAGTCCAAACCAAGGCATCATCCCTGCTGAATAAAAAAGAAGATAAAGAAGAGTGAGAAGGATTGAGCCATTTTTCAAACCATAGTACGAGATACAATACGGAATCTGATTCATTGGAGGACTTTCATCGGGGTAAATGTGAGTACGTTCTAGGGATTCCAAGGTGCAAATAACTCATCGGTCATCACACACATCACTCACATCACACATCACACACCTACGCCTCTCATGCGCCCAAGTTTTTCGAGAGTTGGGGGGAGATGGCCAAGATTTCTCCGAAGGAAGAGAAAGGAATAGCCATGCTTCTCTAGTCTTGCTCGATTGATCCTCCAATTATTATGCTTACCATTGGTTACCCTCTCCAGGAAGCGAAGATGATCGACAGACAGAGTGTTTGTGAAGAGTACCTTTGGACAACTGGGCACACCAGGCATCTTTTTGTACTCTTATGCTTCTTGCTTCTTTTGCTGACTTTTTAATATTATTATTTACTTTTTGAGGCTTTGACAACACGGATGACAAGGATTATCGGTCGATGTTTGCTCAAAAGCACCACGGACAAAAAGGAACAACTTTAGACCAGGCCATGGGTCCAGTCCATGTTGACAAGGCACACTGAAATCTCCAAGGAATGGCTTGTTTTTTCTTGTTGTTTATTTCTTTTTGGCACTTGCCTGATCCTTTGGATGGACAATGTTCGCTCATGGCCTACAGTACACCCCCTCTCGATCGTCATCCAAAAAGGAAGAAAAAGACAGGTTCCAAAACATGTCTCCAGAAACAGCCAATCTCGATGAAATGGAGATTAGTTGTTACGAGACCAGGACACCAAAGGCGCCAGAGAACGAGCAGAGGAGAGAAATTGAAGGCAAGGCCAGGAGGTGTGAGGATACCTCCACGGCTACTAGTCTAGTATGGAATTGGAAATGAAAAATGTGGGGCATGTGCTCCTTCCTTCCTTTCTTCCTTTCTCCCCCCTTGGCAGCAAATGGAGAAAAAGTGCATCATATATGTCTGGGCTGTAGCTCCCTCTCAGTCTTGGATTAAGCTTGCTGGTCTGTCGATTTTAGGACATCGGACCTTCTTTGCCCCAGGGTGATGTGTCTGCTTGTGACTTTTGAAAGGCGTTATTTCTTTCCTTTTGGTCAAGACAGGGGCCCCATGTTGTCTTGCTTTTTTTTTTTTTTTTTTTTTTTTTTGGACTATCGCCTTGGTTTTTTTTTTTTCATCTTCTGACCAAGATGTTTGCTCCTGCAGCCAGAAACAAAGTAACGTAACGTGGGAAGAAGGATCCAACTCCTCCATGTTTTGAGCACGTGTTTCTGAGTGGTCAAGAAATTAAGATCCAGGCAGTAGTTGAAGAGGGAGACATCAATGGCGAGTGCTATGGGGTACTCATGGCAAAGAACGAAAGAGAGTAAGCTGGTGTTCAACATTCAACCAAAAGGAATAACAGACGGAATCAAAGTGTTTGGGTGTTATCTGATGTGTCTGAGTGAGTGAGCGAGTATTGAGTCGTTGCTATATATAAAACGTGTAGGGCACACATAATACACTATAGCAGACAACTTACCGAAGGATGGCCCATAAGCAATAAGTAATACAATAAGAATAACGAGACTCACTCATTCTCACTCATTCTCACTTGTGTGTATATACCTCGGGGTGAGTGAGTGAGTGTGAGAGCACAACGACATCAACACAAACAACAAAGGAAAGAGAGTGAGTGAGGCGGAGAGTGCATGTTGTTGTTGTTGTAATGTGGGCGTGTGGTTGGATTGGATGAAAAAAGATTTCCTTCTCGTCTGTCCATTGTCCATTCCCTTGGTTGTCCCATTTTGGGATGAAAAATGGTGCGTGGATGAGTTCAGAGTTGCCCAGTCCGGTCAGAAGGAAGGAACGAAGACAGCGAGGACACAGTGCACAATAATGTAGTTAGTGAGCAAGCTTATTATTATTACCAGAGAACACAGACTGACGAGAATCCGCCTTCTCCATCCCACCCCCAATCGAGACTGCAGGTGAGTGCGGACTTTCTTCTCTCGCTGCATAGTGCAGAGTTGGCCATCCACAGACATGTTTCTTGTTGTGTATTCTCGACAAGTTGCGGGTTGGAGTGTGTACTGCGTCGATGTTAGAGTATGTAGGGTGTGCAGGGTATGTGGGTGTGTGTGGGTGTGTGGGTATGTCGATGGATGCAATGTGATGTGGGTGATGCTCAGAGTCTTTCTCTTTGCCCGTTGGTCCAGTCAATCAGTCTTCATTTTCATTTCCCATTCGCAATCCTCGGTAATCCCTTCCCTCCCCCCTTTTTTGTCAGGTAGAATGGCCATCGCCCACTTTTGATTTAGACTTTTTCGTTTAAAAAGGACGGTGCTTCCCTTCTTTTTTCCTCTTTCCCTTCTTCTCTTTCCGTTCCCACTTCTTCTTCTTCTTCTTCTTCTTCTTCACATACTCTTCTTTGCTTTGCTGTTTTGTTCATTGGTCTCATTACTCATTCCCTAACCCATCAATTGGCCGTCTCTCATTTCACTCATTCGTCTTCATTTTTGTATTCTTAACCCTATCCCATCCCTCCTGTATCCGTCCCCATACTTCCTCACCTCAGCTCAACACATACACATATTAACCATGTCCACTCAAAGCATCATGGTCCCTCCTAATAACGCCCCTTGGCCAGGGCCATCATCGTCCGCACCCTCCTCCACAGCCACCCCTGCGTCCTATCCACCACCATACTACCACCATCCAGGACACGGACACCCGCCTTCACCACATCAGGCTCCTTTCTACCCATATCACCCATATCCTGCCTCAGCCTACCCACCATATCCTCCTTCACATCCCCACCCCTACCATCACCCTCACTACCCACCTCCTTCCACTCCCTCCACTACCTCTTCTTCACTTTCCACCGAAAGCTCAAAACAAAAGTCTTCAAAAGTCGAGGCACAAGAAGACATGCCATCAAAGACATCCCAAAAGTCCGCGAACGAGCCCAGCCCAAACGCCACCCCTGCAGCGGCCAGCGGACCAAAAACGTTCCGGTTCGAGGGCAGCATCTCGTCCGAGACCTACAAGACAACAAAGTCCTTTGATCTGGCTGGCGTCAACATCCTCAACCGCAAGCCTCTCGACACCCGTACCGCCCTCGACAAGCTCCAGCGCCGGAGAGAGACCCACAACCGAGTCGAGCGAAAGCGCAGAGACTGCATCAACCAGGTAATTATGTCGTCCTGTCTCCACCGAGGGAACACATACATCGCTCCCGTTCTTACTAATCTAATCAATTTGCTTTGTTCCCCCGTTTTCTTTGACCTCTCCATCTAGCTCGTAGATGACCTCACAAAGCTGCTTCCTGCAAAGCACCTCGAAGAAGCCACATCCAAGTGCCATCGCGTCAATGTCCTTCGTGGCGCTGTTGCTCACATCAAGTTCCTGACAGAGTCAAACGACGGTTTGGCAAAGTCATTAGAAAACATCAAGAAGACCCACCCTGAGCTCGAGTCTGAGTTGGCCAAAGCTTCGGAGGAAAGGGCAAAGGCTGACGAGAGTGAGATGGCCATGGAGGTCGACTCGCCTGTGGTCGCCAACGACGAGGATAACGAAGACGAACTCGATGAGTCGGAAAGTGCCCCCACCAACAGAACTGCAGCTTCTGCCTCGCGCTCTACCTCGCCTTCGTCAGTTTCCAGAAGAACTCCCTCCGAATCGCCTCGTCTGACGCCTTCAAGAATGATGATTCGCCCCCCCGTCATTGTGGCTAGTGCACCAAGCCCAGCCGATAAGGAACCGCGGTCCAAGTTTATTCCTGTCCCGCCTATTTCCATCATCACCACCCCTGCCGAGGCGCATAGTGAAAGCCAACACAGCCGCTCTATTAGCGAATGTGCCAGCCCAGCAAGCTCGTACTCGCACTCGCCCTTGTTTCCTCCTACACAATACTCCTCGTCTTCTCATCCCTCTGCCTTCCCTCCTTCGCCGGTCTCTCCTTCTCCCTCATACCAGAGTCCTTTCTCACATAATGAAAGCGGACGTGAAGGCTCGTCCCGAGAGCAACTGTCTCCCTTCATGCACCGTCCTTCGTCGCACTCTCCTTCGTTGCCCCCAATCTCGTCTCTTGCCAACTTGCAGATCCAGTCTCCACCCACCCATTCTGAGCCATTAGGCGAGAGACGAGCCATGGAAAGATCCTCGTCGCCTTCCTCAAGACCTACTGCCTCCACCCGTGACAGCCGTGATGGGAAATCTTCTCACCGTGCCGGTTCCACCTTGCCTCCTCTGATGATTCCTTCGGAGCAGCATCTCCATCCTTCTTATGCCAAGGGCGAAAAGAGCGAGAAGCCACCGGTATCGCCATTCATGCTCTCGCCATCGATGATACGTTCGCCATCGTCTGGCCCCTCCACTGCCCCACCTTCACCATATGCTCCTCCTCATTGGGGCCACGAAGGCCAAGAGGGCCATCCTCCACCACCACCACCCCCTCACTACATGCCTCCCCATGGCTACCCCGGCTATCCTTATCCATACCCCTACCATCCTTCATATGGCTACCCTCCCCATCACCCTCACCCACCCCCACCTCACCACCATCACCCTCATCTTCCACCTCCACAGGCCTCTCCTCCATCGATGGGCCCTAACCGTCATCTGTCTCTGCAGCCAGAGCCCATCTTCATCCAGGAAGAGCCCTGGGTGGTCCAGCGCAAGCGCAGCACCTCGAATGCGACAAGCAAACCCGGCTCTGGCTCGACCAAGGCATCGGCCAAAAAGTCCAAGACCTCCAGAGATGAGGAGGATGAGGTTGCGCCACCCTCGCCCTCGTCAGTGACCTCCAGCACGTCGTTCCAGCGCAAGCGCCCTTCCACAGCCAAAGGCGACTTTGAGGAGACGAAGCGTCCCAAGCAGCGCCAGGAAAAGGATGGAGAGGAAGGTGAGAAGGACGGCGAGGCAGACCAAGACGCAGCCCAGGCCTTGACCTCCCTTGCTCAGAACTCTTGAACGACCAATACTCATTTTATATACATAGTCACTATTCCATCTTGTACTATTACACCAGACTTGTAACAACAGTAAAAAAAAAGACATATTTTGACCAGAGCTACAATTCTGTGATGTGAAATGAGTAACCTGTTGCTAGGATGGGATGATACGCTGGCTACGCGTAATGAAAGTTTCGATGCATCTCTATGGGATAGACGCGAGGATTGCGATCGGTATGCAACCACTACAAAGAAAGAAGAGAAAAGGGATAGGAATGGAGAAGGGCACAACCACAACTTGAAAGAGCCAGCCTGGAGACATTGGGTTTACTTTTTGCCATGAGCGAGTCCTTGCTCTCGTTGTACGCCCAACACACATACACTGTTTTCCGTGCGGGTCCTTCCCTTCCCTTCTTTCCCTTCCTTTCCTACATGAGTCGCCCTGCCCTGAATCTGACTTTCGTGTCTTCTTGAACAAAGCTGCGCTGGCGGGTATGGTGTCCCTTGAAAAATGGTTCCCCATAGGAGACGAAAAAAAAGTTGCCGGACAACCTCCTAGCTCTATTCTCCCCCTTCCTCCTCTTGTCTTTCACCCTTGGCCCTTGGCCCTTAGCATCCACAATCTCAACAACAAGAAGACGAAGGAAAAGAAGGAATCAAAGAGACGAGCCGGCTACAGTTGCAGCAAAGAAGGCATATGCAATCGGTCGAAGGGGTAAACCCATCCTTTTTATCTTGGATGGATCACAAACAAAAGTGTAAGGTGTGGATGGATGCTTACTTTTCTCGTCTTTCTTTGTTATCTCCAAACCATGCGCAGCTTTGTGCATGAAGGATGATCGCACCCCATCCTTCTCGCTCCTGGGTAACGAAGAAAGAATGCAGTAAGCGCCAGCGAAATGGCAAAATGCGTAACCAGTTTTGACTTTTTCTGGCTTTTGCCTTTGCACATTTCTCTTTCTTTGCATTTCTCGCTTATCTTTTTTTTCTCGCATCACACTCTCACTCTTCCACCTTCCCTTCTCTTCTACCATACTTCAATGTTACCTCATCGCCATTGATCAATCTCATTGCCAACAATCCTTCCTGTTGCTTCTCTCCTTCATCCTTCCCCCGATCGTCCTGTTGTGACGATCAAAACATAATTATTGCCAGAAGTACATCACTCTGAGCGCGATTTTTTTTTTTTTTTCCATCTAATCCACTCTCTTGCTTTCATTCCATTATCATATACCCTAATCGTCACACAATAACATGGCATCTTTGAGGCATTCAATACCCAAAAGGATCCAGTCCTTTACATTCCTGCTTCTCCTAATCATCGCTTGCCTCCACGTCACTGTCAGGGCAGCCTCTAAAGGCGCGTCAAACAGTGATATGCCTTTCGACGACTCGTACCCAGACAACAAAACTACCATTGCCAAAAACACCACAGAGCCACCTTACCAAACAACAAAGACATGGCCCCCCGTGGGCGAGCTTACGGTTTCGTCTAGCGACAACGACGACAACTCGAATAAAACACCAGCAAAAGATTATGACACGGACCACACATTCCCGGATCGCGAATACATCAGGTAACGAAAGCTTGTTGAACCTTGAGGGCCAAGGTGACGAGGTGGTCCGAAGAAAAAACAACATGGGTGTTGTCGTTTCTGTTCTCTCTGGAGGGTGATGTATGGCTCCCTCACTTTCTTTTCCACTGACCTACTCTCCGTTTCTTCGTTTGTTTAGGCTGCTCGACTACTCCTTTTTGTTCTACGAGGCACAACGATCAGGCAAGCTTCCAAAAAACCAACGCGTTACTTGGGTAAAACTGATACACGAGAGATAAGGAGACAGTAAAATCACAAAGACTAGACCATAGGAAACTGGATACCATGGGTCTATGAGGCCAGAGGGACCGGAAAGCTCACGATGAACGACATCTGACATTTCCTGCTTCTTCTTATTCATCTAGAGGAACGATTCTGCGGTAAATGATGGCAAAGACGCTGGGTACGATCTTAGCGGGGTATGGAGCCAATTTTATGCTCTCAAGATTAATGGACCTTCGTGCCGAAAAATTTACACACTAAACAGAACTTTTCGCTTGTCTTAGGGTTACTACGACGCTGGCGACTACATCAAGTTTATCCTGCCGTACACATTCACCATGACCCAGATCTGTTGGGGCGCACTCGAGTTCTACGATGGCTACGAACTTGCCAATCAAACGCAATACCTGGACGAGATGGTTCGCTGGGGCATGGACTGGCTCATCAAAGCCCACCCAAACAATAATACTCTCTATGTTCAAGTAAGATTTTGCAACAAAAACGTCAGAGCAGGTTCCACTATGGAGAAGCAACCCAATCATTGGGTATTCACGCCATTTTTTCTCTTCTTTGCTCGAGGATAGATTGGAATCGACGAAGTCGATAATACTTACTGGGGCCCCGACACGGGCATCCCCACCCCACGCCCGTCCTTCTTTGTCAGTAACACCAAGCCTGGCACCGACGTCATGGCCGACGCCGCCGCAGCCTTTGCCGCCTGCTCGGCCCTTTACCGCGACAAGCTCCACGATACAACCTACGCTACCACGTTGGCTACCCACGCCACGGACCTATTCCGCCTCGCCGAGACCGCGCTACCGCACCAAGTCTACCAGACGGTCGTCCCCGCTGCCAGCTGCTGCTACCCGTCTGCGGGGTATAACGACGAGCTTGCCTGGGCCTCCGCGTGGCTGTTCCGGCTGACCCAGGACGTGGCCTATTCCGCAAAGGCGGCCCTGTACACGGACGAAATCAACCACTCATCCGTAGATACACCGCCCACGAACTGGGACGAGAAGTCGAGCTTGGTGTATATCCTCATGCATGGCCTGACCCAGGGCACGGCCAACGCGACCAAGTGGAGCACGCTTGCACGCAAGTTTGCAGAGTTCACAGTCAATCCTTCGAAGCCCTGTGCGTTCACGCCTGGTGGGCTATACTACTGCTATGGCCTCTCTGGCGAGGACTCGTCGGTCGTAGCCGCGAATGCAGCCTTGGCGATCCAGATCTTTGCGGCGCAGCTGAGCAAAGGGAGCACAGGCAGTAACCCCGCAGTGATGGCGCAGATTGAGCGGTACAACAATTTCACACAGACACAGATCCGGTACCTGCTTGGAAACAACCCGGAAAAGATGCCGTATATGGTCGGTGTGCACCCCAATTCGCCCGTGAACCCACACTCGGCCCTGGCGGCTGGCGGGAGGAGTGCAAGTACGCTGGATACGGAGCCAGAGAATGAAGCACATGTTCTCAAGGGCGCCTTGGTCGGTGGACCGGACAAGAATGACAGGTTTATGGACCAGAGGAGTAATTGGAGACAGAGCGAGGTAAAGAAAAGAAGGAGCAAGGGTGATGTTGAAAGGAAAAAAAAAAGGGTTCCCTACTAACGCGCAACACACCCTTCAACATTTTTTTTTGGTCCTCCAAAGGTTGCTCTGGACTACAACGCGCCCTTCACGGGTCTGTTGGCGTACCAGGTCATGACTGCCCGCGAACCGCCTCCGTATGTCACGATCCCACCGGGCCGTCCCCATGTCGCTGCACAGGTCAACGGTATGGCGCTCGGGTCATTTATAGTCACCGTCCTCGCCTATGTCTTCGCCTTTCTCGTCCTCATCGCCATCGCCTGCTACTACAAACGCAACCTGCTTCGGACCTGGTGGGCCACGCGCAAGGCGCGCACGTCTTCCGCGATGCTCGAGTCTGAAAAGGCGGTCGATGATTCTCATGTGACCACGAGCTCGGAAGAACACCAAGCGCTGGACCTGGCACATATCAACGATAGTGAGGACCAGCTCAAGTCCCTGGTCGTCGTCACGTCCTCGCTGCCGTACAGTTCCGGGAGCGGCTTGGGCCACGCCTCAGACTCGACAATCGACACCTACAGCGCAGGGGCCTCCACGCCCGGAAGCGCACGGCCGCTACTGTATGCTTCACACGCGTCACTGCCATCATTTACCGAGAAATGAAGAAGGAAAAAAAAAAGCACTTTTGTCTATTTCAAAATAATTCATTTATCATCTCCTTATCAATAAAAAAAAACTTTTTAAAGTGCTGCTCTACCGAGTAAAAAAATAACTACTACCCTCCTCGCTCACTCCTCCTTTTGCGGAAACTTGAAAAAAAACCTGAACGCTTCCACTTTAGATGGGGACGGCAGAACCACGGGTGATCTTACCCCAACCAATCAGACGCCAGTGGTTGGCAATACGACGTGACAGGGCCACGTTGGCACCAGCCTCAGAACATGCGAGGCCAGTCAGCGCAATCTTGGCAATATCGTTCTTGACCTGGATGACACGGCCTCCAGTCGAGGTCGAACCAATGTTGACCATCAGCACCTCGTTCTTGGTGAGCTTGGTGACCTTGGCCTGCTTCTTGTCGTCAGTCTTGACTCCCAACAGACGGCGGAGCAAGAAGTAGTTGATCTCGAGCTCAGAGTACACCTCGGGCAGCTTACCAACGGCTCCCAACACCTGTCCGACCAGACGATCTGCACGGCACAAGGTGGGGTCGATCTTGGTACCCACACCAATCAAACCACCGGGAACGGCAAACTTGAGGTTGTTGGCCTCAGCCAACAGGGTCACAATGCGGGAGAAAATAGGTCTGCACTTAATCTTGCCCTCGTTATCCTTAGTGACAATACCGGGACGGATCTCGATCTCATCACCGAGCTAAATTCATATATTCGAACACCAAAGAAAAAAAAAACCAGTTAGTGGCGTACGTCAATATTTTTGTTCCTTAGATAAAAGAGTTGTCCAGATACTCTCAAAAACAAAGGCACTTACACGCAACACTCCGCTAAGAATGGAGCCTCCAGCAATACCTCCGGTCAAGCTGTCGACCTCAGCACCGGGCTTGTTGACATCGAAGGAGCGAATGACGATCAGGCGGGGGTCGGAGGTAAAGTCACGGACGGGAATAGGGATGCGCTTGACAATATATTCGTTGACAGCGTCAATGTTGTACTTGAGCTGGGCAGAGATAGGGACGATGGGTGCAGAGTCGGCAATGGTTCCCTTGACGAACTGCAAAATGCTCTGGTAGTGCTCCTGGGCAGCCGACTCCTTGATCAAGTCGACCTTGTTCTGAAGAATAATGATGTGTTCCAGCTTCATGATCTCAATAGCGGCCAAATGTTCGCTGGTCTGGGGCTGAGGGCAGGATTCGTTGGCGGCAACCAACAACAAAGCGGCGTCCATGACAGCGGCACCGTTCAACATGGTAGCCATAAGAATATCGTGTCCTGATTACGAGAATACATATGTTCACAAAATAAGTTGAGAAGATAATTGTTAGCTCTTTTGAATGGTGTCCACTGTCGAGTTGTACTGTGCTGCGGCAATCGTGGTCTTACCAGGGCAATCGACGAAGGACACATGTCTAGTACGAAACGCAACAAATTGAAGAAATGTTTGTTAGAAGGGTAATCCATGAGCTGCTTGCCTGCTCCAAGTCATATCCAGGAAACAGATGCTGAGGTCTCTCGCCAAATCCTGATGCCCATGATCGATGTATTACCTCTCCAGCTTCATGGTTCCACCGCAGAAAGGACGCTCACACTTGGGGTTGTCCTCCATGCTGCTGCGGTAGGACTTGTAGCATCCAGGGCGAGGGCAGGCCTCGTTCTGGCACTTGTAAATCTATGAGTCAATATTAATAATACACACAGGAGTCTTTAGTAATTGGTTCTACAAATGAGTAGTAGTAGTAGTCATGATGACTCCACGTTATCTTGTCCTCAAATACCTTGGCATTAGCGTATCCCAACTTGATGGTAATGTTACGCTCCAACTCGTTCTTGAAACGAACGGTCTATTAGGAAAGAAGCCAAAATTTAAGAGTGCGTTGTGAGTTGTGAGTTGTGAGTGGTGAGTTGATTAGCACTTGCTGATCCATCTACCACATGGCAGTGAGAGGCTGATGGAGATGAAGAACCGTACCTGGACACCGGAAATAGCCTTGACGACGGTGGATTTACCGTGAGCGACGTGGCCAATGGTACCTACGAGAGATGGTGCGCGTTGTGTTGGTTAGTGATTTGGTCGAACAGGCTCCTTTGCCGATGGATAGAGAAGACCTGATGCTAGAACTGTTGTTGACTATCTTGCAAGCTGCAGTCTGTCGCTGTTAAATTGTGCTTCCTCGAGCATGGTCCATTATGTCCTCCATCAAGGTGCTTTGGATATTTCTGTTCCCGCAGTAAGGTTCCTTGTTGTCGATTGTTTGTTTTGGTGGCAGAGCTGGATATTTGGAGTGATTTTTAGATTTGGATCTGGGATGAATCAAGACTATGTACCGATGTTGATGGTGGCCTGCTTCGAGATGACCTCGTGGCTCAGGGCGTGGAGCTTGGACAAGTCGAGTTCCTGTGGGGCTTCCATGATGGGCAAATCGAAGAGATTTGGTGTGATGAAGAATGAGGGTGAAGAAATCAATTTGATTCGCATTTTTGAGTTGTTTTTGTTCATGATGCTCGATGCTGGGAGATCACGTGCCGTGGCTGACGCACGCACAACCAGTTTCGATTTTTCGGCGCGTTCTTTTTTGGCTTTGCAGGCAGGTGCCACGGCATGAAAAATAAAAAGAAAAGGGTTTCGTTTAAAGACGTTTACAAGAGGTTGGCCAGTGGTTTGGAGGGTGTGGGCGTGAGGATGTTGCATCTGTCTATCTGTCTTTTGAAGCATGATATGATGAAGATCGGTTGTTTGTATGACTATTGAATGTTATGTGGCAGCCCATGGGTCCCTCTCCTCGCTCTTTGTTCTCCTCGACACCGTTTGAAAGCAAGCTCCTCGCAGGGACAAAAAAAGTCAATTTTTCGATTTCTCTCTTTCTCTCTCTCTCTTCTTTTCCTTCAAACACCTTTTCCTCCACACCATTCCCTTTACGCATTAACCAGGTATGCTGAAGAGAAGCTTGCAGGAGTTAAGCTACCCCCCCCCGGGACCCCCTCGATTGACATGTTGACAGGTTGTTTGTGAGCACACACCAACACACACACATGCACCTCTCTCTGTTTGTGTGCTCGGTTACATTGAAGGGGAGTGCAAAAGGAATACATTCCTCTGCCCCCCCCCCCCCCACCCCCTACCACCCACACGACACCATCTTGAAACGGGGCAATGAACGACCACAA